>ML685780.1:3358812-3428193 GCA_007922175.1 Pelusios castaneus
ATACTTGTCTTCTAGCCCTTACTAAATCTCTACTATCTAAATTATTATGGGTTTGCAGTCTATCAGATCATTGAAGTAATCTCAAAGGCACTTATCTGTACCTTTGAATCACTCCCAAACAACCAGTTTGATTGCCTTTGGAATAGACAGGGAAAAGTCCTAGCAGGTCACCTCAATTCTTTTTCTTAAAATATTCATTTTTGCACATCAGTTGATACTGTACTACCTGTAGCTATTTTTTCAAACAAATATCTACATGTCCATTTAACTTTTCACTCAATACTTTGTAAACACAATGCTACCTACAGAGGTGTACAATAATTTCTTTGAATACTGTTCCTTTCATTTCAGAGTAGCACTTCATGGCTGGTCCCTAAAATAAAAACTAACTTGAATGAAAGAGATGTGAAGAGAATATTCTATTTTACGATCAGGTTTTGTGCAATCTGTATTAGGTTCCATCCATACCCATGCCTCAAGTATGTGGACTAAAACCAAGTGGTAAGAGTCAAAACTCTTGCATGGTGTTAAGTTCTTTACAGGGACAAATATACCCTTTGCACACTTCGCGTCCTATGGATCCACATGCAGAGGGCCTTCTATGAAGAACTGAGAGTGGAGAGAGCACACAGCAGAGATGCTCTCTGCTTTCTCAGCGCTCCTCACACCCCGCCCCCCTTCATCTCCATAAAAGCAGGCATTAGATCAAACTTCTCAGCTCTAAAAGACAGAGATTTTTAAAAAGTGCATTGTGTCACAAACAAAAACCAAACATCCTTCCTCTCCCCCCTCAAAAAACTGATTAGTGGCCGAGGACTGAATGAGCATGAAGATGGAACTAGCTTCACTTCTGGAACGGTTTCCTCCAGCACAGGGTTGGAAAACCTGTAGATAGTAGAAGTGTTGCCAGCAGATTGAGGGAAGTGATTATTCCCCTCTATTCAAACACTGGTGAGGACACATTTGGAATACTGTGCCCAGTTTTGGGCCCACACTACAGAAAAGATTTGGACAAACTGGAGAGAATCCAGTGAAGGGCAGTGAAAGTAATTACGGGGCTGGAGGACATGACATATGAGGAGAGGATAAGGGAACAAGGCTTCTTTAGTCTGCAGAAGAGAAGAGTGAGAGAGGATTTGAGAGCAGCCTTTAACTACCTGAAGAGGGGTTCTAAAGTGAATGGAACTAGGCTGAAGAAGAAATAATTGTCTCAAGTTATATTGGGGGAGGTTTACATTGGATATTAGGAAAAAAACCTCTCTCATTAGGAGAGCAGTGAAGCACTAGAATGGGTTACCTCGGGAGATGGTGGAATTTTCATCCTTAGTGGGTTTTAAGGCCCAGCTTGACAAATCCCTGGCTGGATGATTTAGTTGTGGTCGGTCCTGCTTTAAGCAGATTATACTAGATCTCCTGATGTCCCTTCCAACCCGTATCTTCTATGATTTCATGATCACAACAGCAAGGCACTACGGAGAGGCTTGTATAGGTGCTGTCCCAAAGTGCCTTTTCTATGGACAGAGTACTTCACTCTCCAGGGCTCACAATCTGGCATGTTTTACAAGTACTAAGATCCCTTGATGTTAAGACAAAAAGCTACTGAATTTTTTGATGCTGTTGAAATCTTAACAGCTAACCTTAAGATTAGATATTAAAAGTGAACCTAATTTCCACATGTAAATGAAAGGTGACAAACACTTTTGGTGATGTCACTCAAAGGCTATTTCTATCCTCAGAGGGTATCAGCAGGCTGTTCTCAGCTGACATTTACTAATAGATATGCAGGCATGTGTCTCTTGAATGTGAATACAGCAATCTCTGATTAATTAAAACGTAACCTTGACAAGCTATCTGAATTTACTAAGAAGCAAAGTACAAAATTAATAATACAGCAGTCTGTTCTGGTCTTTTGTGATAACTCATACTATTTCTAAAGCATTCACTTTCATATGTCTACAGTTTGGTCTTGCTGCATGTATAATAGCATTTAAGCAAAAACTCTAGCTTGGCTCTTTATTATAGGAGTCTGTTCAGAGCCATTTAGGATAGGCATTTTCAACTATTAGATTTATCTAACTAATGGAATAGCATGCATTTAACTGGAACATCTTTCCTATGGATGTTTCTATAAAACACCAAGCAATAGTACACACACTTAAAATCCCTGAAACATAAAACTCAATATGCTATTGGTGCTTGGCTGATCCATCCACTGTATTAATGATGACAGCAAAGTCTTAAATAAATGACATCCCTGTGGTCATTCTGAGGTCATTCAATATTCCATATGTTGTTCTTGTATCACAAAGGAAATAAAAAAGAACCCTTCCAGGAGGTGCTATCATTAATGTTCAGACATAAAACCACACATGTAAATATTAGCTCTATGGGAAAAATACCACTTTGGATTCAATGATGAATCCTCTGGACAGAGTCCATCACTCTACTTTGATGTCAATTTTAAAAATGAATTGTTCTTGTAGACTTGTGAAATAAAAAAACCAAAAAACCCTGTTCTTCCTGTCATCAAGACGACATGCCACAAAGTTGGAACATTGCATTACTTAACCTCTACAAGATCTGGAAATACCTGAGGATTTCTCAGACAGCATAGTGCCTCATAACACTCAACTTTAAGTAAGCTTCTTTTAAAAAAAAAAAAAAAAAACTGGTCAAAAATAAGCCAAATTTGAGTCTGGGCTCATTCCATTCCTTCTCAGCTCTGTGATTACGTTTTGTTGAAGAGAAAATGATTAAGTTAATTAGCAGAAATATAAATTGTTAATGTTAGCTACTGCTGCTGCAACACCCTTAGTAATGAGTTCTCTTTTATCACCCCTACCACATAGGTAATGGTTATTCTTACTTTAATGATAAGCTAGTGATTAAGACAAGAGTAGCAGAAGAAGTCTATGAAAACTAAGATCAGAAGAACTTGGATAACTTGATCCTCTGTCAGTTCAGTGTTCCAGTCTCTTCCAAACTACATGTGGCAGCACATTTGGTATGAAATAGTTAGTCAGCCATGCTAAGAACTTGACTGATCACAAAAATGGTTCAGTCAATCTTCATTCACACACTATATTTTTTGGCACAAACGACTATTGACTATAGCTGGAAACCAAGCCCAGCTATAGCTGGAAACCCTTAATCCTTCATGCATTTATGCACAAGCCACTATCCTTGTGATTAGTCCCATGAAATCCAGGGGGATGATCAACGACTATAAAGCCAGTCGCGCAGGTGGTTGCGGGAAAGCGGCGCATGTCTATAATCACAATGGAAAATAGCATTGCTATGAGTTTCTAGGGAATTCAGCCTCCCATCTGTTAGACTGGCTGCTAACATTTTTAACTGCTTTGTGCTGAAGCTACGCGACACTTTACCTACTGCCAGGAACAAAATGGTGGTAGTGTGGATCTGCAATGGGAAGGGGCGGTAGAGATGTCTACTTAGTCACAAGGACTATGACTTTAACTGGTCCTCCAAAGCTACTGCTGCTTTTGTAATGGAGAATGTAATATGCAAATTCGAATGAAAAGAGATGTCCAGAGTGCTGTTCCAACATCTTGAAACTCCTGCTGTGAAAGAGTGAATGAAATTGCAGCCACTGGAGAAACAATAAACCTGGTAAGGAATGAATTGTGTTAAACAGGGAAGAAGATGATGCAAAGTGACCTGTCCTGAGGCTAGAATCACCTAGGTCCCAGTTAGTAACAGCTGCTAATGCATCCCATAAAACTGAGACTTGTAATAGAAATGAATCCCTTCTCTGACAAGTTTAACACTACTAAGATGGAGCAAATTTGTGTGTGCATGCAAGAAATGAGACCTCTGCAGTATTACATTCCTGCTCTTGTAGCACTCTATTCCTTCCCAGATGCTGTTCCTACAAAATGCCTACAGGCAAGTCACAGCTTGTTTATACCCTGAGTACGTAACCGACTTCCCACAAAGTTGTACTTCAATTAAATGGCGGTGGCAGCTGACCCCAAAAACTCACAAGACAAGGAACAGAGCACACACTTCAATGTCCAGCTCTTTGAAACGGCCAATGGAAGGAAGGTTTTGTGGCCCAGGCACTAGACTGTGATTCAAGTGGGAGGGAAATGTGGCTTCAATTCACATCTCTGACATCGTTTTCCTGGGTGATCCAGGCCAAGTCACTGACATGCTCAGTTCCTCATGTTACATGCACAGGGGTCTTGTGAAAATTATTGGTGAGGCTCTCATACGATGATGGTTGGGAAGGCGGGAGGTATAAGTACTGGGTACACACAGCCAGGGCCAGATCAACGCAGGGCCTAAAGTGGGGGGCCCAGGCTCCAGCCCCTATGGCCCCTGCCTGATCCAGCCTCTCCCTGCTTAGCGCCAGCAGCGCTTGTGTGGGTGCTGGGAGAGCCCCTGCTCTGCTGGCGCTGTGGAAGGTGGGGCCAGTGTGGTCTGCCCCTAGGGGCAGGGCGGGCTGGTGCCTGTTCACTCCATTCCGCTTTGGTGGCGGGGTTGGCTGGTGGGCAGTGCGGCCTTCCAGGGCCTGTGGCCTTGGGAGGTTGCACTGGAGGTCGCATTGCGCACCAGCTGGGGAGAGACCAGTTGGACTGGGGCTGGGGGGCTGCAGAGACAGACCTCTAGCTCCAGGCCCTCCCCCCCAGTGCTGGCCTGCCCATAGGCTGCCGGGGTGGGGAGGCAACCTGGGGCCCTGAGGCCCCTTAATCCGGCCCTGCACACAACTTGCAGATATGAGGCTGGATTGTTTGGCTCAGCTGGACAACCCCACAGAGAATCCCAACAGCTCATCTGAGAAGATAGAAGCGAGATCCTGGTGTACAGGGAGGAAAATGTGAATCATGTGGCTGAAGAACTCCATTTTGGCATTTTAAAAGGGGTTGGGTTTGCTCTTTGTTAGGAGCTCTGTGAGTGCTGACTCCATCACAGCTGCAAATGTACATTTCCTCCTCCACTGCCACTTGTCATCTTCTTCCCTCTGACCCTTCTCAGACTCCTTTTTGCTCTTCCATGATCGAGTCTCACACTTCACGACGGAGAGTCCTGTCATCCTCCCATGTCCTTTGCATACAAGCTACATGTGAGGCTCTTAGTGCAGTCTGGAGGTTTTTTTCCATTTGGTGAGCATCAGTACTCTTGGCCTTTTGCTTCCTAAAAAGTGTGTGTAATCTCCCAGCTGCTTAAGACCAGCTAACAGATCTACAAAGATGCCAGACTGTCACTTGGTTCCTCCTCTCTGAAGGTTGTACATTTGTGGGTCAGAAAAGGGATAAGCAGGTTTCAAAGCATGTTCAAAGTGAAATTGACACATAGCAACTTGGCAGCAGTCAGTCATTTAATGCTGGGAATCTGACAAATGCCATTGTCTTGGGTCCTTCTTTACTCTCAGATGTGTTCTTCACATATTTTTAGGTATACCTGTTAAAATACCACAAAATATTTTTCACTCTGCCACCATAAACAGTTGGATGATTGAGCGAAGCCACTTCATTCAGGACTTGAAGGTTTGGCAAGCATATTTGTATAGGTCCAAAGATCTTGATTTTTTTTCTCTTCATAAACGGAAACATGGGACTTAAGAGGTTCTGATCATAGCGGCGATATTTCAGCAAACCTAGGGCAGGCCTTGACAAATGTGCTGCACACGTAGGGTCCAACCCCAAAACTGAGGCACCTAGGTGCGTGGCACTGAAAAGCCCCCTGCCGCCAAAAACCCCGCCACTGCTGCCACTTCTTTCAGCAGCAGTGTGGACCAAAGAGGGCCCCTGCCATCAAAAAATGTTGCTGCCGAGGCGTTTTCCATGGCTGTGGGTGGGGGAGGGGCGAGGCAACGGCACTGGAAGTATCAGCACACAGTTAACTACCATTACAAAATCAGAAGCCACCACTGCATATTGAGGTAGCCTGTGAATGTTAGGAAGACAAATGAATTAACTTCATTGACAGTTTCTTTTTACTTGTTAAATGAGTGACAGGTTGCCATGCAGACAGGGCTACTACAGTGTATGAGCATGCCACATGGCTCTGTCATGACAACAAGAAAGGGCAGTAGTAACCTTTTAGTTCCCATCTTAGTGATACAGCAGGGGTCATGGCCTGGACAATAGGGGCTTTAATACTGCATACTTGTTTCTGTGTGCTATACCGGGTTATAGGCTGCTGAATGCAGGCACCAAGCCAGGAGATGATATCAGTGGACATCTGTTCCTCCATAAGCCTCTTATGCAAGTTACTTAACTAACTACAAGGGCAGGGCAGTGTGTGTGGTGGTTGCAACAGTGATAGCCTGATAATGAACAATGGGTCCCCTGTGCAGGTCACCCTCTATTGCGCCACATCCAGTGATAGATATCGCCATCAAACACCTGCCTAGTTCCAAGAGAATAGGAGTCCTTTAGGTGGCTGCTCCTGTTCCTAGCAACCACCATACCCTTCACGCTCCTTGCATTCCTTCCCCATCTCTACTCTCAGACAGCCCATAGATATAAGGAATGCCAAACACTGTACCTGGTACATGGACTTCACTCTTTTCCTCTTGTAGTCTCCTCTTCATCATTGTCCTTGATGTAGGGGCTACATCACTCTCCATCCTGTGAGGAGGCTTGGAGGTAGTCTGGGGCCTACTACAACTCTTAAATGTACCTGAGGTCCAATTTCTGCTGGGTTCTTAGGTCGTGGTCTAATGTTCTCTGATACCAAACCTTCATGGCCTTGAAATTCCATCGTACTGTTCAATAGTTCAATATCACATTTGGTGGGTCTTGTAGAAATCTACAAATATTGTCGGTGCTTCTTCCTACCCAACTCCAGAGATCTTGGTACATTTCCCCTGCTCCAGAGTGCACTCAGGGTCCTACTCTCATTCACCGGTGGCTGTTCAGTTTTCCATGATGTGGTATCTGTAGTAGCTGGTGCAAGAACTTAGCTATCCAGCAGAAATGGACAATGAAGTGTTGACTATGGCTAACAGAAGGTGATGGTTATTTTTAATCAGTCTGCCTGATCTTCTTTACTGCACAGTTTAGCACTAGAAAATGGTTGGCTTGGGGGAATAGGTGCTCCCTGGGAACGTAACTAACTATAAATTCGGCTAGAAAGTCCTTATTGAAGAAAAAAGCATTTATTATAACAAACAAAGATGGCCTCCTGCACAAAAGAATGGGAAACCTATCTATACAGTTAAATCCCATCCGGACAGCAGTATGACAGTGCTATGACCTAGTTCCAGCCTGACAACTATGCTACAGCCAAATACAGCTGAAACAGGCCAGGAGTAAGTTGAGCAACCACACGCTGGTGGTAATGGTATATATCTGTGTAAGAACTACAAGTGGATCTACTGATCTAAACAGTCAAATTTTATAGTCTAGAGAGAATTCCAGCCTCAAAACAATCCAGCCCCCTCCCAGTATCCCTCCCCCAGAAATGAAAACTTAGGAGAACTGAAGGTTCTGGGAGATGGGATAAGGAAAAAAAAAAAAAATCAACCAGTCATCCAGGTTGCAGTCGGGTACCTTAAGTAAAGAGTGGGAAAGCCTTACCTATCAAGGTATGAAATACAGCAGCCACTGCGCCAGCCACAACCATGCACAAAACTGCTTTGGTCCTGTCTCGTTTACTGTTCACAAATACCAGACCCACATTCTTGAAGTCACTCATTGGACCTGTGAAAAACTTCATAAGGGAATAAGCCAGCCCGTAGCTGGCCAGCATTTCCACAGCATCTTCCTTAACAGCTGCGATACCCCTGTTCAAGGCCTGTTGAAATATATAAAAATAAAGAATACTTCAAAATGTAGACAGTGTCTGGAAAACAATATGATACTGTCTGTTTCCATAGAAACCAACAGTTTACCAGGAGTAAAGTCATAACCACTTTTGATCTATATTGACTTGAACTTGTTTGGCAAAGTACCTATGAAACCTTTTCCCACTCTGTATTATTTCAATTTACTGCGCTGCACAGCTCTTTCGTATATGCACGATGAGACATACATCAACTGTGCCAATTTACTATGGAGAGTAATAAACTACATGGGATTTAAATTCATGAATTTTTTCATGAATAAGTAAAATATTAGTAACTTGTTTCTGAAGTTATCAAATGGAATCCCCTTATATTGAACAACTTCACTATATTTCAAGTTGTTCTTCTTTTGAATGGGCTAGCAAATACCTACCAGATATTGAGGAAAAGTATTCCCCTGCCTGAAACTCGAATAATTTAACGGATTATCTTCATAACAAAATTGAACCAAGAAAAAAAAAAAAAAGCGCCATAATATTTTCTTTGGGACTCAGGGAAAACTCAAGCCAACTACATTTTGACTGTGTTGACTGAATATGACAGCATGATCAATTTTGTCTTCACTCCCACAGCATCAATCTCTTGAGGTTTTCAGTAAATTGTTAAAATGGGATTCGACTAAAAAAGCATACAGGATGGAATAGGACTTGTTTTCATAAGAATTTAGTTCTTATGGGTCACAGATGACATGCACTGACAGGGCCACGAAGAACTGGCCAATCAGGAATATTTTTTCCCTCCCACTCCAAAATGGCAGTGTCTCCAAAAACAGGTTTCTTACCTGTAACAGGTGTTCTTCGAGAGGTGTGCTCATGCCCATTCCAATTCAGGTGTACGCGCGCCGCGTGCACAGTCGTCGGAGACTTTTTCTCCCAGCGGTACCCGTCGGGTCGTAGCAGGCGCCCCCTGGAGTGGCGCCTTATGGCGCTGTATAAGTACCCCTGCCGACCCGACCATCCACCAGTTCCTTCTTATCCCGTTTCCGACCAGAGGGGTTGGTGGGTGGGTATTGGAATGGGCATGAGCACACCTCTCGAAGAACACCTGTTACAGGTAAGAAACCTGTTTTTCTTCGTCGAGTGTGCTCATGCCGATTCCAATTCAGGTGAGTCACAAGCTGGCCTAGTGGAGGTGGGGGTCGGAGCCCTTCAGTGCCGTACTGAGGACCGCTCTCCCCACTGCAGCGTCTGCAGCGCTGTGCTGGTTAATAGCGTAATGGGACGTGAAAGTGTGAATCGAGGCCCAGGTTGCAGCCCTGCAGATCTCTGTAACTGGGACATGAGCCAGGAACGCAGCTGAGGAGGCTTGCGCCCGGGTCGAGTGTGCTGTACACGACGGGGCAGGGCGGTTCGCCAGACTGTAGCAGACTTTGATGCACGAGGAGATCCAGGAGGAGATCCTCTGCGACGATACCGGCTCGCCTCTCATTCTTTCAGCTATGGCCACGAAGAGCTGGGGAGTCTTTCTGAAGGCCCGTGTTCTATCAATATAGAAGGCTAACGCTCTGCGAACGTCCAGGGTGTGCAAAACCCTTTCTCTGTCGTTGGCGTGGGGCTTTGGGAAAAAGACGGGCAGGAAAATTTCCTGGCTGCAGTGAAAACTAGACACCACCTTAGGGAGAAAGGAGGGGTGAGGGCGTAACTGTACTTTGTCCTCGTGGAACACAGTGTAAGGTGGCTCCGCCGTGAGTGCTTTTAGTTCTGAGACCCTGCGGGCCGAAGTGATTGCCACGAGGAAGGCGACCTTCCATGACAAGTAGAGTAGGGAGCATGAGCCCATTGGTTCGAAGGGGGGGCCCATTATCTTAGAAAGCACCAAGTTCAGATCCCAAGCTGGGGTTGGACGGCGGGCCTGAGGGTAAGCCCTCTCCAGACCTTTGATAAAGCGTGTCATTAATGGGTGGGAGAAAAGGGGCCTACCCCCTTCTGTATTGCGGAACGCGGAAATAGCGGCGAGGTGTACCCTAATGGATGACAGGGCTAATCCGGACTCTTTTAGCTGTAGGAGGTAATCCAAGATCAAGGGAATAGGGGCCGTAACTGGGGGGACCCCCTTCTCCTGAGCCCAGATGGAAAAGCGGGACCATTTGGCCGTATATGCTTTTCTTGTGGATGGCTTTCTACTTTCCAGAAGGATCCTTCGGACCTGATGAGAGCACGCCCTTTCCCCTTCGTTCAGCCATGGATCCGCCAGGCCGTCAGGTGCAGGGATCGGAGGTTGTGGTGATGCAGGTGCCCGTGGGCCTGGGAGATTAGGTCCGGCCAGTGGGGCAATGGTATCGGAGGGCTCACTGAGAGATGGAGCAGCGTTGGGTACCAGTGTTGCCTGGGCCATGCCGGGGCAATCAATATGACTGACGCTTTGTCCCTTTTTGCTTTCAGGAGGACCCTGTGGACGAGGGGGAAGGGGGGGAAGGCGTACATTAGACCCTGCCCCCAGTCGAGAAGGAAGGCGTCTGATATGGACCCCGGGCTGTGGCCTTGGAAGGAACAGAACCGAGGGCACTTCCTGTTTTTCTTGGTGGCAAATAGGTCCACTCGGGGAAAGCCCCACCTTCGGAAAATCTCCCACAGCACATCTGTTCTGATGGACCATTCGTGAGCCTCGAACGCCCGGCTGAGGCGATCTGCTAGAGTATTTTGGGAACCGGGGAGATGTGAAGCCTCCAGGTATATTGAGTGAGCGATACACTCCTCCCATAGTTTCATCGCTTCCCTGCAAAGGGGCGTGGATCGAGCTCCCCCCTGTCTGTTCAGGTAGAACATTGCCGCGGTGTTGTCCGTGAGGACTGAAACGTGCAAGCCCCGGATTTGGTGCTGAAAGGCACGACACGCCAGACGAACTGCTCTCAGTTCTTTCACGTTTATGTGTAACCTTATCTCTTGCTGGGACCAGAGACCTTGGGTGTGAGTGTTGCCTAGGTGGGCTCCCCATCCCACTTGGGAGGCGTCTGTGACTAACGTTACGGTGGGGTGTGTTTTGAGGAAGGGGACTCCCGACATGACGTGCTCCCTGCCCAACCACCATTGAAGCGACAGTATCACCGGGGGAGGGAGCCGAACCACCTTGTCCGGGTCGTCCTTGACCGGGTGAAATGTTAGTTTGAGCCACAGCTGCAGCGGCCGGAGGTGGAGTCTGGCGAACTGGACTACGTAAACGCATGATGCCATGTGGCCCAACAGCGTGAGGCAGGCCCTTGCCGTGGTGGTTGGAAAGGCACTCATGGACCTTATGATACCCCCCATGGTTTGGAACCTGGCCTCCGGGAGGAAGGCCCTGCCCTGTATAGAATCTATGGTGGCCCCAATAAACTCGATTCTCTGAGTTGGAAGAAAAGTTGACTTTGGTTCGTTTATTTGGAGGCCTAATGTCGTGAAGGTGTTCCTCACGAATGTCACGTGCGATTGCACCTGGTCCCTGGACCGGCCCTTTATCAGCCAATCGTCTAGGTAGGGGTACACCTGTATGCCGCGTCTCCTGAGGAAGGCAGCCACCACCGACATACATTTGGTAAAAACCCTGGGGGCTGACGTAAGGCCGAACGGGAGGGAGGCAAACTGGAAGTGGGCCGAACCCACTTTGAACCTCAGGAATCTCCTGTGGGGAGGGAATATGGAGATGTGGAAGTATGCCTCCTTTAAGTCGAGGGCGGCATACCAGTCCCCCGGATCCATAGAGGGGATGATAGAAGCAAGGGATACCATGCGAAACTTCACCTTTTTTATAAACCTGTTGAGCGCGCGCAGGTCTAGGATCGGTCTTAGGCCCCCTTTTGCCTTTGGGACAAGGAAATAACGTGAATAAAATCCTTTCCCTTGAAATTCTTGTGGGACCTTTTCCACTGCCCCTGATTTTAACATCTCCCGAACTTCTCCCATGAGGAGATGTTCTTGGGAGGGGTCCCCGGAGAGGGACCGGGGTAGGTAGTGGTGGTGAGGAAGGATAGAAAACTGGATAGAATAACCGTATTTTATTGTTCGGAGCACCCATTTGTCCGAGGTGATCTGAGACCAGGCCTGGTGAAAATGAGAAAGCCTGTCGCGGAGGGGGGGGGTTGGATCCGGTAACGGGGCTAGAAGGCCGCCCCCGGTCGAACCGTCAAAAGCTCGGTTTGGGCCCCTGGGACTGTTTAGACGTGCCCCGCCCAGTGCTGGGGGGCTGAGGCTGTCTGCGTCTATAGGTCTTCCCCCTGCCCCTAAAGTAATCTTGCTTGGGGGGGTAAAACCGTCTGGTAGATGAGGGCTTGAAATGTTTCCTCTGGGGCGCCGGCGTGTGCATGCCCAGCGACCTAAGAGTAGCCCTAGAATCTTTAAGGCTGTGCAGTTTTGAGTCCGTCTGCTCCGAAAAGAGTGTCTTGCCCTCGAAAGGGAGGTCCTGCAGGGTTGTCTGGACCTCTGGGGGAAGGCCTGACGCTTGGAGCCAGGAACATCTCCTCATGGTGACCCCGGAGGCCATGACCCTCGCTGCTGAATCAGCGGCGTCAAGGGCCGCTTGCAGGGATGTCCTTGCCACTGCCTTCCCGTCTGTAATCAGGGCTCCGAACTCCTCTTTGGATTCCGGATGAATCTGCGTTTTGAATTTGGACATCGAGTCCCAGGAGTTGAAGTTGTACCGGCTGAGGATTGCTTGTTGGTTAGCAATCCTCATCTGGAGCCCCCCTGTGGTGTAGACCTTCCTCCCAAAGAGGTCTAACCGTTTTGGGTCCTTGGCTTTTGGCGCCGGGCCTTGCTGGCCTTGGCGGTCCTTGTCGTTCGCCGCGGATACCACTAAGGAGCTTGGCTGAGGGTGAGTAAAAAGGTACTCGTGGCCTATAGAGGGGGCAAAGTACCTCCTGTCGACTCCCCTCGCCGTGGGCGGTATAGAAGATGGAGACTGCCACAGTGTTTTAGTGGTTGTTTGCAGTGTTTTGATGATTGGCAGGGCTACCCGAGCCGGGCCTTCCTGCGCCAGTATGTCAATCATTGGGTCGGGGTCGTCCCTAACCTCCTCGATTTGGAGGTTCAGGCCTTGGGCTACTCTTTTCAGGAGTAACTGGTGGGCTTTATAGTCCATTGGGGGGTTGGTCGCCGAAGGCTCCATCAGCGCCTCATCCGGGGAGGATGAGGAAGACACCGGTTTTCCTCCCTCCTGCTCCCCTTGCGCTTGTTCTCCCTGCTCCAGGATTTCGCCCTCCTCTTGCAGGGGCGAAGCTGGACTTAGGGCTGTGTGATCCGGAGGCCCTGGGTCCCGTTCTTGGGGTGCCCGAGCCAGTGACTCTGAGCAAGGCTTAGGGTCTGATAAAGGACGGCCCGCGGCCTTAGCTGGCTTGGAGCTCGACGCAGTGGACCATTGTTCTGCCCCTGGGTTGCCCTGGGCTTGATGATATGCCCAGGGGGTCCAGAAGGGCCACTGGACCGTTGCCTGCCACTGGGGGTGGGTTGAGTCCGGATCGTCCCTACGTTGCGGGACTCTAGGCAGCAGGGAACCCGCTTCTGAGGTTACGGACTGGGACCTGGGGGACCAGGGCGGTGCCGATGATGACATCTTGGTGTCCGGTCGAGAGGGCCGGGGCCCGTGACCCTGCGGGCGGTGCCATGACCATGATCGGTACCGAGGCGACCTCTGCGTATCTGCCTCTCGGTGCCGGGATCCGGAACGGTACCGGGAACGTGAACGGTACCGGTACGGGGATCGATGTCGCGATTGCGAGCGGTACCGATGTTGATGGTACCAGTGCGGCGAACGGTACCCAGTCTGACGCCGATCCTGCGCTGGACCCCGGGATCTGGAGCGGTGCCGAGACCGGGACCGATGTCGGTAACCGGACCGAGAGCGGGACCTTGAGCGCTCATCGGAGCGAGACCGGCGCCGCAAAGGACTGAAGCGGTGCCGGGACTCCATAGGCCTCGAGGAAGGGGAGCGGGGGTGCCCTTTCGGAGACTCAGCTGCGCTCCAAGACGAAGGCCTGTATTTGTATGGGGACCTGTGCCCGGACGTGGTACGGTGCCGGGAGGTGGACCTTGGTCTGGACGATCTGCCCGGTGACGTCGGGGACTGCGGAGACGCCCGGTGACGGGAAAAATGTTCGGGCCCCAGCATAGGCGGCTTTCCCCTGGAAGCGGTACCGGACCTTGACCTGGCGTGCGACGAAGCGGGGGACTGAGTTGCCGTCAGGGCTATTAGTTCCCGCGCCGCCTCAAAAGGTACCGGGGGTGGATGGCATATCCACATCCCCGATGCTGCTCTGCTGCCCCGGAGACCCCGGTGGGGTGTGTCCTTGGGGGCGAGGCGGGCTCAAAGGCTGGCCGCACTGAGCGTGGGTTTCTTGTGAACCCTTGTCCGCGCTCTTAAGGGCCGGTAATTTCTTCGGCGAGCGACCCCTCTCGGCTCTATGCCTCTTCCTTTGAGCCGGCGAGAGAGAGCGGTGCCGAGACGGCTTTCTCGCGCTTGCGGCCTTGGGGGCGCCCGGTACCGGGGCTTTCGGTGCCGGGATTTTTGACGACGCCGGAGCGCTCTGCACCGAGGCTCCCGGCGTCGAGTCGCCCGATTGGGGCCCCAGCGCTGCCTCCATTAACATTTGTTTGAGGCGCGCGCTTCTTTCTTTTCTGCTTCGGGGTTTGAACCCTCTGCAGATCTTGCACCGGTCGGACTGGTGTGTCTCGCCCAAACACTTAAGGCAGGAGTCGTGGGGGTCCCCTTTGGGCATAGGCTTGCGGCAAGAGACACAGGGTTTAAACCCTTGTGTCCCGGGCATACCCCAGCCGGGGTAGCTCCGGAGGTCTACAGACACGAAGAAGAAGGCGAAGAACCGCTGAGAACGCTTGCTTAAAGCAGGCGAGTAGCTCCGAGACCGTCACTGATGGCGGTAAGAAGGAACTGGTGGATGGTCGGGTCGGCAGGGGTACTTATACAGCGCCATAAGGCGCCACTCCAGGGGGCGCCTGCTACGACCCGACGGGTACCGCTGGGAGAAAAAGTCTCCGACGACTGTGCACGCGGCGCGCGTACACCTGAATTGGAATCGGCATGAGCACACTCGACGAAGAATCACATACCTCTCTGGCACTAAGATTTGTCTGATAAATTATCTACATTTGAGTATCTTAGGTAATCAAGCTGAACTCTTAGAAATTCAATATCACAGGTCAGTATGAAGCACATACAAGCCAGCAAGTCACACTGGCTTCAACAGAAATTGCTTCTCTATGGTGAAGGGTAGTATTTAGCTTGTAATTTTTTTCTTTTCAGTCTCCCTGTAAGAAGCTTCATTGCCACTTGCTGAAGTTAAGACTAAATCTGTGTCTTCAGCATGACATAAAACTACAGCAAGTTCTCCATACCTGATGCCCTTCAAAACTGTCTGTTGCACTACACTGTGCACTGACCACCACAAATGAAGTTCCATTTTTTTTCAGCCTTCTTGCTCTAGTTTGTCCTTCTTCCAGACAATGACCTTATCCCATCATGTGTAAGATGCGCAAGATCTGCCCTCCTACTATTGCACACAACTACTTCTGGGGCCTGCATAATGCACATGCTGCGTTTGACAAGGATGTAAATTTATAACTAATCTCACAGCGTAAATTAAACTAAAAAAAGATGGTGTCCTGGGCACAGAGAGGGGTCCATAACATTGTGTACATAGTTTGCTTACTTCTTAGGAATGCTGTAAAAAAAAGCTAGCGGAAGCCATCCACTATGTCAAAGTCCAGGCCCTTCCCTAGGATAATGCTCTCTAATAATCGCATAAAAAGGAAGGATATTAAAGTTGTTTCAGAGCTTCAAACTTGCACATTGGCCACTTATACATGGGACTGTGGTACTGGGGGCTTTGCCTTTAAGGGCTTCGCTTCCTAGATAGAGAGTCTGGAGAGGGTGCTGTGAAGCTCTTGGTGTTGGGGACAAGCAGTTAGAACCAGTCACAGATTGAAGTGGATTTACTGCAAGCATCTTAAACTGCTGACTGATCACTGAACACCTCCAGGGCAACAGCAGACATTGGTGGTGGTAGGGGCTCCTTGGTGGACTGTAGATACCTAATGGGATATGATTAATGCAGTTCACAAGTTATAGGATGTATGGCTAGCCTATTAACAGCACACCTACAGTTCAATTTGTCTGACTTGGGGCAGGACCTGAAAAAAATCCAAATTGCCAAAAACAAGCCCTCCCTTGTGAGCATGGAATGTAAATAACTTCTGAAGCTTTCACTTAAAGTTCTTTCTTCTGACTCTTGTGCATCTCCAAAGTACCCAATCTCACTGAACCTTGGCTTACATCCTCAGGTATGTATGAAACCCATTTCAATCTATATTTGGAGATACAGAACCCACACTGACAAGAAAGGGTTAATGGGAGCCTGTGAGCCAAATCAACCCCATCCTACTTCACCTGTGCAAGGCGGCAGGTCTGAGGGAGGAATCAAAAGAGGTAAAGGCCAGTTCAGGAGTGGTTAACTTGGAGATGTAATGGGCCTCCAGCTAGCCATGTGAAGGGAAGGCCAAACAGGACTAGGATCTAATTAGAGATTCCTAAGCGTCAGAGCCTTCTTGGGGTAAAAAGGCCAGGCGTGGGATTTTCTGGGGGGATTTTTTGTTCCCCATTGACTAGATTAATTCCCCTTCTTTCAAACCAGCAGATGAGTTGGCCCAGCAAGAGGCTATGAGAAGTCTAGCTGTGGGCCACAGGAGGAAGCAGCCCAGGGATGAAGAAGAGAGTCTGAACAACCAGACCTCTTCTGCTCCATTCAAGTTCCCTGCACTGGCAATATACTGGGTCACCTAGGGTAGTGGTATGAAGACCCTAGAGCCAAGGGCTATAAAGCCCAAGCTGGGCCAAAATTCCAGCCTGACACTGACAAACAACTGGTGTTAGATGTGGTTTACCCTGGAAATCCAAGTGGCTGGCAGCAGGAGAAGAGGCCACCATTCCAGGCCTAGCCACAAGAAGACATAGCTGTGGTGAGCAGATTTTTCCATATTCTTCCTCAGAGATGGTAAGATGCTTTGTGAAGTGGATTGCACTGGTTATCCAGGTAGTCATTTCTTTCACTTCTACAGCAATCAGATCTTTCCACCAACACTGCTAGTCACAGGGTAAATTTCCATCTTGTGCATGGAAACCAGAGGGTGCCTATGGCACTCTTTGAAGGGGCACTATTTGACTTTTATTTCTCCCTTCCCTCCAGTAGTCTTTTCTTGCAGTAAAGTACTTCCATGGTTCTAATTCTCAGAGTAACAGATAAAGAATTCTGGGCAAATCGGCAACTTTAATTAATCACATCACTTGGAAATAAAGCTGCATATCTTTAGGCTTAATTCCTCACAGCAGACACTTCCATCCTTTAGGACTACTACTCGAAGTCAAGACCTATGCAGGAGGGTAATGAATCTACCACCAACAGGATGGCAGTCTATCTGACAGTCTGTGCATTCAGTTGTGACCATGCTGGTCTGTGGTTACCCAGATGGAAAGAGCCTCCAATCTGAGTGAAATGAGTCCATAAAATAGCAGTGAGAACACGATCTCTGGGAAAGTGATGGACTCAAGAAAAGAACAGACCAGGAAAATCACCATTACGCACAGGGGGAAAGTTCACCGTGGATGAAGCTCTGAAGTCAACTGAATTACAACCAGGATGAATTTGGCCCATAATTGCTTTCTGTGTTCATTTACCACATAACTAGGAATGGACAGGAGTGAGTGACTCTAGAGTAGGACTGCGCTTCCCCACCATTTAAGACTGAGCTCAGACATTTTCTGTGTAAATGAACTGTAACAAAGTTAACAACCTGAACTGCCATAGGATTCCCCCAATGCACACACTGTGCACCAGATAATATAAAGGATCCCCACTTCATTGGAGGAATGTTGTCATTAAGTTGTCCTACTGAGGAACAGTTGGCTGACATAACAAAACCTCTCTGAGGTTAATCATGAAAAGGTAATGTCAATAAACAGTTCATTGGAAAATACAGTCTTTCCTGTGGAAGACCGCTTTAGAAAACTTACAGAAATGTAACTGTCTACTAGCTGCTTAGTTTCAGTAATGTCCTCAAGCCAAAGCCACTCATTTTGACTGATGTGGCTCAGCAATTTCTTTTTCCATTTTCATTTTAAAGAGATGGATGGAGAAAGCATTCATAACTTCCAAACCCTGCACAAGAAATCTGTTGTACTCTTCTATGCCATACAGCGTGTCATATTATTGCCTACTTAAGCTGTTGATCTCATGTCATATCTGATACCCTTAAATTGGTGCAGAACCCCAGAAAGTTGGAGAGCTTATTCTGTGCATTATATGAAAGATAAGATGATTTGCTGGCTTCCCTGAAATGCCAAACTCTGGCAGCACCTAGTAATCTTCCAATTTAATTTCCTGTTAGAGCTCCAATTATATTTCTTTTTAAAAAAAAGACACGAACCAAGGAACATTCCCCATTTCTTGTTGAATCACTGACTGAAGTCAGTGTACGTGCTTTGTGTGCACAAAATCATTGACAAAACTGAATAAACAGCATCTGCGTTCCATTTTGTTCCACACAAGTCACAATCTGTGTCCCAGAAGATCAGCATGACTAGTCAGATGAATCACAAGGTTTCAAAAAGGATTTAGGCATTGTTCTGCTCAGAACTGTATTACTTAACTGATTTGGGAGCATGCATCTCATTTTCAGCAGTGACTTAGGCACTTCTCAGTTTTAAAAATTAGAATTTAGCTCTGAAATCAGTTACGAGTTAGGAAAATTTGGGTCCTAAATCAGTTAGGAGTGAACTAAGTTAGGCCCCAAATTTACTACTTTAACAGAAATTAAATCCCATTCAGTGTTTATGGATGTTGGCCTGTATGTGAAAGCTTTAGTTCTGTGGACATTGTTGAGATTAAGGTCATCAACCAATCCATGTCACGTCAGTGAAGTTATACTGAATAGACACCTATGAGAAGGAGAACTGAGACATGGATTTAAAACCATTCATCCCCTTTTGTCAGCCAGATATGGTAAACAACATTAAAACACAATACTGGTTTAGTGACAGAAATATGAAGAGCAAAATTATAAGGAAAACTTCCTATTTTCTGTTTCCTAATAGGACAGCTAATAATATAATGTAGAGAAACCATGCAGGCAACTATTAGTGCAATTCTGATTTCACATACTTTGTTTATTAAAGATTCATTTCCCCCCTCTCCCTTCTGCTTCCCCTAGGACTTGCATATCACTCTCAGTACACTGCCTGGATTTTATGTTGTACAGATAGAGAGCCACATGGATGAATACTTATTTCCCTTACATAAAAACTCCCCCAATATGTAATCACTTCTTAAATTACTACATTTACAGGCACTGTGCTGGTGACAGGTGTAATTTGTTTTCTTTTACAAATGGCTGCTTAAGGCTAGACCCCAGCTGGCATAAATCTGGCTCCTTTGACATCAGTGGTGTTATGCCACCTTATACCAGTGTGGCAAACTGAGCACTCTCAGTCCCCGTGGGTCCTGCGCTTCATGTAGCAGCAGCCAGCTGAGGCACAGTTCTCCCACCTCCAAACCCCCAGCACTATGGATCCTCAGTCCCCCCTACCCTGGGCTGGGCTCTTCACCCCACAGGTGGCTGGGTCTGGGGCCCTAAGGCCCATCTGGGCAAACTTGCCCTGACTGCCTGTACCTCCTAGGTGCTGTCAGTAACAGCTACTGGTCAGCTCTCCTCCACTCTTCTTCGCTCTGCTCTCCTCCACACAACAAACACCGCTCCTACCTCCACGCCCAAACTCCCTCACTGCCTGGCTGCTACAGGGGCTTTTTATCTTCTACCCTTAATTGGAGGCAGGTGCTCCAACTGACTCTAGATGCCTTAATGAGAGTCAGGTGCCTTAATTGGCTCAAAGCAGCCCCTCCCCAGCTACCCTGGGAACAGGGCCTTGCTGAGCCTGTGGCTAATATATCTGCCTTCCATCACCCTCTGTTAGCCATCAGGCCTGGCTCTGTCACACCAGTTAAGGGTCTGAGCCTTAGAATCCAGAGGATATTATTTCCCAGATATGCATACACAGTGTGCACTATGATATATTTGATTGAAATTAGTAAGTGCTCCTCCTTTGGCACATGTTTTAAAAGCCAGGCATGCAAATTATAACTGTTCCTCATATGCCATTTCATTCTCAGAATTTGGGAGGTAACTCTAATGATGGTCACTCTATCTCTAAAAGTGGCAATGCACTCTTTTTGTACCAATTTATTTCTTAAACATTTTTCTTATGAGGAGTAGGAGAATACCCTCTCCATTGATCCTCCTCTTCACCCGATGCTCTTTATACAACATATCAATATACATATCATATACAACAAACAGATCCAATACAAGGCTGTACGCCAACCCCATGTGTGTGATTTTATTTTGGATCTATATTAACCCTGATGTACACTTACACAGCATCTTTCATACCTAAATACCTGATTCACTAGCTGCTTTCCTTTGTGCTGCTGCCATGACATGCTCTACATTGCCAGAACAAAATACAGCAGGTAGAAGTTATTAGTAAATCTGGTCCTCTGACATTTATTAGCATTTAGTATCGTGTACAACATTTGTTTTGAGCACGCTTTCGTAAAGTTGTAAGGGGCTGAGGAGACAAATATTCAGATAAAACATTAGTAGAGCTCACCACCACCCAGCTGTATGGTAATAAGGCTAGACTAAACTTGCCTCAACATTGCATATAAACCCTGCATCAAATGTCTCTACTGCTGCAGCACTGATCTGCTTTACTCTTAATGTCTGATACTAATATACCTACGTTTCCACTGGTATGGTGTCCTAACAGTGAACCTGTTGGATAAACACTTACATAATTAGATCATATGACAAGCAGAGCTATCACTAGCTGAGAGCAGGAATCTCTTGTTATATCACCACCTGTTCTGTTGCTGGAAAAGTTACTGAAAATTATGTGCATTTCAAAAGCATTTGCTTGCAACGAGAACACCAGTCTTAATTTAACATCAGCTCTGCAGCATCAGGTAAAATATGTTAACCATGGTGGATGTTTGTCTTATGCACCAGTGGGAATTTCCAGAGGCTGTCTCCTGATTGTTTGCTAACAAGAACCGTAAAGAAACATTAAATGTTTTGTTTAATATTACTTATAATAGTAGTCAGACCCCAATCAGGATTCCACTGTATCAGGTACAATATGAACACGACAGGCGCTGCCCCAAAGAGCAGATCTATGACAAGATATCAAATTAATTGTTAGTATTCAGATTTCTTAGAAGACTATAGAACTGGGGGTATCAAACTCATTTGCTATCAACAGGCCAGATTTGACTTATATGTACTTCAAGTGGGCTGTATATACCATAAATAAAAATATTACAACACTCTCATGGCATCTCGGAGTGTTGTGAATGTGAAACTGCATTCGGCGATACCTCCCTCTCTCCCCCCCTCCCCGCCCCCCCCTTAGGAAGAGCGTGTGGTTGTGTGAAGCGCAGTCTCACATACCCAGAGCTCTGTGATGTCGCGACACCTGACACTCTCATGGCATTGTGGCGCACTGGGTATGCGAGACCATATGCTTTCGCTCTCTCTCTCTGTGTTAGGGAGAGAGTGCGCTCCCATGGAGTGCAGTCATGGGCTGCATTTGGCCCACAGGCCACATGTTTGACACCCCTGCAGTAGAACATCCTCTTTACTCTTAGTGTGGGGGAAAAAAACACGCGCACACATGAAGAAAGCATAGGGGACTGGTTTAAAAAGCAATAACACTCGCTCTGATTATGTAAACACAATCAGCTACATTTTGACAATATTTCAGTCTTGTGGTTTTCCTTGTGGCATTACACTGTATGTTTCTTTCTTGGAGTAAACACGTTACTAATGATCTGTACCAAATGAACAGAATCTGGATCACGTCCTTTGTATACAACTGTTAAATTTCAGTCAAGGCTGCCCAAGTCAAAAGAAACCTTCCTGTTGACATACTAGAAGTAGGCCCGGGCTCAATATAAGCAAGGGCAGCATGTACTACTTCTTGTTGCCTAAACCCTGGCCAAGTGTGACCAACTTTAGGGGAGAGAGGCTATTTAATTCTCTGCCGTGCTAATTGTGGTAAGGTTCCTTGTGAACTACTAAGACCAGGTTATAACCACCAGAAGGCAACAGCTCTTGGTCACTACTGATCTAGGTGTGAATGAAAAGGACACTTTTTTTAAATAGCTTGAAGGAACATGAGTAAGAAGAGCTTAAACAAAGCAGATAGCAGACATAATGGTACAGCTCTGCCATCACAGCTGAAGTAGTGGCGGTAGCACTCAGACACAAATGATTCAGTACTTAGTCTTGCAGTCAAGAATATAAATTATATAAGCTATATGGAAATATTGAGAACTCCAAAGAGAGTATCTTGGATATCTATATCTATATAGAAAATGCAATTTTTCCACAAACTTTGTCAGTCAAGAGACAGAAATAAATAGAAATACAGTGGAAATACATGCAAAATCATGTACCCTTCCAACTATCATAGGCTGGCAGAAAGAAGAATTGCTATTATCTTTAAAGGGAGAGCTAATGTGCTTATTTCTCTTGCTCCCTTCTAGCACCAAAGTTGTAGCCCCAGGTCAGGTTTTGTGAAGCCATTAGTAAAAACTTGGGCATGCTAACTTGTCAGACAAGTTTACACAGGTTGCTTACATGAAGGTTGCCTAAGGAGGTTGTAGAATCACTGTTGTTAGAGATTGTTAAACATAGGTTAGACAAACACCTGTCAGGGATGATCTACTATATTTGATCATGCTTCAGCACAGGGGGATGGACTAGATGGCCACAAAGTCCCTTCCAGTCCTACTATCCCTTGCTTCTACAAACAAAATATAACTGGGAGGAAAAAGTTAGCATGCCCTGTGGATAAGTGTCCAAAAGAACAGAATGCAATCAATAATTTACAATTTCTCCTCTTCACCATACTAGTGCAAATAAAAAGCAAGAACGAACCCTCTTGGATGATTCCTCTCATCTCCTTACTTGGAATCCATGCTAGTCTGTGACCAGGAGCAGGGCCTCTCTTTAGCTGTCAATGTAATCCATTCATTGCCACTCTCTTATCTCATGACAAGTTTGTACTAGGTGGTTTAAAGAAGAAGGCTAAATCCAACACAGCAGATAATTCTAGAGAGTTTACAACTCCCACCAGACCCTGGTGGGCCTAAGAGAATAGCATAAAAACTGGCTTCAAAAGCAATTGTGCTGATCCTAACAGTAGCAGCCAGAAGGTTTAAGAATATTTAGGACAACGGAGGATAGCATCTGGCTACCTCTGTCAGTTACTCCTTTAGCGCAAATGGTTGAAAACTGTGCTGTTGATCTGATCTGTTTTTAAAGGTCCTGGGTCCCAATCCATCTGATCTGTGTGGTGGGATGCAGTTTCAGATAATGGAATGTGTGTGTGCATGGGTGGGCATGTAAGGGGAACAGTTTGCTTTAAAAATTTTGAAGTTTTACATTCCTATAAAAGAATGTTAGGGTTCAAAATAAACCACTCAAAAGTTGTGAAATGCCAGAATTACAGTTTTTCTATTTAAACAAACTCATAGGCTAAAGTCCATGAAGTTATAATTCATTATAAATATAGTTTCATTAGTCACTTGACTGTGAGCAGCTTTTGTGGGGTGAGTGTGTGACAGAAAAAAATATGTAGAGAGAATGAGTCTATTCCTATGTAATATACATTACTTCTACACGATGAAGGCCAAAAAACATTTAAAAAGCGCTTAAATATAATTTATGCCATTATCAATCAACAGCATGTATTGTCACTACATAAATTAGCTGTAATGAGCCTCCTGAGTGAATGTACAAAATTGCTGACTTGTCACATACCTGGATTGTGCCAAGAAAGAAAAAAAAAAAAAAAAAAAAAAAAAAAAAAAGCAATTTCGTCTTCTAGCCTTCTCAATACTATTCTCTGCCGAAAGGGGAGCAAGCTACCATTCTATAACCTGTAAAGGTATGAGAAAACAACCCCGAACTGAACAAGAATAGCCCCATGCAGTAAGTTCCAAAGTGGTAGCCATGTTCGTCTAGTTCAGCAAAACAAAAGACTTTAAAGACTAACAAATTTATTTATCACATGAGCTTTTGTGGGCAAAGTCCCACAAGACTCCTATTTTGTCCATGAAGTAAGATTTCTATGTTCATTCTCTCAGGACTCTAGAGTAATTGTAGCACGACAGTGTCCCTGAACATGCAGTATAATAGTTGCACAATTCCTTTTAAGCTTGTGCAATAGTGTTACTCAGTTTTATGCTACCGTTAACCTGATCTTAAAGGATTTCTTTCTTTCTTTCTCTGGCTCAGCTGTGACTCACTGCTAATGTTCCACTGTTTTGCGCCATCTGAGCTGAGTGAAACGTTTTTGAGGTCTAATTTTTATCTGCTGTTTTGTGGGATGGTGGGGGTGGTGGTGAAGGTCTGCCATTTTAAGCAGCTATTCCATCCATCGTGCCACCAGACACACAAAGGACGGCTTGTTAGGTGTAAATGACTGAGACTGAAACTGTAGAGTTGCCAGATTAGCTCATGTCTTAACTGCTCTGAAGCAAGAAATAGAGGTCACCCATGTTCCCAATACAAACACTGAATTGGTGTTTCCAACTCTGGAAACTTCAACCAAATCAAAATGCAAGCATTAATAAGAAAATCCTGTCATATGTACTTGTTTCTCTTTTCGTTTTTTAATCCTCAATTACCATTTTAAATGACTGAATCGAAGAACTGCCTTTCTTTCTGAGCCTCTTGATAATCCTGATAAAAAACTCAGATGGAAGAACTTCCATCTGTGATGCAAAGATTGCAATATTGTAGACATTGTTGTAACAGAAGATACATCATAGTAGAAGATAGCTAACCTATTATCTTCCCTCTGACTCTTAGCTAATCTAGATATTTAAACTGAAGGAGCAAAAACAAGCAAAAGGAACCCATAGAGTTTCAAGGGAACTGCTTCCTAACACAAAACTCTGATCTTAATTCAATAAATTAACTTCTCTTTGGGATGCACAATGAAAAAAGGTTACTCACCTCATCCACTAGCCAAAGTTCTTAGAGAGGTGTGTTCCTGTGGCTGCTCTACTCCAAGTGTCGATGCACCCCCATGCCTCTATCAGAGATTTTTCAGCAGAGTTCTGCGTGCCGTGCATGTGCCGTGAATGGTTTGTGGTGCCATTGGCACCCTTTTTCAGGATGTGTGCGGCCACAGTCCCTTACTTCATTCTCTACATCACTGACTCTGAAGTAGAGAGGAGGGAAAGTAGTGGAGCAGTCACAGGGAGACACATCTCAAAGAACTTAAGCTATTGCATGAGGTGAATAACCTTTCTTTTTCAAATTCCAAAAGGGTAGCCGTGTTAGTCTGACGAAGTGGGATTTTCTCCCACGAAAGCTCATGCGATTAATAAATCTGTTAGTCTTTAAAAGTGTCACAAGACTCTGTTGTCTTTCTTTTTCAAGTAGGGTTCCTGAGGGTGCTTCACTCCAGGTAATTATGAAGCAATTCCCTTAAATGGTGGAAGGATCTTTGGAGTTACTGGGTTGTACTGATGTCAGGCCAGAAATACCCACTGCTGCATCATGTTTTGATGCTTGTTCAATAGCAGTGTTTTATGAATGTGTCAGCTGATACCCAAGTGGCAGCCTTGGCTATGTCCACAATAGGGGCGTTATGTAGGAAGGCTGCAGATGTAGAACGTGTTCTTATATTGCTAGAGGACTTACTTCAGATTGCAAGTAACACATTCAGATATAAGAGGAAATCAAACTTTGACAATTTTTGATTAGAGACTGCATTTCCCTTAGAATGTTCTGTGAGGAGACAAATAGCGTAGGGGATTTACTAACTGTTTTGTTCTAGTGAGTTAAAATATGATGGCTCGCCTGATGGAGCACGACCTCTCGGTTGTTGGAAGGGGGTTTGGGGTAGAAGGTAAGTAGATGTACGGTTTGGTTGATGTGAAATGTGGAGGAGACCTTGGGGAAGAATTTTCGGGTGCGGTCTGAGAGATACCTTGTCTTTGTGAAATATTGTGTATGGTGGATGAGCCGTGAGTACTGCAAGTTCACTAACCTGTCTTGCTGATGTAACTGCTATTAGGAATGATACCTTAATGGACACGTGTAGTAACGAACATGCTGCCAAAGGCTTGAAAGGTGGTTTGGTGATCGCTTGTAAGACCAAAGTGAGGTTCCAAGGTTCTATGGTCGGGCCTTTCAGCTGGACAGACATTATGAATTCAGATCATAAATCTTTTAATTATTGAGTGCGCACATATGATTATGTCATCTATTGTCATATGAAATGTGGAGAGGCAAGGGGCACCTGTAGCGTGCTAGTTCAGAATTTTCATTTTTTTTAATTCAAGGAAGTAGTCCAGCAATATTGGAATGGGTGGTAAGACTGGATTGATGTTTCTTTGTTGACACCATAATGAAAACCTATGCCATTTTTGCAAGTAAGTTTTTCTGGTGGCAGGCTTTCTGCTGTTCAGTAGAATATGTTTTACTGATTCTGAACATTGTAGTTCTGTGCTTCTGAACCAGTTAGGAACCATGCCATTAGATGTAGTCAGTCTGAGTGTGGCTGGAGAGTCGTGCCTCTGTCCTGTGACAGCAGGTTCGTTATCATGGGAAAGGCAATTAGTGGATGGAAGGACTTCCCTTTGAGATAAGTAAAAAAGTCTGCCTGGGCCAAGCTGGTGATATCATTATCATGTTGGCTTTGTCCTCCCATATTATCTAGACAGTTTGGGGGATCATTGGGATTGGTGGAAAGGCATATAAGAAGTCCTGTGTCTCAACTGATGAGGGACTCATCTCCCATGGATCCCTTGCTTAGACCTGCCCTGGAAGAGGAGTGTTTGCATCTTCTGTTTGTAGGCATTGCAAACAGGTCGCTCATGGGATAGTCCCAGCAGTGGAATATTTGTTGGAAGACTTTGTCGTGGATTGTCCACTTGTGCTTGTCACCGAGACGCCTGTGTTAGTGGTGGTAAGTAACCCACTGACAACTGGATATTGTGTGTTAACTTTATTGCTTCTGCACAGAGGGAGTGTGAGCTTGCTCCTCCCTGATGGTTGATGGAAAACATACATGTTATTTTGTCATCATGATTCTTACTGGTTTTCCTGTTATATTGGTTAGGAAATGAGGGCATGCATTCCATACAGAGTATAGTTCTAGTAGACTGATGTTAAATTTCTCTCTTGGGTTGACCATTTTCCTTGAACTGTGAGGCCCTGTAGCTGTGCTCTCCATCCCATCAGTGAGGTGTCTGTGATGACCATGAATGAGGGAGCCTGCTGTATGAAGGGAGTGCCTGTGAGAGGACTAGTGGGGTTTGTCCTCCATGTGAGGGATTGTTTTATGTTTTTTGGTACTGTGATCATTTTGTAAATAGTGTCTGTGTGGTTTGTAAATTGTTGATAGCCATAACTGAAGAGGTCGCATGTGTAACCTTGCATTCTATACCACATAGGTGGTTACTGCCATATGCCCTAGCATTTGGAGGCATGTATGTACCGGGAGAGGTGGACTAACTTGAATTGTGGACTCTATGTTTACTATTGTGCCAACACCTGGAGTGGAGCACCCACAAGGACACTACTTGAAGATTTTTTTCCCATGTGGCATATAGTGAAGCTATTGAAAATTTTCTCAACGTCAGAGCACCCCTTGTAAAAATTATTGCCTTTGGAAGACTTACTTTCGCTGAAGAAGCCACGCTAGGATTTTACACCTCCATTCCCCCATTCTAGAACCTCAGGCATAACCCAGTCAATACAAACTGTGTCATTCATAACCTTCAGAGTCCTGTGGCACTTTTAAAGACTAACAGATTTATTTATCGCATGGGCTTTCATGGGAGAAAATCCCACTTCATCAGATGCTTTGGAGATGGAGTCCGATGAAGCTGGACTTTCTCCTATGAAAGCTCCTGCCATAACTAAATCTGTTAGTCTTTAAAAGTGCCACAGGACTCTGTTTGTTTCTCTGCAATAGACTAACACGGCTACCCCTTTGGAACTATTCGTAACCTTTGCCTTCTGCCATAAGCCCCCCCTCCCTACAACCCAATCCCCCACTTCCATGATATCAGCAGCAATAATTTGCATTTGTCATGAACACTGTTTTTTTGGTTGAAAAACAACAGAGTCCTATGGCACTTTTAAAGACAGATTTATTTATCGCTTTTATCTATGCGATAAATAAATCTATTAGTCTTTAAAAATGCCACAGAACTCTGTTGTTTTTCTGCAAAGGACTAATACGGCTACCCCTTTGGCACTTTTTTTGTTTGTTTGTTTGTTTTGTTTTTTCTCAGCAGGTCATCTTCTGCTGCTGGAATGATCCATTCTAGTGTTGCTCCCACCACAATGTAAATGGCCAGTGCAAGCTGTCTCCCCTGGACTTTTGCTACACTTGCTGTGTTTTGATAATGGATGGATCAAGATTCTATAGTTTCAACATACAGACATAAACAAACCTTTCTTAGTCTGCAAACACCTTACCAGATGACTAAAAGTACGATTAAGTATGAAACCATCAGCATCAGTTTGCATAAAAATAGACTGCCAAATAAAACTAACCTTCTTCCTCAAATACTGCAAATCTTTAATCCCCAAAACAGGAAAAAAAAATCCCACCTCTCTCTATACATTCAAACTGCTGCCCTCTTACAATGAGCATGCAACAGAAGATCTTTAGGACATTCGGCGGAGTCTGAAAAATTTGGACTATTTTGGACCAAATGGGCTGTGAAGTGGGAAGAGGAGAAATGTCAGGTTCCAATGTTGGGGACCTTCACAGAGAACACTCTGCCCTTTCCTTTAGCAAGAGACCCTCAACTCAAACATTCCCTTGCAATACCACAAGATGAGATCAGAAAAAGGAAGAAGTGGTTTCTGAGGGTCAGGTTCCAAGACATGTATGACTCTATGGGTAAAAAAAATAATATTTTAACCTCCACCCAGTATGGTCACAGGCTTAACAAGCAGACGCTCATTGTCCACACTAACATCAATTTCTGGGCAGATTTTTAAAGGGTAGCACTATGTAGGGACAACTACAGAAGTCTAATCTTCAAGTGACAAAAGAAGTGGATGATGGTAGACACATGAATAACAAAGAGAGGGTGGAAACTTCCTTTTTTGATGCTGGTCTGGGAGGGTAGCTGACCCGGTTACTGTTGTGATGTGATCACTGAAGAGCAGCTGAGAAGCTAATGATGCCACTGTAATACATGACCACCTCTCTGGTTGGCCGGTTAGGTAAAATACGAAACGATTTTGGAACGCAAGGAAACTGGGTATGTCTACACTGCCAGGGAAGGTGTGACTGCAGTGTGGACAGTCACACCTGGGCTATTTTTAATCAAATTGACATAGGGAAAAGTGGTAATGAGGAACTGGTGGTATGGCTGTCAGCACAGGGTAGGTGCTCTAGTACAAGCCCACTAGGGACTTTGGGTAAGTTCTCAGTTTGCTGGCTTGCACTGGTGTCTGAGACACTGCATTTTCACTGCTATTTTTACCATGCCAGGTAAATTAAGCTAGCACAGGTATGCCTTCTCATGTTACAATCACAGCTTGATCTGTGTAGATGGACACTATATGATTTATCTTACTCAACCTTGATACAGTAGTGGGAAATTGGAGAAAACAGTGTTAACTTGAGATAGACAAAGTTTTTCATTATACTTCTAAATGTGCAAGTTATACAGATACAGGAACAAAGTAATCCTTGCTAAAGATAACAGGCCAGAAGGGCTCTGAAGCCAAGAGGGATAAAGAGAGGCCCAAAAAGGAAAGCCACTCACTGATTCATTGCATCCTCACTAGAGTCTTTGCTATCAGGAGGGACATGGAGCCTCCCCAAACCTAACACTGCTTTCCTTAGGCAGAGCTACTAGAGCTGAGCAGATGAAATTCCCATTTCACATCAACTTTGGGGGTTTCAAAAAGTGTTTGCATTCTTTACTAAAACAAAACCTTTCCAATGTTTTTTGCAAAACCAGAATTTTGAGCATCTCAGTCACATGTTCTCTAGCTCGGGCAGCTAGTGTGCTGGTCTCAGATGTGGGAAACGGAGCTTCGAGTTTCTGCTGGGCCTAATTCAGAATAGAGCTTTTCTCATTCAGATCACTCCAAATCAGGGAGTTTCACATTTCGGGCCAGCACCCTATTCACCAAGCTATAGAACCAGTGTGCATGCCTTGGGCCCAAAAACCCTTGGATAAAGCTTTCTTTAAGAATTAGACACATCTCTGTGAAATACTGCAGCTCCTACCAGCTCCTGGCAGAATGTTCATGTGACAGCAGTGGTCACAACACCCAGGGCTGGGAATATACCAGCCATTGTAACATGCATTTCCCTATGGCATGAGGGGCAAATCTGACTCTAGCATCTAGTAATTGGCGACTTTGTACCCCTTCTTGGTTATGAAGAAGCACATAGTGTAACTGAAAATGAAACTACTGATGACCTCATTTGAGATGTATCCCACTCCACGGGTACAAAATCTGTACTGAAAAGCTACTACTTTTAAGCCATTCCAACCCCACGGAGAAACAGACCTTTGCAGCAGACTGGCTGCCCCACTAACCCAGCTCCTGCAAGCGCTGACCTAATAATTCCTAAACAGGATATATTCTCCAATACTATTTGCCCAAATAGCATCAGCAGCAAAGTACCAACCGTTATCAGGCATTTTTGATCTGTTAAGCCCAGTGTTCCGGCAGCCATGTGCATACATCAAGTTTAAAGCAATGTGTATAATTCATATATAACTACATCCTTTCTTAACCTTGCCTTCTCTGTGCTCTCCTGCAAAGATAAGTATATTAGCCAAAAATGATCCCTCCTTTGAAAAGTGGTGATGGGCATTTACTTAATGGCAGTGAAATGTACATGGTTCTCCTATTAACCCCACTCAGCTGCTTAAATAGAATTAGTTAAATCTTATTAACTCATTTAGTTTTGTTACATCGAAGCACAAGAGCCTGAATAACTAAAATAGGTAGAAAACATTCCCTGAATTCTGAGCAGTTGTAATAAAACTATTATTTAAGCATTCTAGTAAATCAGATACATTTTATCTAGTATAATTCTGTGTCTGAGTCACTGGCTTTAAATACAGCATATTACATCTCCTTATCTCCTACCTTTGCTTGTTCCCCTCTAAAAATGTCTGATCTCAATGAATCTTGGATTTCAGTATACAAATAAAATCCATGAAGAGAACATACCTGCCATTCCTTCACATGTAGGGATTCTCATTAGAGAAAGCCTTATCGGGCAGAGAATCAGCCTACAGTCACTTATTTCCCATGTCTCAAACCATTTTTACACTCTACCCACTGAATCTTTTAGCAACCTATTTCCATAAAGTGAGGAGGAAATTAAATCTGTCTCTTCCATCATCCCCATAGATCTCTTGCCCGCCCCCTTCATCCCTCCATATGCAGGGGACTGCACTGGACTCTAGTGACACTGAATTAGTATTCTAAGTACATCTCAGGGCTGCTTTAATACACAAATGCTTAAGTAGTTCCTCCTGGGCTTCGGTCCAACAGCCTTACTGAAGTGGAGAGATTCAAGATGAGTGTCATGCTACCATAGTTGTAGGGATTTAAAACCTGAGCCATTTTGCTTTGTGCACTTTTGTCCAGAAAACTCTTCATTGAATTGCTCTGTCTACAAGATTAAAATGTATCTTTTTCTGGATAAAGAAGGGAAATCCTCAAAGCAAAAAAATCAAATAAGATACAAGGCTGAAAACCCCAATACCCCTGAAAGAATCAGCTGCGAAGCCTGTTGGAGTTGATGGCAATTGTATTTCTGGGCACAGAGCTAATGAGAGAGAGAGGAGACTTCAATATGGGTAAGCAGATGTATTTGTAACTGGCTGCATATCACTTTAAGAGAACCCAGAACAAATACCGCATACTTCTCTGAAGCAGTGTGAGAATCATCATCAATCACAGACTGCTTGCAGCCACTTGACTTCAGTGACAGTTTATGAGGATTCTTAACAAGGAAATCTGCAAGGAACAAGCTAGAGTTTACAGAAGCCATGCTTTCTGAAACTAGGATACAAACAGCATAAGCAGCATTTGTCGCCCCTGGAGAAGGTTGAAGCAGACACATCTCAAGGGCCTCCTACTCAGACCTTAATTATAGGTTAATGGAATTTTGTTTTGGTAAGGACTCAGCTGTACTCAGTATTTCATATATCTGTATTTGTCTATTATACCTGGAAATCTTATCTACTGGCTAGTGGCAGGGGACTGAGTTCAAGGCTTCTGGATTCTATTCCCAATTCTGACACTGGCCTGATGGGCAACTGGGCAATTCATTTCATCACCCTCTGCCTCAGATTTCCCATCTGTAAAATGGTAATAATGTTATTGATCTCCTTTGTAAAACTGAGATCTATGGATGAAAACTCCTAGACTCTTGTGTGGCACTTACCATGGGCCTGTTTGCCCACTGGCAAAATAATAATTTTTTACATCCTTGGGAATATGTGAGGCTTAATCCATTAATCTTTGTGAAGCACCTGGCTAAGAGGGTGGCGAGTGCCACAGAAATGTCTATTAAAACTACGTCAGTAGCCAAAATGAGGGAAACTGGCATGGAATGCCAGACAAATTCTTGTGCTGGACTTGCATCACCATAAATACAAAGATTGCAGAAGCATATATGAATCTTACAATACATACTAATGTATTAACTTTCCTATTAAATCTGACCATTCAATTACAACCTCCATCTGTCATTGGTTATCACCAAACAAACCAATATCACCTTTCAGAGCTCCACAGAGCCAGGTTAGCAGAACACTTGCAAGCACCAACTTCTAAGAATGAGCAACATATAATTCGCAAATTTTTGTAAGTTAAACTGGTCAATGATACAAGCACAACACTATCCTTTAGGACAGACCTAATCAATATCACTAGGCATCTTGTAAATCTTGTAAGTTCTTTTCTGCCTCTCCCCTCACTCCACGCTAAGAATCGAGATACACCCCCAATGGACTTCTTCTTAAATCCTATCTACTTTCAGCACAACCTTCTAAATATATGCTTTATGATAGTTTATTCTTCAATTTACTAGCACTGCCCAAGTTTCAAACCAAATGAATGCTCAGAGAGGCACAAAAAGGTGGAGAAAACAGGCCGATTTGTCCATGTCAAACTGAGTTAGCTCCACCCAAAAATCAATTTGGCCTGATGTATTTAATTTATAAAGGATTATTTATTTTACTGGATTCTTTAATTTGTGAGAGCTGGTGACATGGAAGGAATGTCCTTGAAGGTGCACTACAAACCAGAATTTTTATAGAAAGATCTACTTTACTTCAGACTTCAAATAAAACTTCAGTCAATAAAACCACTGTATGTTAAAGAGCATGAAGCCATTCTATTTGTGTTACAGCATGGAAGCATTATCAAGGTGACAGAACAGATACTAAAACACCTAGCAGAGTTTGGATTTTGTCATTGATTACACCCCTCTCCTCCTTTTTTAAGGGCTTGTCTATACATGGAGTTTTATCCCTGATTTTCTTAATCTGTGGACAATTATTTTGAAGAATATTTTGCTCCTGATCAGCTTAATCTAGTGGATAAAGTCTGTCTATGATTTGTTGACTATAGTAGTGTGGTAACGGCATGGGCAGATGCAGCTTACCGATTTAATAAGTGCACTTTACTAAACAGCTATAAGGGCACCTACCACCTGCACCAGCACGATCTCCTCTCCTTTACCCCGTCACTGCAATCTCTAATCCTAAATGGAGGGGTGGGAGTTAAAGAGTAATGGGAGCCAACATAAAGTTGAAAGGAAGGGCTAAAGTTCAGGTAAAACCATATGCATACAGGCCATTTAACACCTTTCTTCCCCCCGTTATATTCCCATGGATAAATAAATGCTTTTGTTCTGAACGAGCTGTCTACCACATCCCAGGCAAATGCCCTAGCCACGGGGATGTCAGTATTAGGTGGTTGTTTGTGTTTCCTTCAGTGAAATAATTTGAACAGTCTTGGTTTCACTCCACATCCGAATGGAACCAAATTTCAAAACTTCTAAAGTTTTCACAGTAAGAAAGAATTCTTGTTTTCCTGCCAGCCCTGCTAACCACTGAAAATGAGGTGGAAACAAAGCAGGATCCTGGGTCTTCTCCCACCTCTACATGGGTCAGCTGAGTCAAATGGACATGAAAAAGAGAGAATGCTGCACACTCCTCAGGGTCGTGCTGCATGTAGGCCTCCCACTTACATGTCTACCTAAAGATTAGGCTCTTCCTTGAGAAGCTGTTTCCTGTAGCTCATCTTGGGGTGATGTGACTCCACACTGCTTCCAATGCGGGATTGTAACTCTCTGGCCTTGATGTGAGCTACAGCCCAATCTGCTCCTTATGAAATATATGACCAAGAGTCACCATTGATTTAAAATCCTTAAGGATCCAGACCTGCAAAATTTTATTCTAATTAAAACAAGGTTTGCATACTTGAGCCCTTACTCATTGCTCTTGGATACAGAGACAGTTCTCAGTGATATCAGTGAGATAGGAGTATAAACTTTGAAGGGAGAATTTAACCTGAGGCGTTTTGGAAAGAAAAAAAAAAAAAAAAAAAAAAAAACCTTATCAAATCCTCCTGAATTTCAGAGGAACGAGAATTATTTACATTGGAATCCCTGGATTTGAACTGACCTCTTTGGTTTCAAGCTGGGCTTGTATCCAAAAGAAGCCGATTTTCTTGGGCCTCACCAAATCTGCTACAGATATCGAGTCTTGTGAAAACTCTTCACAAGATCTTGACAATGTCAAGCCTGAAAGGCTCCAAAGCCCACCCTGCAGGAAAACAAATTTTATAAAAACTGCTGCTAGTGGATTACATGCAAATCCCAAGGATTTTTGTTTTCCTTGGGGGTTACCCAAATACCATTAATTTTGGTTGTATTCGGTTCATTAAGGTGAATTACCAAAAAAGGATCTCTGGTAGTTAGTAAAAATTGTTAAATCTTTTGCTGCCCATTATCAAACTCTTCAAGTTCTTGACTCACTTTTCAACCACTTGTACGAAGTGGAAATGGAACAATCAGCTTCACATCCCTGTTTGAGCGCTGAGTAATATTATTATGAAACCTGAAAACACAGTTAACGTTCAAACCTCACTGTACATAAGAACATAGAAACAGCCAAACTGGGTCAGACCAATGGTCCATCTAACTCACTATCCTATCTTCCATCAGTGGTCAATGCCAGGTGCTTCAGAAGGAATGAACACAACAGGTAATCAAGTGATCCATCCTATTGGCTATTCCCAGCCTCTGGCAAATGGCAACCCCTGCCTATCCTGGTTAATAGCCATTGATGGACTTATCTAGTCCTATTTTAAATCCTGTTATAATACTGGCCTTCACTACATCCTTTGAAGTTTCACAGGTTGACTGTGTGTTGTATGAAGAAATACTTTTTTGTTCATTTTATACCTGGTGCCTATTAATTTCATTTGGTGACCCCTAGTTTTTAATCTTATTAGAAGGAATAAATAACACTTCCTTCTTTACTTTTCTTACCCCTGACATAATTTGACAGACCTCTATCATACCCTCTTTAGTTGTTTCTTTTCCAAGCTGAAAATTTCCAGTCTCATGTGGATCTCTCCTCATATCAAAATTTTCCATATCCCTAATCACTTTAGCTGCCCTTTTCTGTACCTTTTCCAATTCCAATACATCTTTTTCGAGATGGGGTGATCAAATCTGCACTGCAGTATTCAAGGTGTGGGTATACATGGATTTACAAAGAGGCAACATGTTATTTTTTTGTCCCTTTCCTAAGGATTTCCAACATTCTATTAGAACTTTTTTTTGACATTGAACAGATATTTTTAGAGAACCATCCACAATGACTTCAAGATCTCTTCCGTGGGATAAAACAGCTAATTTAGACCCCATCGTTTTATATGTATAGTTGGGATTATTTTTTCCCATGTGCATTACTTTGCATTTATCAACATTGAATTTCATCTGCCATTTTGTTGCCTATTCATGCAGTTTGTGACATCCCTTTGTAACGCTTCACAGTCAGCTTGTAAATCACCAACCTCTGGGGTATACAGATTTGATTTAGTGATGCAACATCTCTCTTTTTGGGTGTTATAACTGGGGGCATTGCTTGGCCAAATACAAATTTGGAAGAAAAAATTTACATTAGTTTCAGAACTATGCTACCAAGGTTGAGACCACTTATTTATGAACTTTAGATTAGGAAATTATAGTCAGGCTTATAATGGTTATCCAGCTACCACCTTACTGGAGCAATTACTGTTATTTGAATAGAATTCATTACAAATTTCACCAATACACACAAACAAGCTTTAGGATGGAAATACCAATTCACCCTTAACATGGTGCACTGTGCATATGACAAAAGACAAATTATTTTCAAATTATAAATTCTTCTTTCTAGTCAATTACAAAGCCGCTGCTATTGATCGAAGTGCTTTAAAAAATGAGGCTTCCCTTTTGTTATCTGCCCAGTGTTAATTATGTTTTTCCCACAGCGCATGGTATTTCTTTTTCTTTCTTTCTATGAAAATATCTTTGATAAAGCAGTTGCATACAGAGGTTAAATCTCTTCTCCTAAAACACAGGCATTTACAGCTGAAAAGATCATCAGACATATTCCAAAATTAAAAGCAAATTGTTCTGAAGCACCATTGCATGATTATTTAGTAACAGGAATAACACAGCACATATCAATATTTTCCCCGCCTTTCAAATGAGGTATTTGTCTGACCTCACATCATACCTGGGCTAGTCTCCCTTCCCTCTCTGGGCTTTTGTGTGTGAACAAAGATCTGCACGATTATGGAAAGTGCTGGAAGAGCCATTAAAACCCTGAGCTTGCTTCTAAATGACAGGCGGTGCTGTGTGACTCACTCTTTTCATACATTACAATTTTCAAATAAAATACCGTATACAAAAGCCTGATCCTACACAAGTGGAGTCAATGGGAGTTTTGCAATAAACTTCAATTGGAGTAGGACTGGACTCAAACACATTAGGTGGTGAAGTGTTTGCATCTGATCCGGACAATCTAGGGTTATGGGGCACTGATAACACCAACCTGCCGACTCTAAACAAATGGGGATACGAGTCCCCCTAATGGATTACAGACAGGTCATTAGCTCTCAGCTGTCTTGTTCAAGCATGGGCACCTCTTTCATTTGTACTGGGAAACCCCTCATCTGCCCTTCCAAACTAAAAGCAGGGGCTGGACTAGTAGAAAATGCTAGGAAGGGATACTGAAGCAACATTAAGTACCAAATCATGCTGACAGAAGCAGCTCTGGAAAAGAACTGGCTGCTGTAAGATGAAACAAAGAGGAACATTTAAACCAACTTTAAAACTCTATAATGGCAAATGCTTTTACTAGCTAATTGACGTTGTGAGATGAGATTACAAGAGACAGCAAGATGGTAAGAGCTTGAAAAACAAAGTGAACCTTTCCTTTGTAAGGAACTCGGTAAAGTTTATTTCATTATGCTGAAAGGCAAAGTCTTTTGAAAAAAATCTTGTAATTTGAGTTTCCATGATATAATTCTACTTAGCTAAACTCCCACGTAATCGGATCCAAGTGGAGCAAAACTTCTTTTTATACTAAAGAACAAAAGTTTAGTCTCCAGTAGCCTTTTGCAATTAGTATAGCATTAAAGCTGAGTATGTTTGGACTAAGTAATTCATCACACAACTAGAACAATGTTTGCAGCTAAATTAGAAACTTACTGCATTGTGTGGATGATGACAAATGTACAAAGTGGCACGTGAAAATTCTTAAATCCCCAGCTTTTTTAAGCACTCTTTTTAGGAATCAAGTGTTTTTTAACCGCTGTTTTGTGCAACCTTCAAGTTAGATCTAAGGCCTCGGAGGTCAATGGGAAGACTCCATTGACTTCATGGACCTGGATTCGAAGGCCACTAGTATGTCTGGAGTGGTAAGACCGTGACATGTGATCTTTTCTCATCTCACAAGAAAAAAAAGAAGTGACTCAGCACTAGAACAGAGGAAAGCTCAACGTGCTACATGAATTAGTGCTAGTGTACTTGGCTTTGAATCTGTGCTGGCATTTAATAGGCAGCATTGATACTGAAACAGTCTTTCAAATAAGACATCAAACTGCAGTCCTAAACATTTGTGTCCCTGACAAAATCCCTTGATGCTTTCGGTGAGTCCCAGAATCCTGAAGATACTTCCATTTGAGTTGCCTAACTTAATTTTTCCTGACGTTTTAAATTAAATAACTGTCCTTGATGATGTTTTGAGCTGTTTTTCAGCAACTGCCAGGCTCCATCTCATTGGTGGCTTATTTCAAAGCCATCCTGGTGTATAATGTATTTCACATTCCTACAGAATTGAGACAAAAAATAGTGGTAACTTATATTTTTTGTAATCTGGTTCAAGTTCAGAATTACATTTTTCTATCTCAGATTTGGAACACTGATGAGTGATTAATCAGTGAAACCACCTTAATCTATTGTTGCAGTACTGTACTGCAGCATGCAGTGTAAACTGACACAGGATTTAACCGGTTTTGCAAGACTGAGACACATTAGCAGGGGAATATGAACTTTTGAACTTTAATTCTGAATTTCTTTGTCGTCAAGTTGCATTGGCCCTTCTTGTTCCCAGGCCAAGAGCTTCTATGTCAATTGGCAGCCAGGAGCAAATTTATGATTCTGAGGGTATAGCTGTACCAAGGAGACACTAGTGGCATAGCTCTGGTGCTGTACTTATGCCAGCATAATCTGGTAGTGCAGATGCAGCCTACACTGATGGAAGGATTTTGTTCCATCATTGTAAAAACACTACCTCCATGAATGGTGGAAGCAAATGTTGAGGGAAGCATTCTTCCATGGACATAGAGTCTACACTGGAGGTTAAGTTGGCATAGCTATGTCATTTAATAGAGTGAGTTTTCTCGCAACCCTGACTGGCAATTTAACTTTTAAATCTTGACCAAGACTGATTCATGAACCCCAAAGCAAGATCCTCAATGGAGGTGCAAATATTACTGTTAGTGGGCATCATAACAGTGTGTTTTCAACAAGGAACACTTTCTTCCTCCTGCTCCTGGAATACTTGATCTTTAAAAGAATTAAGAAATTCCAGGTTTATTACCATCATTTCCATGGCAACATAATATCGTATCACAGACAAAGGATTATGGTTTCACTTGGGGACAAGGAGTTACAAATAAATGGTCTGCGAAAAGGGAAAGACAAATCCAGTTAGTGCAAGTACAGATGATGGTCCAGCTGAGGCTAGCCACACAGTCTCATAAGTACATTTGCCTCATCAACCTGAAGAAAATTCTGCTGCCTTAAACATTTTATTGGTTTTGATAATAGATGAGTCAGTCCTTCAGGCTGATCAACACTACCAATTAAGCATGTTCAGCTCCTCTCTGTTTTCTCACCTGTAACTAAAAAAAGCTCATGTAGTTGTTGCACAACCTGTTGCAGGAGAGGGTTATAAAATGAATATAAGCTACAGGGCTGGGGAGTGTTGGGAGTAGCAAGAAACAAGAAGGACAGGTTTGAAAGATTAGATACTTTAAAGATCCTCAGATTGAAAAAGGATGGTTTGTTATCGTTTTGGGCAGGTCATAATTTCCCCTTTTCCAGTATTCTAACAGAATGCCTCCCTGGATAATAGTGATAATGGTGGTGGTCAGTAGAAGGCAATCCAATTGAAAGTAAAACTTGTGAATTACTGGGAGTATTCTATTCCTCCACCATTCAATTTTCATTTCCTAGTCGATTTTACATTGCATCACAGAATGCCCCCAAGTTAGTAGGATGCAGGACTGCCAGTTTCAGTTAATGAAAAATCCCAGGATGCTACATATCTCTCTGAACAAACTTGCAGGAATATTTCCAGAACTAATATCTTTATGCGATTTGATGTTACATACATTATCCACATGCAAATAAAGAACCAAATTTGCCCATTATAATAGCAGCAACAAAAATATAAGACCGGGGAGAAACTTTGAAGCTATTATTTCAGACAAACATAAAATATAAAATTGTATGAAGCTTGCTTTTCAGTAGAATAAGTCCTCCTCCTTCTATTACCAAGCAAACACCATACCCTTTTTATTACCCAAAGCCTCTCCCCCAACATCATTTTTACAGACACTAGAGCCAATTATTTTTCTTGTCCCCTTCAGACCTGTTCCAATCGGAGAGACAAAGCCTTTCACTATATTGTCATCTTCCATAGTCACTGACTGCCACATAAACCAAGATACGGTTGATCTTTCTTTTGAGCCATGAGCTATTGCCACAAAACAACTGGAGTCAGCCAGTGCAATGTTTCAGCTCTGTTGGGAACGACACATTTTTACAATTCTGTTTTGCAGGTTTTCTTTTTATAGATGTTGTTGATCTGCCTGTCTTTCTCCACACTATGGCTAGATCTTCCTCTTTTTTGGTTTTTGAGGTCTTGACGCCTACAGGGCAAGTGGCTAGGCAACATTACAGCCTTTCAGAAGAAGCCCATTAAGAGAAGGGTGGGTTGGTTTCAATCACATAATTTCTTCCTCCACTACTAGATTAGTGACATGTCTACCATTCAGTTACCATATTCTCCCCTACTTCTCTCTGCATATTATACCCTCCTGTCAACAATGCAGTCTTCTATATAATTAAAGGTATTTCTGCTCTTCCAGTATGCCTTTTTTTGCTTTTTATGGTTTATAATGCTGATGCAACCATTTCCCTTAGCATAAGTTAAAGTAATGTTTTCTCACAGCTACCATTCTTACATTCTTTATTTGTACGAAAATATAGAGAAAGGCTACAGCACAGATAGCCAAAAGCAGGAAGAACTACATATGCACATGAAGGAATACTGAAGCCAAAGTAATTATATAACAAATTCAAGTAATCTGCCATGTCACTGGAAGTCCTGGATTTTTGGTTAGTTTGTATTCAGTCTCTAATGTTATACTTGACATTTGTGAATCTCTTTAAAAAGTGAGATCTCCTAAGGATCTGCATATAAAATGGCAGTTCTGGCTTACAGAATACTATCAGAAAAGCTCTCTCTTTTTGTAAAAAAGCACTTTGGGATATAGATCTCTGTGCATGTTCTGTATTTTTTATGTTGGCTTTCCCAGTACTTACCTTGCAGAAATGGAGCCAAATTAAAAGTAGATACAAGAGACAGGGCTGCTGTCACATCTTGTCTTAGAGAAACATTTCTCTAGAATTGTAAAGTGGCAGGTAGTTTAAAGATTGAGGAGTCCAACACTTATTGCAATTTGTGGTAAGTCAACTTCTGATTAGGCATAATGAAAATTTGCTTAACAGCCTTAATGAAACTGAAATCAAAACAATGATTTAAGTCAAAAAATACTCGATATGATTTTAGAAAAAAGAAACATTTACAGAAAACGTACTAGAACTCATGAAGCCAAATAAGGTGATGCCTATGGAGAAGGAATAGGAGAGGTAAAGAAGAGATTTTACACAGACAACACCACTATGAAGCGTCAGGTCCTGATTCTCCACTTACTTGCACCTTGTACAGTCACTTGCAGCTTGTAAAATCATCATAAAATGCTAATGTATCAGAAAGGTTTACACCTATGTTGCACAACTGTATGCGCAAAGCACTGGGGATTGAGGCTATGAATGCGTCTGGTAAGAAGACTAGTCAGCTACGCTTCTTACAATGTGTCCCCCCTGTTTCTCAAAACTCATGTTAGATATTGGTTGCATTTCCTGTAACGAAAATTCACTGAAAATGTGTAGGGACTGGCTGCTGCTGTAGATAGGATTCTGAAGTAGATGTTTCATTGAACTGAGACAGCATGGTGATTCCCTTGCTACTACAAAGAAAGCATCCAGAGACATCTGAGCTTCTATGAAAGAACTTTTCTCAATGTCAGCTTCATGAAGATGGCATAGAATAAAACACCCACTATTATATATTTTTGGCAATGCCCAAATGCCCCAGTCAGAGGTGAGAATGCCACTGTGCTATGCAAGGTGTATATATACACAACTTTCCCCTCCCCCCGACGACCGTGATTAATGAAAGAATTGGTTGTCATAGCACTTATTACCACAAGCTATATACAATGGAGTTAAGTATTTAGAGGGTGGACAAATTTGAAGCAAAATATTTTGTACAAAAAGTAGACAGTACAAATGAATTCTTTAGCATGACTCACATGCCCTTAGCACAGGGCTGGTGCAAGAAAAGCTTCTGAGTGTCAATGGAGCACTGACTTTGATCCTGTTGCCCTAGATCTCTGAAAATGTTACCTGTAAAACACAATTTTAGGAGTACACGGGAACTCCTGCTAATAATTATAAATAATGCTAAGCTATTTCCCCTCCTACCCGTCAACATTTTTCCCACCTCTCTCTCCTTCAGCAAATCATCATGTATGCCTAAACATTTCCTAAACTCAGCCTGCTTGGAAGAAGAGAGTTGCAAGTATATTTCTCAGTGTTTCATGAGTGGACAGCTACAAACGCTAGGATTTGGCCACCATGGAAGTGACTTTAGAAAAAGAAATCTTTCCTCTTAGGTTTGGAAGGAAGAGAATTGAAACGGAAAACAAAATCAATAACCTTGTTTGGATTTGTGAGTAATCATTGCTGAAGCCAGCTTTTCCACACCGAATGCTCTCTTGGTTTGTGTGGCCAGGATGTTTTGCCACCAAAATTTAGGTGGAGTAAATCAAAATCTGTTTTGAGGGTTCTGTGGTATGTTAATATATTTTCTAAATTTAAACATATGCTGAGCAAAATGCTTGTGTTTTTGCAGATGGGGTCTCTTGTATTTTTTTGCCAAGCAGACCCAGACGGAAAGGATACATAGTTTTAATAGTCTGCGATTGGTCTTTGCTAGGAAGAAAATATGAATCAAAGTCTACTGATTTTTGTTTTGCCTCTTGTGGTGCTTTCTGGCAGCATTATGTATGTGTGTCAGACTGTCTCACTGCTGAGACTCTGGTTGAAATTCTGTACATGTCTGCAGGATGGAGCAGGAGCCTGTGATATTCCGAGAGCAATTAAAAACTGAATATGGCCTTTCTAGCTTTTAAATCCCTTGCAGAAATGTGATGAACTGCTGAATAGTGATTTGCAGAATCATGAACTTTATTCAAAGCTTTCATCACTGAAGCATTCATCAGCAAAGATTGTTGCTACAGTGCAAAAAACAAAAAAGGCATACTGTGACACTATTTGGTAATGTATTTCCTGATTGCTAAATAGTCCAAGTGCTTGAACAGAAAATTTGGTATTATACCTGAGGGTTATGGGCTGTAGTAACCCGCCCTCAAACTTTAACAAAGAAAACGTCATCAAGACCAAATTTTTCCTTTGACCTGTGAAACTCTATACAGCATTGCACACACAAATATGAATTTGTATGTATAAAAAAGCAGGCATAATTTCCAAGACCAGTTCTGAATTTATGGCCCAATAAGTTTGGCTCAGAATGAATGAAGAATCTGCAATATAACTTAGTAATAATTAGAATTATGTGATAGAGAAAAGGGTATAAACACTGCTTCCAAGTGACCGGAATACAGTCCTCCTCACAAACTACAGTAGTTACCAGCTTGGCTCGGAAGATCAAAATTACTTTTTCCTTAATGTGGAGAATTGAATAGAATATTTTAACAAAGTAAATAGAGACAAAAGAGTAATGTACCAGTAGCCAAGCGTCAAAGATGTGCTGTTGTCAGATACAATCTTGAATTATTTATTTAAAATTACTGCAGTGCCTACTGTCCTGTGAAATAATCACTCCGCTACATTTCATATTCTTACACAGCGCTGTCAAACTCATTTGCTATGGAGGGCCAGATTTGAATTAAATGTACTTCAGGTGAACCTACATACCATAAATCGGAATACTAGGCACAACCATAACAGTCTGGTATATACAGTGCTCTGTGATGCCATGAAGTTGTGTATAGCTCGGTTACTTAACTGAAAAACCCTCCTACAATATATGGAACCATCACAGTTGGAGGGTATTTTACTTTGCAAGGCTACACTGATATTTTAAAGACTTGTTCCTCTTTGTTCCATAGGAGAATTGAGTAATCCCAGCATGGAACAGCATAAGAGATATGGCTTTACTAGGCACCAGAGAGAAGGAGCATATATCTTTCAGTCGGAACAAATCTAATATAACAGTTAGATTCTGACTTTCCTAAGCTATTTGCCAATGTATTAGGGGGACAGTTCTTCTGAAAAGATCTCTAAGTGGGGGAAGTTGGTGAACTGTGAGCAGCTGTAGGAAGGTTTTTCTGTAGCTGAAAGCAGCTTGTGTTTGGAGGTGAGTGAGCTGTGAAGAAGCAGTAGTCCTGCCCTACCTGTTCCCCTCCCCCTTCTTCCCCACAATGGACCAATGAGGCTGATGGGCCGTATCCAGCCGACAAACCGTATGTTTGACACCCATACTCTAAGAAGCCCATGATTAGCACTATTTAAACTTTAAGCACACGTTTGTTAAAGAACGATCACCCTTCATGCCTTTCTTTTCCTTCAGTTGCCTGAGAAAGCTGAGCATACAAACATTTCCCTAAAAAGCCCCTAGTAGCCCTTTCATTTCAATAGCAATGAACATCTACAAGGAAGTTTGAATCTTTATTCACAAATAAGGTCACTTTGCAATGATGCATTAAGAGCTCCCCATTCTTAAGGTTTAGATTCCGTGGGGGCAAGGATTGCCTTTCTGTGTGTATAGCCAACTTCCAGCACAACTGAATTCCAGTTGCTGATTAGGACCACAACACAGAATTGTTTAATAAAAGATGAGTGTTCATTTTTAAAGCATTCACAGTCTATTTTCTGATAGCTCCAAGAGGTGAGTGAGCTGGAGATTCCACTACATTATGGTCATGTGTTGGATGAGAGTTCAGGCCCTGAACATGCAAACACTACTATATTTTAAGAAACTTTACATAAATAAACAGCTTGTGCATGTGATGTAAGTATGTGCGGGTTCAGGACATAACATGGCCGTCTCAAGTTATTATTTCACTCACCTTGAAATGGCAACAAGATGCACATTGGTGAACAAATTTGAGAAGCTGTCTATTGTCAATGTAGCTTCCGCAAGTAACCCTGTTGCGGAATTGGAAATGTCAATTTGTTATTTCTTTAACAGCAGCATCCCTCAGTGAATCACTGTAGATAATCCTATGTTTCCTAATGGCAACAGTGAAATTAAGTCAATTTTCTCCTTTTGTTATCATTAGTTGAATTCTACTGACAAGAGGATGTGCTAAAAATGGAGCACAAGCCGTTGCAACATTAAAAGCTTAAGATGCAATCCTAAAAACAATGTGAAACTGCCCTTGCATGTCAGTAAATGATTTTATTCTTTTAGCCTTTAATTATAAACAATTCTGTACCTGATGTAAGGAGGACACGCTGCTGAAACCATGGTTTTACTGCTGCTTTCCGATGCCCTTTGTGCAGCTATAGCAACAGGAAAGTGGGAGGAGAGGAAATACAGCCCTGAAGGACAAGCTCAGCAGTGCATGCAGAAAATGGTTTTGCAGTACTTTTCTTTCACTTTCTCTTTCAAAGAAACCTAAAATCTGCCAAGCAGGAATTATGCAAGAACTCATCACACATGTGGTTTTATAACCATGAAATCTGGAAAGCATATTACTTTAGGAACACTCCAGTGAGGAAAGAGTACAGTATTGTCAACTTCAAGTGTTTAAAAATCTTGAATTGGTCCCAAAAGATAGACTCATAGACTCTAAGGTCAGAAGGGACCAGCACAATCATCTAGTGTGACCTCCTGCAAAATGCAGGCCTCAAGACCTCACCCACCCACTCCAGCAATAGGCCACCAACCTACAACTGAGTTATTTACCTCCTTAAATCTTGATTTAAGGATTTTAAGATACAGAGAATTCAGTGATAGGTGAACCATGCCCTGTGCTACAGAGGAAGGCGAAAAAACCCCAGAGCCCAGGCCAATCAGCCCTGGGGGAAAATTCCTTCCCAACCCCAAATATGGTGATCAGTTAAACCCTGAGCATGTGGTCAAATTTCAACAGCCAGTTACCCAAGAAACAATTCTCTGTAATAACTCAGAACCCACCCCATGTACTCTCCCCTCTTAGGCCACTTGTATATCTACCACATGCAGCCAAATATCAGTCAATTTCCAAAATAGGCTATCTGATTATACCATCCCCTCCATAAATGTATCAAGCTCAGTTTTGAAAGCAGTTATGGTTTTTGCCCCCACAACTTCCCTTGGAAGGCTATTCCAGAACTTTACTCCTCTAATGGTTAGAAACCCGCATCTAATTTCAAGCCTAAATTTTTTGATGGACAGTTTATAACCATTTGTTCTGGTGTCCACATTGGTGCTGTACTCAAATAATTCCTCTCCCTCCCTGATGTTAATCCCTCTCATGTATTTATAGAGAGCAATCATATCCCCCCATCAACCTTCTTTTGGTTAGGCTAAACAAGCCAAGCTTCTTGAGTCTCAGGATCGAGGGACTGGCTTCAAAGTTATGAATATTTTTATACTGGGTTTGTTCTGATTTGCCTTCTGGGTTTTAGGCCATGAAGGCAATGGCTCCCAAACTAAGGGTTGTGACGACAAATGGGCTTGACGGTGGTTGTAAGTGGCCAGGGGATGCCATTTTGCACCACACAGCTTGACTTCGCATCAACGATCTGGCTGCCTGAAAGCTGATGATATCTCTCTCTATAAAACGGAGCCCTCCATGCACTGTATATGTGAGGTCATACTGTGCGGAGAATGCCATTTTGCAATGGCATCCCCGATGCTGTCTGTGACTGCCAGAAGCAATAAGGCTGAAAATGCAGTCATAAAGGTAAAAAGTTGGGGAACCACTGTTTTAGGGCTTTTCATGCTCTCTCCACAGCCATGAGGGCTGGAAACCTGTGTTTTGTTTGTTTAATGAAAGCTGAAACCCTGATGTATTTCACAGGACTCCACAAGCCTGGCTTCTAAGAAACAACAAATGCTGCACAATCCCGAACAGGTCATTAGTCTGATACTAGTTTTCCACATGAGCTGCAGTTTCTACTAGCATGCAAATATTTTTAGCCAACTCTTGTTGACAATGGCAAACCTCCCATCATAAAAGAGAACAAGACTGTATACCTTGCTTGGAAAGGGCTATGAAAATAAATGTTTAATCAATTAGGCTACTATGGACCCCACATAAACTTACCCAATTTTTTTCTTACTGTACTGAAAATGCATATGCTTGATTATATCCAACTGGTAATGTAATCAAATTAATTCACCATATTACACACTTTACTTCAGTAAAACAATCTTTGGTGAGTGGCTTTCACCTAATGCTAATAATACTTCATCATTTTACCATATAAAGCCAACTATTATGCACTTTACTCTCCCATATATAGGATATAATTAAGTTAATGAATTTGTCCTAACCCAACCTACTCAATTAATTTGTACATCAAATAGAAAATCAAGGCCCTGATTATGATTTTACACTGTCTTTACCCAGCTGTAACTCCATCATTCTAGTGTGTGGGAACCCATACATCTCCAGTGATGACATCATGTCATTTAGGACAGAGCAACTCAGTTTAAAGCCACCCACTAGTGTTTTGAAAGACTAGACAATGTGTTTAGTTAAACACAATCTTCAGATAAGCGTCTAAACAATATGTTCAGTTAGTGTTTGTTTATTGTAGTTATTTATATCCTATATACTTATTAGAGAGAGATAATACCCCCTTTGACGATATCATTACTTAGTGCCTTTAGATATAATACTAAATAGTTTCATTTTAGCAAAAGCATACGAATTAAGATACAGGCTTATGTTTGACACTGCTAATTCCCTTCCCTGAAAAGGTAAAAGTAGAAAGTTCTAAAATAGGGAGGCCGTTTTGAAAAAATGGCAATATTGAAGCAGCTAACATTATTTTCTTTTTTCAGTTTCCTGAAAAGTACTGCCATGCTAAATGTGATGCTTGCTCACTACCTGAGAAAAATCTTCTCTCCCCCACGAAGCATTCTATATAGCATACAAGTATCCTCTGTCAGCTCTTACTTCCCAAGAGTAAACATTGCTTCTGGGAAAAAAAAAAAACTGTTTCATCAACAAGATAGGATATTGTCTCTAAGACGAGTGATTTATTACGGGAGGGCACAGGCTTGAGTTGCGATGGCATTACATTAGTAACGCCAACATGTCACAGTGCTTAATTCTCTTGAGACAAACTCCTGAATGGAGGTTGTTTAAAGTGTGTTATCTTTTTAAGATCAGGATGTAGATCTCCACTACGGAACTACTTTCGTACTCTTGTCCTTCAACATAAGCCAGAGAGAAAGATGGCTGCAACTAATTTCTCTTGTTTTAGGGTATTGCAATGTGCATAAACAAGGAACAAACAGACACTAACCCACTAAACAGGTATGTGATACGTAAATATATCCCACTCTGTCACAGTTTGCATGTATACGCTGCTTCAGCTACTGCTTTAAAAAAAAAAAAGAAAGAGAAAGAGCGATAGCGAGAGAATGAATGTCAATTACTTTCAATGGCCCTGGCCCTGATGACCTACGCAGCCAGGAATTGCTTGTGTCGCCCAGAAAGAAAAGGAGTGAGAGAGAGAAAGAAAACAAGAGCACGCACATAGCATATATTTTTTGAAAGGGTGAACAGCAGAGCAAAGTGAGAGAGACTGGGACTCTTTAAAACAAGTTACATCCAGTAAGATTTCAACCGCTAATAGAACTAATCAACAGCACTGACTATGTTCTCAGCACAAACATGTCTTCTGTACCCGTGCACAGCATGGCCCCCTGAAATAAGCTTGTATGCTAGGTCAGAGAACCAAATGAAGCCCTGGTCTACACTGACAGTAAAGTTCAACATAACGTTGCTTACCCCGGTCTTCTGCAGCCCGTGTCTCCACTGTCAGAGCAGTGCATTCGAAAAAAATGGAGCTGAAATTCGATTTGCTAACACCACCCCTGCAAGTGACGTAGCCCTAAGGTCGAAATCTAGAATTCGAATTTAGGTCTGTGTAGCCAGACAGTAGCTCTATTGGTTTTTTCTGACACTACCTCTATGTGAGAGAACTTCTGTCTAGAAGCCACACTATTAATCAGAGATCACTAATGACAGGAAATAATGAGTTCTTGGAGTGGTGGATCCGGTGAAGGGGTGGATAAGGGGTCTTAGTGCCTCTTCCCATTGCAGCTGGTATCAAAAAACCATAGCTAGTCTGATCTTGTTGGCTTTTTGCACAATTCTCCACTAGGTTCAATCCAAGGACAACTTAAGCTGCTGCACTGGTTGCTAGTGACATATACAAAAGCTTGACTGTGTTCAGAGGGGTGTTGACTTCCAAAGATGACTCTGGGGCAATACATTCTCCTGTCCTTGGGCAACACAGACTACTGGCTCTAGATTGTTGATTAACTTCCTCAGAGTAATTTCAAAGAATCCTGTATGTAAAAATCTGCCCTGAGTGATTAGATTGCTTAATGGTTGCTCTGGCAGCCAGCGCCTCATCTTTTTTTTTTTTTTTTTATTACAGGAGAAGCAGAAGAAAGAAGGAGCTAGTGGTACAGACTTTACATTTCTGATGCAGATAGTCCTTTTTAATTGAGGTTAAATTCAAGGTCAGGAAATTTGGGGACAGAGCTGACTGCTCCTATGAAGTCCCCGACCCTAAATCCCTCTCACATTTTCCTCTCCAGATGTAGAAATAAAGGCTTGGAGTGACATGCAACACTAGAGATATAGAAGACTGAAATAGAAAAGCTGTTTAGGGGAGAAGGGGAGGTAAAATCCTCTCTCCTGACCTAAGTTAAGTGGTACTTTCAAGGTTGGTGCTTTGAAGAGGAACTGAAGTAGTTTTCTAGCAAACAGGGTAGTGTCTCTCAACTCAGAGCTGAGCCTTGCACGAGTTAGTCTCCCTCTTTTTTTGGTAGTTCTATTCTTCAGCTCACGGGACCTCAACTTGACTACTTTCTGGGAAAGAACATGCTCCATTGTAGCAGGTCAAAAAGTAGCTCCATCAGTTATAAGACACCTAGAAGTTTGAAGAAAAGGAAGGTGTGCTATTTACTGGAAACAGAAACATTAAGTGAAATTGGACAACAAAAGGGCAAGAGGCCCGAAGTAGCAGAAGATCGGAAACTGTCTGTCTGCTCATGAAGGCAGAACTCTGGAGAAGTGGGTATGAGAAAGGAGTACAGGATAACTAAAATATTACCCAAATAATATTGAAAATAAAGTTACCATTTAAAAAGCACTCTTCATACACAAGACAACAGAGTCCTGTGGCACTTTTAAAGACTAAACAGATTTATTTCTCGCATGAGCGTCTGACAAAGTGGGATTTTCTTCCACGAAAGCTCATGCGATAAATAAATCTGTTAGTCTTTAAAAGTGCCACAGGACTCTGTTGTCTTTCTACAATAGACTAACACGGCTACCCCTTTGGAATTCATACACAAGATTATAGATTGACTAAAATGATTTGTAAGCTATGTTGCAATGGGCCCAGAAGCAGTAACATTAGTCCAACACATCATATTATGACTGATTGTCCACATACACAATAGCTGCTTCATGTTTCAACCAAATCCATTCCTCTCTCTTTATGTGGTTGGCTCTTTATCCAGGTGAAAACACCTGCACTATTTGTCCATATGATACTCAAATCAAAGCTTGCATGATATACCACTGTACTTAGTAACACTGGTTGAATAGCACAAATTTTAGTCACCTTTTTAGTCTGGTATTTCCTGTTGCTTTTATAAAGTCGTGCTGACATACACTTATTGTGCTGCTTCATATTAGTAGACAAAGAGCAGGGAGGCCTCTCTTACACAACTGCTTTTCCAACATTATCAGTAGAATTTAAAAGAAAGAGAGAGAGAGAGAACAACTATTTCCAAAGTCTTTCCTTTCCTGGCTTAGATTTCACTTAAATTTCTAAGTAGGCCTGTCCTGAGGAGGGGTGGGGGTACGTGACACAAAGATGAAGCCTTACTGGCTAAACCTTACATTTATGGCTCTGCCCTATTCAAAAAATGGACGGAACAGCGTCTAGCAAAATAGGGTCCTGGCCCATTACTAGAGAGCCATGGTAATACAACTATTATTATTAATTATTTGTGTATGTTATCCTTGAGTCTTCTCTTTGCTTGACTCCTATTGCAGTTGCAGGAACTGACTGAGTGGGGAAGGGTGGCCACAAAGCTTAAAAGAAAGGTAGTTCTAAAAGGTCAGTAACTGAAATATGCTATTGATGTGAGAGGTCAAAGGGGAATAGTGAACACAGAGAGTGATCGGCTGCTGAGCTTCGCTTTCTAATGCAGTTTGTCGGAAAATATAAGGGGAAGAAGATGAGAGATTGGGGGGGAGGGGCATACAGGTCCATCTTCCATTCTTCGTTGCTAGTGTTCACAGGATTGTGCTTGTGTTAACATCCCTTGCTGTAATTTTCATTATTTTCCGCTGAGAGAGAGGAAAAATTTCTTTTTAAAAGTGCACCATACACATGAAGGAAGAAAACAGCTTAGCTTACACAGCAAGTGAAATAAAATTTGTCATGGAAAAACAATTACTCCTCCCAGATAAACTGACCGAACTGTATAAAGTTTAGATTCAAACTGGCTCAGTCAGGAAATAACTAGTTCTGGTATTTTGTAAAGGCCACTTGACTAAAAGTGAACAACATCTGAGGACAGTTTGGCATACAATTAATTTTTCTTAAGCCCAGCATTTCTCTATGGACAAATTTTAGCTACCCCGGCATCTATGCTGAGGAGGGGGTAGGTTACAGGGGAACCCGCTTCTATTTTCCACACCGGCTGCTCCTGCTGTCAATAGCACACTGGCTGTACATAAAACATAATAGTAACTATTGTGTATTCTCCCGTGTCACAAACAGGACAATTTCTTTTTCCTCAAATTTATACATTTCTTCCCTTGTACTTTCACTTCCTGGTATATCTTGAGTAAGTCTCTTAACATTTTGTTCACTTTGTGGTCTGAAAGTTTGGGGAAGAATAAACCATATAATGGAAAATTAATACTGAAAAAAATACTATTATATAAACAGATAAAAATTCCTCACATGAAACAGTCTAAATTGGTTACCCACCCAACTTAAAAGAAAGGAATAGGCCCTGAGAATGATTAGAAACTCTACATTTCATCAATATGAGAAGGAATTAAAAATAAATGGGATTCCTTAGTTTAGAAAGGAAACAGAGTAATCAAGGAATGTTAGGAAAAGTAGGTGCTTCTATCTGCCCTATTTTATAACACAAGAACAGGAGGCAAAGTAAATTAAATTGAAACAAAAAAATTAAAAATTGATCAACAATGTTTTTTCCTTAACCAGATACATAACCTGTAGAACTCATTGCCACAAAATATTAGAGGCCAAGTGTTTAGTGGGCTTCAAAGAAGGATTAGACATTTACACAAATAAAATCACACACAGTTGAGAGATATGATAAAAGCCATGCAGAATATAAACTTTCAATCTTAGTGTAGAGCAGCCGTTCTCAACCACTGTGTTGCGACACAAAAGTGTGTCGCAGCACAGTGATGTGTTGCAAGCTAAGCCGGCCCTGCCCCCGCTGAGCTGCCTCAGCGACACATGCAGTCGACTTGTGTTAACCTGGGGTCGGGCTGGGGAGAGAAGCGAAGAGATGCAGGGGTCGGGCTGGGGAAAGGAGCGAAGAGACGCGGGGGTCAGGCTGGGGAAAGGAGATGTGGGCTGCAGGGCGAGAATACAGGGCTGCTCAAAGGTGGGGGGCAGATGAGGTGGTTGGGGGGGAGATGAGGCTAAGACATTGGGGGGGGGAGGTCGTGTGTCACACACACCTGGGAAGACTCCCAGCTGTGTCACAACTCTTAAAAGGTTAAGAACCCCCGGTGTAGAAGCTAATCTATAAGATCAGGATCAGGAAGAACTGTTCCTCATGGGCAACATATTCCATAACTGTTCACTGAGATTCCAACACACACCCTGGCTCCTGTCAAAAAGGGCTAAAAGACTAGATAGATATCAGTGTTTTCTGACATGGCAGTTTCAGTGTTATCATAGTCTGTTTTAGTACACAATCCACCTGTAAAGTGAAGATGTTTGCAAAGTGCTTTGAGGGAATCATAAGTGCAAACTATTACACTAAGTTTCTGAAAAGTATCCTAACCATCTTCTGTTCAGCTAACACATTAAGCATGTAACCTTCTGTTCAAATGTTCATTTAAAAAAATAGTTTTACAGTAGTTTGCAAACCTAGTATTTCGTGAAGCTAATCTTATAAAATAAGGGCTTATCTAGATGGTGGGGTAATGCTTTGCAGGGGGTGTGATTTCTAAAGCACTCTAATGTGCTGCATGTTAATTGGTCTGTGTGGACTCTGCTGGTGTGTATTAAAGGTTCCCTAGTGAGCTTTAATGCAGTAATATTTATTTGTGGCTCTCCACCTGTTTTCTGACATAAACATCAGTTGTTATTCCTAGAGTACAGATAAGGAAACTGTAGTACCTTGATAAAATAAATTGTACTACTAAAGACAAATATAACATTTTATATATTCAATTTTGTAAGCCAGCATTTCTCTCAATTAAACTAAGGATGAGATTTATAAAAATGCCTTTTAGAAAATGAACCACCCAACTATCACTGGCTTTCAGAAGCAGCTAGCAAACTAAATCCCATTGACACTTTCAAGCATCCGCCCCTAAAGGTATTGGCTGAGGTGCGCTATCTAGGCAGTATTAATTCCATTCTGCCAAAATAAACTGCCCCAACTTGTTTATTCTAAAATGACAGCAGAACGGATTTGTGGGGTGGTTCTGATCTCTCTTAGCCAGGTGGCATGTTGTTTCGACTACATTATGTAATGTAACTGAAAGGGAACAGCACAAAACCTATCAGTTCTGGTGATGTGACATGTATGGCTGATCTGTAACTCCCCACTGTTTGCTGCTTAAGATAGGTTAAACCCCTTAATGCATGCCTTGTGATCTCATGCTTTAGGTTAATGTTTGAAGGTGCATGCTGGTAACAAGTACACTAACTTTTACAGCTCTTGACAGACCGCTTTTGGCCAGATACTGCCTGAGTTTCTCGTCATCCCTCCTGCTCAAACTCCAATGCAGGGTTCTCCGATTTGTGGTTTAACCTGTAGCTGGGTCATTTCAATTTATTTTACATTTAAAGAGCTAAATAGGGAGGCTGCTGTGAGCCACTGCTAAAGGTGGTACACCTGGTAGGCAACAACATGCTTGGGCCATGTGGACTGTCTGTCCTCTGCCACTTTTGAGACAAAGGGAAGAGAAGTGGCCAAGAGCCACTTCCGGATCCCCTTTGGAGTGTCTTTTTGGTGTCCCATGTAGGAGACAGAGTACTCCTTAGGGGAAAGGTGGAAGGAGGCTGCTCAAGCTGAGCAATGATGGAAAAGTTTGATTATTAGAGATGGTTGGTTATGGGGAACTGGGGGAAATGACAGTATATTATGTACTTCTGGTGAGCTGCCCTTGTGGTTTTGTGCTAAGGTCTTTGGAACAGGCAGAGTGTTCTGTTCTGCATGCATATGGGTGAGCCTCTTGATTGGAAGAGCCCAGAGGGATGGAAAAGCCAGCTTGGGCCAATGTCATTTACGTAAAGTTACTCATAATTCCATCACGTCAGTATTTTGGTTAGAATTTAAGTGCACATGTATTGAAAAATGTTTACTTTTATTGTCTAATGAAAGGACAAGGGAGATGTACAAAGTATCCCTTGGGCAAAGGGTCACTAGGATTATGCAAGTTGTGAACTAAGGCTTGGTATGAAGCGTGGCCCAGAAAAGAGGGCAAAAGAGATGTCCTAGAGTCAGAAGCTCTACCCCAAAGAGGATGGTTATGTGTAAGAGATCTCTTTTGCTGTAGGTTCCATCATCTGGGGATTCTGTGCCCTATCAGGAGGAGTCTGCAGGACAAGGCTTGGCCAGACCACATCAATGAATAGAGCACTTTTGACAGAGAAAACAAAACCAAACCAAACCCAGAGACCCACCTAGAGATGATTCCTAGTGAGGACTGCCTGAACCTGCAGCGTTAGTGGCAGAGAGCTGACTCCCAACAAGGACTACCTGGACGAGTAGCAGTAATAGCAGTGTGACACAGATGTCCAGACTGGTACAAAGATGAGATAGACTCAATTACCAGGCTGGGAGAGCGAAGCTGATGCTGTTGCATGGCCCTGAGCTGCTCAGTTTTGGGGTGAGATTACTTATGGAGGGGGGCCAGGTGGCTCTGCCTCAGGGTGGGACCAAGTTGAGCAGTTCTTACTAAACCAAACCCAGACTAGCAAAGGTGCGCTTCATTCCTGCATGTCCTGGGCTATGGTTTGTAACTGACTCAAATGTGAACCAGCTGTCAGGTGAGTTGAGTTGTGGTGATTAGGATATCAGACTTCCACTTACTGGACATTTACTGAAATTTGGGGAGAGAAAAGGTAATCAAACTCCAAGTATGTAAACTTGCATTCTCTTCATTTTTACTTGAATACACACATTCTGAGATGTCTATGTTATTTTTGCCTGTGTTCCCTATCTCCAGTGAGACTTCATTCTATTTTTCCTTCGAATTGAAAAATGAATAAGACTGCAAATGGGATCCTGAACCATTTATTTTAGTTATTTTGCAAGAAGGACCCCCTAAACATTTTGAATTGAGGCCTTCCTGGTCCCAGTCTTCAGAGTGAAGTGGAGGAGAGAAAGAAACGGGTAGGAGTAGAGTTTATTCAGCTTCCTTCAGTTAGAACTCCTGGCCTGATTATCTTACCTGAAGGGCTCTGAAGGTTCCTATGCCATGGATAAATGGAAAAGTATGAGATATGTATGTGAGGAGTAGGAAAGATAGCTTGGTAGAGACAGGTTACCTAGTCAGCTATGTTCAGCAGACCCAGAGCAGTATGATCAATCTATCTGGCTTTATGTAGAACATGTAACATCATTCAAACTGTTAAAAAAAAAAAAAAAACTTGGAGGAGAAAGATACCCAAAGCAAATCACATATTGTAATGAATTAAATGTCTTGCCAAATACAATATTTATGTTTTTAGCTGAATGGAGCATCTGAACATAACAAAACGATGTTTCTAAACTTAGCTAAAATAATTCACCAGACTGGTACCATTGTTAAGCTAAATTTCGGTCTGCATTGCTGACTTACAAACCCCTTCAAAATTAATGATATCTGCCTGACACAGCTTTAACTAGAGTGTCATCAAGAGCACTGCTCTAACACTGTTTGTGAGAGTTACCCAAAGCCTATGTAAGTCAGTGGAAAGATTCTGTTGGCTTACATAGGCTCTGTTAGCAAGTACAGTCATTAATGTTTGTCAGTATGGGTTACCCATTAGTGGTGGGCAAAATTTTTCAACTATAACTTTTTTCTAAAGCAAAAAATGCAGATGTGGGTTGACAAAGCTGTTTTTCGTGAAAAAAATTCCTGAGAAATCAAAACGTTTAGACATTTATGAAACAAGATCTTTTCATTTTTTAACCTTTTAATTTCAAATTTTTGTTCTATTAAAAATACCCCATAAACTAAACAAAAAGAAGAAAAAAATTCCTCTTTGGGGTTCGGCCACTGAACCAAAAAACATATTCATACATCCCTATTCTGTATTTAGTGATGTTGCCTGCAATTGTTAAAGTCAAATTCAGGCACAAAAAATATAACCAACATTCCCAGCTTCCATACCCTGAAAGCCCAAATAGAGCCACAGAAACCTGTTTTCCTTGAAAGGCTCTTTGTAGCAATTGACATGAGGCTGGAGAGAGAAGCTAACTTTGAGAACCCTCTCTTTTCAGTGAAAACAAAGGCCAAATAAACGAACCAAAATGTATACCAAGGAGGAAAGGAAGTGGCTTGAGAAGAAACGTCACTAAGGTTGTGGATAACATATTTCATTTGATTCCAAGAAATTTCATGGATTAGGATATAAAGCAAAGTTAGAAAAACATTTTGGATCAGCAATATAAAGAAGTTAGGCAAAATCCAGCTTTACTGTGTGGGTACAACTCCACTGAAGCAATACCAATACAGGGGCTGAATTAGGCCTATGCTGTCTATATAAATACAGCGGAACCTCAGAGTTACAAACACCAGAGTTGCAAATTGACCAGTCAAACACACACCTTATTTGGAACCAGAAGTTTGCAATCAGGCAGTAGCAGAGGGAAAAAAAAAAAAAAAAGGGGGGGGAGGGGGAGAGGAGGAAGCAAATACAGTACAGTACTGGGTTAAAAATAAACTACATGCTGCTTTCCCCTTATTTTTTTAGTAGCGTTTCAAGTATTAAATCAATGTTCAGTTGTAAACTTTTGAAAGAACCACCATAGCATTTTGGTCAGAATTACGAACCACCACCATTACTGAGGTTTTCATAACTCTTAGGTTCTAACTATACATCAATGAGCAAAAAGGGCTAATCCATTTCAAGGATCAAATTTAAAAAATCCATAGTTCGGACCCAATTAGACCTTTTTATCAAATTGAGTTGGTCTAATTTACTAACTCTTGCTATTTTTATAGATACTTCATCTTTAGATAAGCTGTTTCCAAGACTAGCTTGCTTGCTTTATTTGTGAAATATTTGGGCTTGGATACATTGATATTTTAAACCAAAATGTAAGAATGATTTTGTAATTGCACTGGCATGGGAGGAGGCGGGAATTAAATGTTATTGACTATGACATTTTTACCACAGGTGAAACATACGTTAAATTCCATGGGCTGAAATGGAAATTCAGTGGCCTAATGACTTGTCAATGAAAGCATCAAAACAGTTTGGATCTACTTGGAAATAGTGATTTAAACAAATTAATACAGATTATTAACAGGATGTAATTTATTTATTTTGCACTGAAGTGAGGAATTGCAAGAGTCTATAGTAGTATTATCTATGTAGGATTAAAGTTACCCATTGCCTTCCACTTTGTGTAATGACTTGCACCACTGGAAAGTCAGTGGAGTGAGACAATGGTCTGCCACATGGATTCAGGTGCAGGACTGGGGCTTTACACAGTATTTCCATTGAAAACAAATGGCTGTTTGCCAAATAAGGTTTACAGTACAGCATGTGTAAAGATGGCAAAATCTGGACCTAAATGTTTAATCTAGTTTATATCAAATTTAAAATACTTGCAATATTTGTGGCTATTAAACTATTTGGGAAAGTTACTAATAATGGACTTGAGTCTCCTCACAGCACTTTGCCACCAGTCTCACACTTTGAGTGATGACCTTTTCAAAAGGCACAAGCAGGACATATACAGGAACCCCACCTACCACCCTTCCTCTCCCCCCCCCACAGCCCTGCCCCTAGTCAGGATAGAAGCCAAAGCTGGGCTGTAGTAATTGCTGCCCAGGGAGACCCAGACTCTTCTCCTGTCCTGGGCAGGGCGTGGGGTGCCCGAAAACAGGCCCCAGCCACTGTCCATTTCCCATATTGCCCAGTGCAGGTGGAGGATTTGGGGTTCCCCTCAGTGGCCCAGAATCTCTGGGCAGCTCTTATTACTGCCCAGCTCCAGCTTCTGGCCTGATGAGGGGCAGGGCCTCAGTGGGGAGAGGACCAGAGGGTGGGGCCTTGTGATGGGGCGGGACTAAGACCTGCCTCAGCACTACTCCACCCCACCAAGAAGAGGCTGGCTCCATCCCTGAAACTCAGACAGTCGTGGACTAGTACTGCAGAACATCTGGGACAAAAGCTGTCCCAGAGCCATTCAGCCTGGGACTGGGACTTGAACTCTGCATTTTGGGCCCGTCCGATGCAGTTTGGGAGGGGTGGTCACCCTAGTCACACTGTTGATTCAATTGGAATTATCCAGTGAAAACTAAGAGCAGAATCAGTTTCCATGTTCTTTAATTACAGTTAAAAATGAAAAATGATTACAAGATTGCATCCAAAATCTATTTCTACATTCCAAGGCTCTGTACCTTAGAAACTTCCCTTCCCCCCATTAAAATACAAAGTGCTGTGGGGAAAAGCTATTTAATAAGATTCTTCTGAACTCACTGATGAGAAAAGAAAGGTTAGTTATAGAATGGCTGTACTTTGAAACAACAAAGTCTGTGTCTTTAGTTCAGTTCACTATCAGGCTGGCAATCCTACAAGTAATGAATTGATTTTGTGTGTGTGTGTGTGTGTGTGTGTGTGTGTGTGTGTGTGTGTGTGTGTGTGTGTGTGTGTGTGTGTGTGTGTGTGTGTGTATACGCGTTATATAAAACTCAACATTTGTCTAATCCACTGTTTACTGAAGTCACTGAAGACGTATGGAATGTGTGTCAGGACTCGGATCTCACTGTGTTACAATGCCCACCTCCACTGAGCCAAACTTGCTAAACACTCACTTCCTTTTCATGTGAGGGGAATTTAATGCCCCTAAGAGACTAAGAGTAATGGGCTACAGCCAGGTATGCAGAAAGCAAGCACCGCACAATCATCTGTTATTCTTCTAGTCCTCACCTGCCACCTGAGAAGTGTGAGCCTTATAGGAGACGCCTCTCTTTCCAGTTAGTGCCAATGAGAAAAATCAGCCGTCAGCATCAGAGGAAGACAAAAGAGTTACAAGTTGAGGGAAACTATCAAATGCAGGAAGGCTCTTTGAGAAGGACAGAACCAAAAGATATGTCAGCGTAAGGAAATGTGAGAAGTGAGGTAAAGCCACTTGGGACTGCTTGAGAGAGGGGCGGAGCCAATAGGCTCTGGACTAGGAAGGGAGCATGTGTCAGGACGGACTTTCCGAGTATAAAGGGGAGGAACCATCCAGTGTTTACTCAGAGGGGCATAAATCTGCAGTTCTTAGGGTTCCTACAGAATACTTTAACACCTTCGCTGCTATTTCAAGGGCTTCACCTCTCCTGAAGAAAGATGACCAATATTAACAAACCTCATAATGACTTAGAGATGGGGGCTAGGAAAGATCACAAATGAAATGAGAATGCACCCATGCTGTTACCTAATCTTGGGGCCTAAATCATACATGTATCCCAGATAACTAGGTTTGCAAATCACCAAGATAATATGGTAAAATTGTATAACCTTGCTCTGGTAACTTGTATTGAGGCAGCTCAAAGAGACAAAAATAAACCCAGGTTTTCTAACTAATATAAGCCAAGTGAGAGGAAAGGAAGCAAGACACAACAGAAGAATTGTGCTCCTTGCTCCTGAAACACGCTCCTTTACACCTGCTCATGACATTTAAAGTGATGATGTGATAACCCACACAAACTACACCACTGAACACTGGTTTGTTAAATTCTGAGGATTACTGCTTTAAATCAAAATGTAATTAGATCACACCACCGAAATGTAATGACCTACAGAAAGCAGACCATGTTCAAGACAAGTTTCAAAGTGGGATCTCTCCCACGAAAGCTCATGTGATAAATAAATGTGTTAGTCCTTAAAAGTTCCACAAGACTCCTTGTTTGTTTTTCATGTTCAAGACAGGTACTCACATTTTGATTTTCTGCACGGTACTGCATTTAATGTTGCACATAAGTTCATGATTAGGGCTCTTAAGCACTACAGTAATACTATGACAGAATAATAGCATCAACCTCTTAACGGTGGCTTCTCTTTTTTAAAAAAGAAAAAAAAGTTGAGCCGAATTTGGCACCCATACTCTCACAGTGTGCAGTATTCATGTCACTAGTTCCTGGAAAACAAATCCTCTGAGATGAATGAACCATAAAGTGATTTTCTTTTTTAAAACAAAAGATATAATTAATTTTCTATACACTATAAATCTCTTATTTACAATAAGCCTTTTAGAGTTCTCATTCTCATCTTGCAAGACTTCATTATGCTATCTGCAATTTAAGTGACCTAAAGGCGAAGGAAGGAAAAATCAATGCATTGAATTAATTTTATTGCTGAATCTGATCCTTGGATAACAATCTGTAGTCTGACTTCCTGTATTTACAAATTGTCTCCAATGTGTTTTAAGACCAGGTGAAGATTGGGGGTGGGGCAGTTTATTTCCCAGTTAAAAACAAAACACAACATGAAGAACATGAAATGACCTGCATCATAAAATACAAATCTGCAAATTGCAGGGAAGAAATAAAACACACAAATAGAAAAGAGAAAAAATAAAGAAAACTCTTAAAATGCCAGAGGGGTAGCTGTGTTAGTCTGTATACAGCAAAAACGAGAGTCCTGTGGCATCTTAAAGACTAAACACATTTTTTCAGGCATAAGCTTTCATGGGCTGCAACTCAGATTTTTTGCATTAAAATTGCCATATTCATCATAATTGCGGAAAAATTCTGTAGTAAGTTGAATTTGTTCTTGTTTGCTTGCAGCATTCTAGGGTAGTGGTGTTTTTTTTTTTTGTTTGTTTGGGTTTTTTTGTTTTGTTTTAAGCTATAGGGACCAATACTGCAACTCTTGAGGCAGATATTCTTGTTGATGACAATGGACTTATCTCCATAAGGAAGAGGCTGCAGAACTACGCCCTTTCCCCTCAGTAACTGATGTCATCTGTTCCCAGTGGAGTTTGGCAGGGCTTTCAGGAATGATACAAATGAATTTTTCAGATATGTTGTCAGGATTGATGTGATATTATGTTACCAAAATAAGTGTCACACAATGACAAAGTAAAGGCTAGTAGATTATCAGTCACTACTTCAAAAGAAAAAAAAAAAAGCAACTCAAAACAATTAACAGATTCCTTCGCAAATGTGGTGTGTCTTTTCTCTGTTTTCAAAGATTTTTTAAATAATATCCTCAGGGCAGAAAATTTATTTACTGTGTATTATTAATGACACTGAACACATGGTTATTAGTTATTCGTTACTGAAATGTTGACAAGTACGACTGAAGTAGCAGATCTGCTCAATAGACTCAGTGGTGCTGCAACAGAGGGAGGACTAGGGGAGGGCCAGTGCAGTAAACATCAGGCCATGCCAACATGCTGTGATACAAGAGAAGCCATTGCTTGTGTTTTCAATAGCAGCGTGAGTCAGAAGTCAAGTGATCAAGAACATCTATCTGCACAGATATTGTAGGAAGATGGCTGCTAGCAGGCAAAACAATAACTTTTGAAGAGTCTGACCTAAAAAATGTGCATCTTCATGTTTTCATAGATACACAGATTCCAAGGTTACAAGCGATCATTATGGTAATCTAATCCTCAAAATAATTCCTAGAGCAGATCTTGTTGAAAGACATTCATTCTTTATTTTCAAAAATGGTCAGTGATTAAGAATCCACCACCAAGACTGATTAGTCTTATTGCTAAAAACATATGCATTATTTACAGTCTGAATTTGTCTCGCTTCAGCTGCTGCTAGAGGAATCAGTATGGGGCTGGGGTAACAGGTGCCTATATAAGAAAAAGTTCTGAATATCAGGACTGTCCCTATAAAATCAGAACATTTGGTCATCCTCTTTGGAGACTAGATTAAGTCACCCCTTAAATTTCTCTTTGTTGAATTAAATAGATTGAGCTCTTTGAGTCAAGATGCTGCACAGCGATTTTTGAATCCCTTAATCATTCCCATGGCTCCTCTCTGAACCCTCTCCAATTTATCAACATCCTCCTTGAATGGTGGGCATCAGAACTAGACACAGTATTGCAGCAGCAGTCACATCAGCACAAATACAGAGGTAAAATAATCTCGCTACTCTTACTTAAGACTCTCCTCTTTATGCATCCAAGGATCACTTTAGCCATTTTGGACACGGTGTTGCATGGGGAGTTCATGATCAGTTGATTATCCACCTAAAGCTTTTTCAGTCACTGCTTCCTAGGTTAGAATTCCCCACTCGTATGTATGACCTTCATTCTTTGTTGCTAGACGTATACATTTAGTCAAATTAAAACCATGTTTGTCTGCACCCAGCTTATCGAGTGATCAGGATTGCTCTGTATCAGTGACGTGTTCTCTTCATGATTTATCATTTCCTGAACTGTTCTGTCATCTGCAAATTTTCCTTTTGTTTTCTTCTAGTTCAAAATAAAGTATTCAAGAACATAGGGCCAAGAACCTATTCATGCAGGACCCCACTGAAAACACATCTGATCAATGATAATTACCCCATTTACAATTACATTTTGAGACTATCAATTAGCCAGTTTGATAGAGGTGCACTGGTACCAACTGGCAAAGGGTTCATTGGTCTTTAAAAGTAACCCGTCTCAGACCTGACAGTCTCATTACAAGTGCTTTCATTGTATTCATCTATAAAGAATAGCATGTGAGGTCTCTACCAGAAACTCAATCATTGTGAGATGTATTTAGAGGCAGTATTTAAGGAATAGTTAAATTATACCAAAAATTATATCCTTATGGTCTTGGAGTGAAAGTGAGTCTCAATGGCTATGTCTACACTGGCAAATTGGTTCGAATTAAGGAGGCTTAATTCAAACTAACTAAAGCCATGGCTACACTAGGCTTTAGTTAGTTTGAATTAAGGGCTTCCTTAATTCGAACTAAGAAGTTCAAATAGGGTATTCCAACTAAGGGGTTAATTTGAACTAACTAGCTCGAATTAACCAATGTGGCCATGTTAATTCGAACTAATTTCTTAGTCCAAATTAACCGGCCATTGAAATGAATGGGGATCGCTAATTCGAACTAAGCACGTACTTGCTTAGTTCGAACTAACATTCCAGTGTGGCCATGCTAGTTCGAATTAAACTAAATTTAATTTAATGCTAGTTTGAATTAAACTAAAATTAGTTCGAATTAGTTGGAACTAACTAATTCAAACTAATTTTAGCAAGTGTAGACATAGCCAATGATGGCTCATTCAAGCAGGAGTGATTTGTCCCTGGTTAGCTGATTATGTAATGCACTGCTCAGTCATGTACCACTGCAACAACCCAGACAAGTCAACAGAAAACAGTTAGAAGTATAACATCTAAACCACTTGGAAGTGAAAAGGAACTATACGACAGACAGAGGGATTATCCTATACAAGACAAAAGATGATTCAGTCTGTTAAAGAATGGAGAAAGACACTCTGCATCCCGTCATTGATGAGCTACCGTGAAACAAGAAAGACGAAAGATTGCTAGCCTCAAGGAGCCAGGGCCCAAACGCTGCAACAGACTGAAATTTGGGGTAAGAATCTAATTTATTAGTTAGGAAAAGTACACCTTTTAATAAGTGTAAGTCCTAGATGACAACCAGCAGGGCTGGTATAGACTAGTGGGAGTGCTTGAATGGCTGACAGGCTGGTTGTGTTAGGGAACTTAACACCCATCTGGCACAGGCAAGAATCACTCATGCTGGAGGAAGGTCGCAACAAGGTGACTCACAGGCCTAGATGCGCCACAAAGCATCAGTCAGCTTTTAATCCATTTAATGTCTGCCATGTCAATTTTAGAATTTACTAGATTTTTAATCAAAATGTCATGAGGTGCCAAGTCAAATGCCTTACCGAAGTCTAAGTATGTTATGTCAACACCAGTATCTTTATGGCCAAACTTGTAGTCTTCCCCCAAAAAGATACTTAATTAGTTTGACAAAATCTCTTTTTCATAAACCAATGCTGACTGGCAACCAACGCTGACCGAGTCCTATAAACTTCACTATTTTGCCCAGGATCAATGTCAAATTGAGAGGTCTACATTCACCCAGGTCATCCTGGTTAATCTTCTTAAATATTGGCACATGATTAGCTTTCCTGCAGTTTTCTGGACCTCCTCTGCCTTCTAGAACATGATGAAAATCAATGCTGATGGTTCAGCAAGCTCTTTAAAACTCTTGGATGCAAGTTATCTGAACCCACTGATTTAAAAATACCCAATAGTAGTAGTTGCTGATTAGCATCTTCTGAATGGAAACTTTGTTTTGAACTAATGCTGCAATTGTAAAATAAAGAGCTCCTACTTCAATATCAAATATACCTTACTTTACAAACAAACTATCATTCCCCCAACAAAAAAAATCCAAGTTTTGAGAGACCAGAAGAGCAATTTCAAAATTATGTTGCACAGAATTCTATGCAACATTCTAATAAGGATCACACAGACTACAGTATTATGCTTAAATCTGGGCAAACTATGTACAACAAATTTATTTGGAAAATTTAGTTTTCTGTTTCTGAGCTGTTCACAAATAGCCTTAATTTTGCAGAACAATGTTGAAATGCAAATCAATACAAATGTTTTATGCAGACATATTTTAGCCCATGGGTGATAAACTATTCACTCTGACTGCTGTTCTAAATACTCATAACTTGTGAGTTAAGTGACCAGTCACACAACATATTACTGTTTCTGTTCCCTAGCAGGATATCCATATGATACCAAGACTGTGTTAGTCAATTTCAAAATGATCATACCAACATTTCTCAAGGGAATTTTCACTCAAGCACATTACCTCAAGATTCTTTTTCACTGATCATTCTCATGAAGAAAAAGAATTCTTATACAAATATTCAATAGCAATGATTAAAAAGACCATCAAAGCAAATTTGTGCAGGTTTGGGGAGGAGTGGGGATTGGTCACAGAGAAATGCTCACTGTTGAATCTGACCTTACAAGATTAGATTACTTTATTATCTGACAGCAATTAAAATCTTAGGATAAAGATTTGCTACTGGTGCTTACTTTATAGAAAGTAAAATAGAGTTGTACCTTTCTAGGGACTGTATGTGAAAAAGGGAAGCAAAGTAGCCAAGATTTGACTATGTCCATCCACCTGCAATTTTGGTAGTCCCACCTGCCACATCCCTTCAGGGAGTATTTAGAATACTTGTTAGTCCCTGAGTCCAAAGGAGATCAAACTGGCTGTGGCCCAGTAGGGCAATAGGGGCACATACACTGCATTGTATAGTTTTGATGACCATTTCTAATCTCATTTGCACCAGCACTCCTATCTCTGTGGGAGACAGAATACACATCTTCACTTTTGTTTGCACCATACAGCTCTATATTCCATACTGCCCTCTTGAAACATAGACTTTAAGGCCAGAAGGGACCATAATGATCACTTAGTCTGACATACAGCACATTGCAGGTCAAAGAACCTCATTCACCCACTCCTGTAATAAACCCCTAACCTCTGGCTAAGTTACTGAAGTCTGCAAATCAGGTTTAAAGACCTCAAGTTACAGAAAAACCCACTGTTTACTCTAGTTTAAACCTGCAAATGATTTGTTCCCTAGGCTGCAGAGGAAGGCAGTGGGGAAAAAAAGTCAACAAAAAAACTAAAAATAAACACACACACCAACCCAGAGCTCTGCCAGTCCGACCTTGGGGACCTCCTGATCCCAAATATGGCAGTCAGTTGGACCCTGGGCACATGGGCAAGATCCAACAGTCAGACAACTGGGAAAGAATTCTCTGTTGTAACTCAGAGCTCTCCCCATGTAATGTCCCATAACCATCATCACATCATGCTACTGTAGGCAGTCTCAGACCATAAATTTGTCAAGCTCAATCTTGTCTTGAAGCCAGTTAGTTTTTTTGCACGCACTGCTTCCTGTGAAAGCCTGTTCCAGAAATTCACTCCTCTGATGGTTAAAAATCTTCATCTAATTGGTACCCAACTTAAATAACTTCTCACCTTCCCAAGGATCTGATATTTTTATAGAGAGCATTGACTCCTCCTCTCAGCCTTCTTTTGGTTATACTAAATAAGCCAAGTGCTTTGGAGTCTTATCTCATAAGGTAGGTTTTCTATTCTTCTGATTATTCTAGTACTCCTTGCTGTGCACCTGTTAATCTTTCTTAAAGATGGGACAGTAGATCTGCATATAGTAGTCCAAAAGGGGTCTCACACGGAGCCTTGTATAATGGTGCTGGCACTTCCCTATCTCTAATGACCATCACATTTTAACAAGCTATTAGTAGTGAAAAACAAACATATAGCCTTACAGTGGAATATTAAAGCAAAGCATAAAGAAAGCTAGGAAAAGTGTGCTTAAGTTTAATTTCGTTGATCTCCTTGTTGAACTACTGAACGTGTTCCAGAATTCTTGTGCTTCTTGGAGACAATATAAGAAAACAACTTTTCTGTAAGTATTAGGTCTGGTCAACTGCTTGTAGCCTTGGGTGAGTCAGGTAAATACATTGGAATTGAACTGTATTGCTTTGAGTGGTACTCTACATTTGTGGATCTACACCAAGGATGTTTCTTGTCATATACAAACTTTTCTTCTAGTTATCTGAACCTTTTTTTCCTAAAGATAATATACTGCCTGATCCAACATGCATTGTACAGCCATTCTTGAAATTATTCAATCTCTTTGGGGGACTCCATTATAACTGTTCGCTAGCAGTTAATAATTCTAGCTAGCATAATCCTGGATGTCTTTTGTTTCTGGTATTCATTTTATAAGCATTATTTAAATAATGAATTCTGAAACATTTCACCTGGAAATAGTATGTCCAGTTTTGAGCACCACATTTCAGGCAAGACGTGGACAAACGGAGAAAGTCCAGAGAAGAGCAACAAAAATGATTAAAGGTCTAGAAAACATGACCAACGAGGGAAGACTGGAAAAAATTGGATTAGCTGGTTTGCTTAGTCTGGAGAAGAGATGACTGAGTGGAGGTAGCCGGACAGCCAGGGAGGAGGCAGAGCCTACAACCGCCTGGGAGTTGCACTGCAGGGCCATCTCTTTGGGGGTGGGGTGGGGGGGAGAAGAGGAGTGGAGCCCAGGACCAATTGGCCTACGGGGGGCCCCTGCCCCCCATGCTGGAGGGGAGCGTGCTCTGCTCCGCCTCCCAGGGACCCCGGTCATCCCCCAGAGACTGGAAGCCAGTCCAGGCCAAGGCTGCCACCGCCCTGGCCAAGGACCTGGAGCTGTCCCTGGCTAAGGCCACGCCGCTGGCAGGGGCCGCCCCCGGCCAGGGACCATCACCCCACCCCGGCCTGCTGTCTTTTTTCTCTCTCTCTTCCTTCCATCTTCTCTCTTTTCTTTTTTCTTTCTCTTTCTCTTCCTTCCTTCTCTCTTTTCTCTCTCTCCCTTCCTTCTCTTTCTCTTCCTTCTTTCTTTCTCTTCCTTCCATCTTTCTCTCTTTTCTTTCCTTCTGTTTTTTCTTTCTTTGTCTTCCTTCCTTCCCTCTCTTTTTCTGTCTTCCTTTTCTCTTTCCTTCCTTCCTTCTCTTTCTTTTTACCTCTCTTTTAAAACAAAACTTTAAAAAATTTAATTTTAAATAAAAACTTTTTAAAGGTTTTTAAAAAACCTTTCTAAAATTAAATTTCAATTAAAATTCATTCAAATTCAATTAAACCCAATTAATTAATTTTATTTACAATCACTTTGAATTAAATTAATTAATTTTAATTAAACAAACTGGTGGCCCTTCAGGGTTTTAAAAACTGTTATATGAAAAGGTTTCAATGATGCGGCCTTTGGGCCAATATCCTAGTCCTCATGTGGCTTTCGTGGTGATTTGAGTTTGAGACCGCTGATCTATATCTATCTATTTCTGGAGGAAGCAAAAAATCTCTCAAAGAAAAGTTTTAATTAACCCTTGATCTTAAATTCTCAAACCATTACTACTTCTGCATGCACAATTTTGATGCCATAACTATTTAGAAACCTAACCCACTGACTGGACCTACTTACATGACAGCATCTTCACCCCAATCCATTGCAGGATCCTTAGGAAATGAGCCCATTTGTTCTCCCTGAATGTATGCGTTCTTCTCTTTGGAAGGGAGTGATTCTTTTAAATAGTGGAGAAAAACTGTTGGTCCATCCAGTGTGGCAGTCTTTTTCTGAACTTATTGTTTTGCAGTACTGCTACAGTCGTGTTGGTCCTAGCATATGAGGGAGACAAGGTGGGTGAAGTAAGACATTACCTTACCCACCTTTTTAAATTTGTTCTTCCTTGCTCTTTTCATTGGGGCCTGCTTGTACATGAGGGATTGCTTCCTACAGTATCACTACAGACTTCTTCTGAACAAGAATTCTCCCTGGTGCCTAGCAGGGTAGTTCCCCGATCATGATTAGAACCTTTACGTGCTGCTATACTGAAAATAATGATTTCTCCACATATTACTACTTAAAAATCAGGCTATTAAAATAGCATCCATTAAGGACATTGCCAGACTCTGCTGCTCCCATTGAAGTTAATGAGGGTTTACAATTTATTTTAACAATGCCATCTTGGAGCTTGAATGTCATTATTTGGCTGTGAAGGTGTCCCTTTACACACTACTGTTGTCTTTGTTTTAGAACACCAGGTGGCTTCTCACCCATCACCGAATCCTTGATATATGGTAAGAAGTTGTGACAGTTTTGTTTTTGTGTTTTAAATCGCACATTCTTAGAGATATGTAGTTAACTCCATAGTAACTAAACTCTTGGTTATTCTGTTAAATCCCATTCTCTCTCTCACCAGATATAAATTTACTGCTATAACGAGCCCTTCTAGATGACGCCAGGCATACAGAGTTGTAAAATCAGCTGGGGAGTCCTGTTAATATTGTGCATTG
>ML685780.1:3428203-3451295 GCA_007922175.1 Pelusios castaneus
TGTCCTCTCTATTTCCTCTTCTCAGCCCTCATTTACAAAGTATGCTCCGCTTCCTGGTAAAAATAATTTCTGACTGGGGTAATTTCATACTAATACATACTTAACATTTGGGCAATGGTTGAAACCTCTTCCATTATAATATATGGCAGGCACCGTGCACCTTATATTGTTGAAAAACAACAGAGTCCTGTGGCACTTTTAAAGACTAACAGATTTATATATTATCGCATGAGCTTTCATGGGAGAAAATCCCACTTTGTCAGATGCTTTGAAGATGGGAAATTTACAGAACTGTCACTGCCAACCAATAATGAATATAAAATTGTATAACATTATCTAGTTTTTAAAGAAATAACTCACATTTTCACACACTAGAATCAAGTCATACACAAATCATTATCTATGTCAGAAATGGGGAAACAAGGGGGTGGGAGATCATTACCCCTGAAGAAAAGCATTCAGTACCACGACCATAATCATTTCACTATGTTGGCTGCAGCCGTCTTGTATTGTCCAGTAATGGAGAGCAATCTAAAGGGGAACTTCCGCCCTGCAGAAAGGTTTCAGAATGCATTGGATCAAAGATACAAAGTTGAAACAAACAGATCTGACATTTTATTTTTAAAGGAACAGAATCTGCTTTGATAAAAACATTAGAAGGGTCAACAATCCTCATGCTTCATGGGGGCATGAGCTGACTACAGCTGGAGTAAGAAATCTTTCCCATGGCATAGCACTGTCCAGCTAAGGGCACTATGAGGGATTCTCCTTTTCTCTGAAGCATCCAGCACTGGGGATGGCTGGAGACAAAAAAAAACCAAACAAACCACCAACTTGGTTCTTAGTTTTTGTAAATATTAACTAATCACAACATCCGTTAGGGCAGGACCCATTTCTTTGTTATGTATGGACAATGCCTGGCACTGTAGATACATAATAAAAAAAATCAGCTTAAAAGCATGGCTTTAAAAACGCAGTTGAGGATCAGAATAGCAAGAGGGCACACCTTTTCCTCGGATACCCTTCCTGCTGCCCAGGTGAGTGGCAGAAAATTTCTGTGCAATGGTTCCCAAGCTTTTTGCCTCGAGGGCCACAAATATAATTTTTACAGTTCTGGACGGCCACCAATCTATTTAATTAAAATGTAATCAATTAAATTTCTATTATTTTTCAATTGAATTAGTTAATTAAACTTAAATTAATTTAATTTAAATTATTTTAATTAAACATTTATTTAGTGAAAAGGAAATTTTTAATTTTTTAAAAAAATGTCCCTGCTTCTTCCATATGATGGGTTGCTTAGAGAGCTGGGACCGGGCAGGAGGAATGAGCAGCAGCCGCCGCCTGGCTTCTGCTCCTAATTTCAGGCTGGACCTGGATCCCGGCTAGCAGCCACAGCCTGGCTCCCAGGACCAGGCAGTAAGAAGCCACGGCAGCCCGACTCCCGCTCCGGGCTATGCGTGGGAGCTGGCCCCCAGAGTGCAGCTGCAGTCTCTCCTTCCCCTGCTCCCCCAGGACCAGGCAGTAAGCACAGTTGCTGCAGCTGCTCCAGGCTGCATGAGACCCAGCTCCCAGCCACAGCCCGCCCGCCCGCCTCCTGACCAGGCAGTAAGCAGATGCTGCAGCCCAGTTCCCGCTCCCAGTTGCATGTACACTGGGACCAGATGGGGTGCGGCGGACACAGCCCGGCGCCCAGACAACGGCAGGGGAGCACAGGCCATTTGAAAAAGCCCCGTGGGCCAAAACTGCCCCATGGGCCAGGGGTTGGGAACCCCTGCTTTAGTGCCAGCTCTGCGTCATTGAAGCATAACCCTTGAAAAGAGTGATCCTCCTGAGACTTAAATCTAACATTAAAAGTTTCTTGCTTCATTTGAACAACCCAAAGATTGATACTGTGTGCTTACATTTATATGTACACAATAAAAGTTAAGGGAATTACTTTTAAAAAGCCAAACTATTAAATGCATTGAGTCTGACAAGATGATTTTCTTCTCTTTTAATTAAACTGTATTGAATTATTGGCAGCTTGCTTTTCAAAAGTGCCTGAATAACACGACAAGGAAGTACAAAAGTGATTAGATATGCAAAACAGATTTGTCAAAGTAGCACAAGTCAACTGGGCATCTGTTGCCTACTGATTTTTAAATAGTATTTGAGTCCCTAGGTCTCCTAGGTTCTTTTGATGCTGTGACATTTTACTCCCACATACACTGTGGAAGGGAACCATTAAGAACATACAAAGCTTTTTAGATAATGGGGGAACAGAAAAGAGAAAATGGCAAGGTATTTCATGTCCAAGACTTTCCTCAACCAGGATGGTTTTGATACACCATTAGCACACTAAGAACAAAACTGAACAGATAAGCTACAGTGGCAAGAAAGGCCATGATCAAATTCTCCTTCAGTCTTTTCTTTTATACTTTATTGTTGGTAACATTCCCTTAGAAACTTGAAAGTCAGTCTGCTTTTCTTACTAAACTTGCCCTTATTTCATTTAACAGCCCTGACAGAAGGGTGTTTGAGGATGGCAGCTGTCTGCTGGAGCATAAAATGACAAGCGCTATTTGTTTATCAGCATCAGCAATAAATATCAGCACAGAAGAAGCAATGAGCTTGCCTCCACAACTCGGGGTGAAAGGACAACTCGCATTTCTGGGATTTGTGCTTAGTTACCTGTTGCTTCTCTACAAGCATTAATGTTGGCTTTGTGTCGGTCCCACATACACAAGAGGTATTTAAAAAGAATGTGCAGGTGACAGGTATATTTAAAATGCAAATAATAAATGCAAATATAATGTGCAGGTGACAGGTATATTTAAAATGCAAACAGCATCTTTTCACACTCTCGGCCTAAGCCATCTGACAGCATCCCTTAAGATTAAAGTGAGCTGGCAAATGCCAGCTTTCCTTATATCTGCACACAAATGCTCAAGTTCCAATTGTAATACAGCTAAGGAATTTCATCCCATTAACAACCTTCCATACCAAGCCTTGCTTGCGTTCGCGCTCCCTCTCTTCACCTCCTCTCCCACTGCATACTCCAGGATTCCCGTTTTCCCTCTATTCCCTCAAAGGTTGTATATTTGTTACCTCCACCCTGGAAAAATGGACTGGATGTGGCTCCCCTTAGCTAATTCTTCAGGCAGCTTGAGAAGCTCAGGCGGAGAAGGTTGCAGGGAGGATATAGTGTACAAAGTATTTCCTCCCTCAAAAGTACAATCCTTTTGGCACTGCTTGGAAGATGCACCAGCTTTGGTTATCCCAGGAACTTGGGACCTGACCTTTAAGACCTCTCATGGGCCAAAACTTAACCACTTCACAAACTGTTATCTCACTTATCTAAACTAATTTCAATATTAACACTGCCTCATGGTTGAATGTTTTTAATATCTTTTTGTTGTACTAGTTTTCTTTCGGACTACTTCATTATTTGGTAATGTGAGTTTGGTTAGCGCAGAAGATCCTGTGTTGGAATCTGCGTGGTCGGTTTCTCACTCACACACTGACAGACTATGTGACATCTGACAACTCACTCCAGCTCTACATTCATGGACCTGTAATTGTAAAGCTTGTAAAAACTGCTGTGGTGTTGTGAAGCTTGTTAATAAAGTGCTCCAGGTGCTATACTCTTATTATTAAATTAAGTCAGATGTATTGCCTTTTGAAGAAACCCTTTGCCATCTTAGTTATATAGTGTGTTGAATGTTTCAACTGTACAGTCATCTTTCCCTTACCACGTTTAACGCTTTGGCCAGCCATCAGCAATGTTTTCAGATGGATGGCTACAAATGAAAAGGAATGTCATGATTTTCTGTGTTTAGTGATTCACTAGAACACACTACTCTGAAATCATAAATACCCTAGATTTGATTTAGTCTTGTATTGATAAGTCATAATTTTATCACAATTAATTATTTTAATTCACTATAGGTAGGGATAGTTTGGGACCTAATCACAGCAAGGATGAGCTTAACTCAAAGGTGTAAGGCTCAGACCAAAATCCTAAAATAATCATAACCACTGACCACTCTTTTTCATTGACAGAACACTGTCCCCTGGATATTATTAAGCGACAGACACACACTGGCTAGATCTATCTTTAATTTGGGCAAGCAGTGTGTGTGCAACTCTACTAATGCAGTTCACCCTTACCCTGAAACATGCCTGTTAGTGCAATTATGGCCTAATCTAATACAATTCAATTATATTGAGCTAGATTATGTGGTATTTTTGAGATTGACAAAGACCATCAAACTCATTTGGAAATGTAAACATTTCCAAGATGTGAACCAAAGCTGTGAGAGGTAAAAGCGTGACATACTAACTCACTGTGCTTACTACACCTACAGGGATAAACTTCTGAAATGAAACCTACATTTAACATCTACTTCACTCATTTTGAACACATTTCACTTTCTATTTACAGACAACTACAGATGACAAGGTTTGACCTTCCTTCCCCAGCTCTCTTAACTGTAGAAGAATACACTGCAACAGAACAGCTTTATTTACAATCAGGAAGAGCTTTCATTCGGGTTAGATATTTACACCTCACTTCAACATCTTTATCCCCTGTCTTACAAGTAGAAAAACAGCCTTGGTCAGCTATGGGGATGGGAGAAAGAAATATTAGGATTGTCAGGCATTGTGAAGAATGCAGGGTATTTGTTCTCATCTCTGATCTAGAAACTGGCTTTCAGACTCAGTGACAAAGTAATCACTCTGACTTTCATTTCCAGTATCTTAGGGGCATGTCTATACTGCCTGCCATTTTCAGCGGCAGTCAAAGGGAGATACACAACTTACCTAAAATAACTTGCCTATCTCTCACCGACTTCCCTACGCCTAGAATGTCCACCATGGTGAGTCAAAGGAAGGGCCCTCCCTTCGACTCAGTGCTACGCTACTTATCTGTGTGGTCTTCAGGGATTGACTTCCAGATCAACTGAGTGGGTCTTCAAAGACCTGCTTAGTTGATCGGGAAGGTCAATCTGACGGTGGTGATTTTGCTGCTGTCACTGATGACTAGCCCTTAGAAAAACAAATCAAGAGAGCAAGCACTCCACACATGCCAACAGGAAGCAGAGCTGTTGAAGAAATCCTTGATTGCTTCTGTTACCCAGGATGTGAGTGAATAAGAATTCCAGGCAAGCAACTACGGTGGAGATATGACAGAGCCATAAGTTACTGGCAGGGACACAGTACTTTGTGTCCATGTTTTGAAAACTCTCCACCTAGCAATGTACAAAATGTATCTGAACTGAATGGTCCATAACCTCCAGATATGAGAAGAGAAGAAACGTGTTCGTACTGCTGATTTCCTGGAAGCGGGAGTGCTGCCTCAGTTGGAAGACAAAGAGGGTCTACTATGCCCTGGGTCTCAATACTTAACCTCAAGCATGTTCTTAAAACCCATTTGCTGCAAACAGAATTCAAAATAAAATATCAGGGAAAGCTGTAGATGCAGTATATCAGGGCTCGACAAAATTGCCTCCCAGCTAGGCGCCAGAAATTTTATTTTAGGTCGCCAGAGGGCACTCCTCTGCTGCATTTCCACAGCAAAACTAGGAGCCAGGCTACAAACCCCAGTCACCATGGTGACCTGGGTCCGGGGTTTTGTCAAGCCCTGTGATATATTTTGATTTTAATGAGGCTTTGACAGTCTTAATAAAAATAGGGAAATGTGGTTTAGATGAAATTACTGTAACATGAATGCATGACTTGCTGGAAGACTATATTCACAGTAGTTATCAATTGCTTGCTGGTAAACTGGGAGGATGTATCTAGGGGGTCCTGCAGGGGTCTGTTTTGTGTCTGGTACTACTCAATATTTTCATTAAGGAAATGAACAAGGAGTGGAGAGTATGCTTATAACATCTATAGATGACACCAGCCGGGGAAGGGCTGCAAGCAGTTTGGAGGGCAGGGTTAGAATTCAAAAGCATATTGACAAACTCAAAAACTAGTCTGAAATCACCAAGATGAAATCCAATAAAGATAAGTGCAAAGTATTTCACTTAGGAAGGAAAAAAAATATCAAATGCACAAACACTAAATGGGGAACAACCAGTGAGGAGGTTCTACTGAAGAAAAGTATCTGAGGCTACAGTGTATCACAAAACTTAATATGAGTGAATAGTGTGATTTTGCTGCAAAAAAGGCTGTCATCATTCTGGAATGTATTAACAGGAGTGTCATGTGTAAGACACAAGAGGCAATTTTCCCATTCTATTTGGCACTGGTGAGGCCTCAGCTGGAGTACTGTGTTCAATTTTGGGCAACACACTTTAGGAAAAATGTGGACAAACAGGAGAAAATCTAGAGGAGACCAACCAAAATGATAAAAAGTTCAGGAAAGGTTAAATAACTCCATTTTTAGTTTTAAGAAAAGACGACAGATGGGGGGAGTGGAGAGGGGCAGGAGGAGAATATGTTGAGGGCTGTTATATAGAGGAGAGTTATCAATTGTTTTCCATGACCACTGAAGGTAGGTCGAGAAGTAATGGGCTTAATCTGCAGGAAGGGAGATGTAGGTTAGATCAGTGGTTTTCAAACTACAGGTCAGGACCCAGTGCTGGGTTGCAGCATCCCCTGATGCCACCATCACAAGACTGGAATGCATTGCTCAAAGATGTAATCATTGGGTCATGGGCATAAATGATTTTTTTCCAACTGGATCCTGAGGAAAAAAAGGTTTGAAAACCACTGGGTTAGATTATAGGAAACCTTTTTAAGTATAAGGATAATGAAGTTCTGGAATAGGCTTCTAAGGGAGGTAGTGGAATCACGGGATGTTTTTAAGAACAGGTTATACCTGTCAGGTATAGTCTAGATTTAATTGGCCCTGCTTCAGCATAGGGGGCTTTTGACTAGAGACCTCTTGAGAACCCTTCCAGCTCTGTATGTCTAGGATTTTATGTGTTTAAATGTTTTGCTGAACCAGGCCTTTTAGATCATCCTAAATACGGCTATTCCTTTCAAAATCAAGACACAGCTACACTGAAGCTGGTAGCATGCTTCCCTGCACGAACCGACAGACAGATATGCAGCAGATATGAACAGACAGATACGCAGCAGCCTTGGTTGAGCTAGCACACTAAAAAATAGCAATGTAGCCAGGTCAGCACCGGCAGCAGTTTGGATGAGCCACTGGGTAGGAACCCGTCCAGGACCCTTTGGTATGTACTTGGGGAGCTAGCCCACGCTGCCATCTATGCTGCCTGTGGCTATACTGCTCTTCATTAGAGAGCTAATTTGATCAGAGCTAATGTATATCTATCTACTTGTGCTGGGGAACATGCTCCCAGCTGCAGTGTACACATAACTTAAGTGCACCCTTAATGTTGGAGCCATGAATTAGTTATTGCTTGCTTGATGCTTTTTGCCCACGCACACCCATGAAGCATGTGATGGCAGATGTCTTTGTGGGGGGAAACTAAAGTCAAAAAAATACTGTGGAGAAAAGGGCAGACAGTTGCATCACTAGGGAAAGGTAGAGAAAGTGAAGGAAAGTCTGTGCTTAAATTTCTGGGAGCTGTCCAGTGCCAGAAAAAGCTACAGTAGTACAAAAATAGACTTCAGATTAGATAGTGTAGCATAATTAAAGCTCCTTAGCCAAGACAAACCAAGTGATGCAACACTGTCAATTTTAAATATTAAACAAATAAAACAAACAAAAAAGTAAAAGATTAGCTGTATTACGATTCAACCATATGGGTTCAATCTGGCAGCCTACACTGGAAGCCAGGCTACTACCAATTGTTGTGCTGCATTAATCTACGCCCAGCCAGGGATTTTATAAAAGAAAAAGTTTCAATTCTGTTGCATTTCCTATTTTTATATCTGGTTCATCTCTTCCACAGTGAGATGATTTCTTTCATCCATAAGACAAAGAGAAATTAACAGAAAATTTAAGGATTACATAATCTCATTATCTAGAAAAAATAACATTCTGTGAAGATTAATGTTACAGAATACACACATTATTCTTTATCGAGAACAAGAGAGTTACTGACAGTGGGGGAAAGGGATTCTTCAAACTGCCAAAGGCCTGCAATATAGCTCACTGCAAAACAGTTACTAATCTCTTCTTGAAATCATACCAAACTTTGCCCATGCCTCTCCCCTCACCCCAGAGTTGTGGCAGCCAGTGTTATGGTACCTAATTCTATGGGATTATTGCTGCAGAAATCCAAACACGCCCCACTCTCTGTACAATCACCACAGCTCCCTTAAATAATTCCTCTTCAGTTTTTTAATTTCTTGTGGCAGCATACACTACTCAGAATTATTGAATGCAGATTTCTTCTGGAAATATTCATATTATATATAATAAACTTCTTCGAACAGCAGTAGTTAACATCTGCACTGGGAATAGGTCAAGGAGATTAGAGAGTCATGACTTCTACAATCCCCTCCTACCTGTAAAGTTCAATGCAAATTGTTTCTTACTAGTATCGCTCTAGTTTTCCTTCTGGTACCGCTCATGTCGAGTCCAATTTCCTCCTCACTTAAACTGACGTTACACTGGCATCAATTCATTGTCCCCTTCCAATTTACAACAGCAAAAGTGAGAGGAAACTGGTTCATTATTTGAAAATATATTGATGATAAATTGATGGGCATGCTGCTCTTGTGTGAGATAATCCCCATTCTTTGTATTACAGCACAGCTCATGTTGTTCTGTGAGAACAAATTTGAGAGAGCCAATTTATTGATTTTTAGGTCCTTGAGCCAGGTTTTTTCTTTACAGCCTCCATCTCACCTTCTTCCTCAAAAATGCCCCACCTCCTTTCCTTCATTAGAACTATTAATACGCAGACACAGTGACAGATCCTGCCTACCATCTGCCAATTAAAATAAGGACAGTTGAACTCCTGGGTCTCTCCCAAAAACACACCTGCTGCCCTGCAGCTCAAATTCCATAGCTCTAAGCCCTAAAGCAGAGATTGTACCTCTCACTTGCTAATTATTCATTTATATTTATGGTAACACCCACAAAACATAAGATGCTTTGCAGACAGAGAAGAAACCAGGGGTACACTCCGAGTATGTCTACACAACAATTCATCACACCCAGCTGGCATGTGTTAGCTGATTCAGGCTTGCGGGGCTGTAAAACTGTGGTGTAGACAGTGGGGCCAGGGTGGAACCTGGATTGTAGGCCACCCTCCCCACCCTGCAGGGTCTCAAAGCTGGGCATCAAACTGAGCCCAAATGCCTACGCTGCAGTTTTTCTGTCCTATAGCCCAAGCCCTGAAAGTCCAAGTCACCTGGCCTGATTAACTGTTGTACCTAAGGAGCAAGCTAGTTTAGTGGAGTTCCTCTGCTCTTCTGACTCAAAAGTCACCCAGAATTCAAGAACATAATGAAAAAATGTTAGGTGGTTTGCTTGTAGCAATCTCTCTCATAAATCCTATTAATGAGGGAACACTTGATCTCTATAGCGTTTGGAAAAAAGCCACGCTATTTCTTTTTTAGGTCCAGAGAACCTTTCCTAAGTTGTCTTTTTTCTGAGCCTATTACAATGCTGGAACATGTTCTAACCCGTATTCCATTGACTGTACTCAGAAGGTTCAGACTGTGAATGATGAAAGGTCGTCATGCTTTTGTGCCTTAAAATAAAAGGTTTAAAATTAAATGACTGCTAGCTAAAAGCAAGCATGTAAAGAACTGTGCAGTTGTAATCTTTGTGCATGGACTTCAGGTGATACATTCAGAGGAAGCCAGCAGTTGATGCACAAAAAACATTATATAAACAGGATGCCTACACATCTGCACATGGAATTTTGTCTACACACAGGTAAGGGTGCCTCTACATGCAAAGGGCACTTTGGGTCCCTAACTAGCCAGTTGTGTGCACATGTGCTGTAACAGCACCTGCAATAGTATAAGAAGTTTCACACAGACCTCCCAGCTCTCTTCCCTTAATGATTTTGCCCTTAATATCTATCTCAATGTAAACTGATGCATAATTGCTAATGTCAACATCTAGTACTGTTCAGTTTGGAACTATGCTATAAGGGAATTCTCCTCCTCCAACTCCCAAATAATGTCATACATATCCACATTTTATATTTTTGTAGCAACTGTATTTTTAAAAATGCACTCATCTGTGGCAACTAGGAAGCTTTTCTGGCTGAGTAACTTCAGTGGCTAAAGGACAGAAGTCTTCAGTTAATAGAAAAAAGTTTCTAACTTTAAGGGTTGTGAAGCCACCCTTACCAAACACACACAGCACACACTGATGGCGCTGTCTCTCTAAACCTGCAGGTGTGTATCAGTAGTGTTTCTGCATCTGTTGCAACATAGAGAAAGGGATTAGTCTTTTCTGGGATTGTTAGCACTTACATGAATAGGATTACTCTGATGCAGCATGGAAAGTAGGGGTGGCCCTGAAATTATTTTTACTGGGGAGGATGATCTACAAAGAGACTTGGGAAAGGGTATATCAGTTAATGGGGATCTCTTCCCCAAAAATCACCACTGGAAAACAGAATGCCTTTCCTCTCTACAAGCAACATGATGTGGACAGGAATGAACTGTTCAAATCTATCCAATATAGGAGGATGTCAGGGGGTTGGCTCCTCACCTGTGCATTGATCTCATGTGACTCATGTCCTTCCATACTCTTTGGACTCAAAACATTTAAACAATAAGAACATAAGAATGGCCATACTAGATCAGATCTATGGTCAATCTAGCCCAGTATATTATCTTCAAACTGTGGCCAGTGCCAGGTGCTTCAGAGGGAATGAACAGAAAAGGTAATCATCAAGTGATCCATCCTGTCAGTCATTCCCAGCCTCTAGCAAACAAAAATCCCTGCCTATCTTGGCTAAGAGCCACTGTTGCATCTATCCTCCATGACCTTATCTAGTCTTTTTGAACCCTGTTATTGTCTTCGGCTTCACAACAACCTCCAGCAAAGAGGTTGACTTTCCACTGTATGAAGAAATACTTCCTTCTGTTCATTTGAAAACTGCTGCCCATTCATTTCATTTGGTGACCCCTAGTTTTTGTGGTATGAGGAATAAACAACATCACTTCCTTATTTTTTACCTTTTTCACATCAGTCATGATTTTATAAACCTCTATCATATCTCCCTTAGTCATCTCTTTTCCAAGCTGAAAACTCCCAGTCTTATTAATCTCTCCAATGTCCCTATTCCAAAGGGGTAGCCGTGTTAGTCTATTGTAGAAAGACAACAGAGTCCTGTGGCACTTTTAAAGACTAACAGATTTATTTATCGCATGAGCTTTCGTGGGAGAAAATCCCACTTCGTCAGACGCTTTGAAGATAGGAAAGTTACAGAGTGGGAGGAAATTAAATGCAGGGGAGTCATTTTAATTCATTTTAATTAACTTAATTCTGTACCTTTTCCAATTCCAATATGTCTTTTTTGAGATGAGGCGCTCAAATCTGCATGCAGTATTCAAGAGGCGGATGCATCATGGTTTTATAATGAGGCAATGCAATATTTTTTGTCCCTTTCCTAAGGATTTCCAACATTCTGTAAGAGCTTGTTTGACTAACACTGTACACTGAGTGGTTGTTTTCAGAGAACTATTCAGAATGACTCCAAGAGCTCTTTCTTGAGTGGTACCAGCTAATTTAGACCCCACTGTTTATATATGAGTTGGAATTATGTTTTCCAATGTGCATTACTCTGCATTGATCAACACTGAATTTCATTTGCTATTTTGTTGTTCAGTCACCCAGTTTCCTGAGATCCTTTGTAACACTTCACAGTCCGCTTTGGATTTATTTAGTAGTTCTGTATCATCTGTAAATTTTGCCACCTCCCTGTTTACCCATTTTCCAGAACACTGACAAATATATTGAACAGTACTGGTCCCAGTACAGACCCCTAGGGGACACCACTGATTACCACTCTGCATTCTGAAAACCAACCATTTATTCCCACTCTTTGTTTCTTATCTTTTAACTAGTTACTGATCCAGAAGAGGACCTTCCCTCTTATCTCAAGACATTACTTTGCTTAAGAGCCTTTAGGAAGGGACCTTGTAAGTACACTATATTCACTCGATCACCCTTGTTCACATGTTTATTGACTCCCTCGAAGAATTCTAGTAGATTGGTGAGGCATGATGGCCCTTTACAAAATTATGTTAACTCTTCCCCAATAAACTGTATTCATCTACAAGTCTAATAATTCTATTCTTTACTACAGTTTCCACCGATTTGCCTGGTACTGAAGTTAGACTTACCAGCCTGTAATTGCCAGGATTGCCCCTAGAGCCTTTTCAAAAGATTGGTGTCACATTAGCTATCCTCCAGTCATCTGATTAAGTGACTGATTATATACCACAGTTAGTAGTTCTTCATTTCACATTCGAGTTCCTTCAGAACTCGTGAGTGGATGCCATCTTGTCCTGCTGAGTCATCACTGTATCAGCCCCCTGTGCGTGACCGAGTCCCTGGTGCACGCGGGTGCGTCCCAGCGGCCCTTTGTTCCAAAACCTCCTCTAATGCCATCTCAATCTTGGACAGTTCCTCAGATTTGTCACCTAAAAAGAATGGCTCAGCTTTGGGAATCTCCCTCACATCTTCAGCCATGAAGACGGGTGCAAAGAATTCATTTAGTTTCTCAACAATAGTCTAATCTTCCTGAAGTGTTCCTTTAACATCTTCATCATCCAATGGCCCCACTGGTTGTTCAGCAGGCTTCCTGCTTCTGTTGTACTTAAACATTTTTTTGCTGTTACTTTCTGAGTCTTTAGCTATCTGTTCTTCAAATTATTTTTTGGCCTTACTAATTATATTTTTACACTTCGATTGCCAGAGTTCATGCTTCTTTCCATTTTCCTAAATAGGATTTAACTTCTGCTTTTTAAAGGATGCTTATTTGCTTTTAACTGCTTCTTGCACTTTGTTGTTTAGCCACTTTTTGGGTTCTCTTACCGTGTTTTTTATTTTGGGGGTATATGTTTAAACTGAGCCTCTATTATGGTGTCTTTAAAAAGTTTCCATGCAGCTTGCAAAGATTTCATTTTTGGCACTGTGCCTTTTAATTTCTCTTCAACTAATTTCCACATTTTGTGTCGTTCCCCCTTCTGAAATTAAATTATACTATGGTGGGCTGCTTTGGTGTTTCCCCCTCCCCAGGGATGTTAAATTTGATTATGTTATAGTCACTATTACCAAGCAGTTCAGCTATATTCATCTCTTGGACTGGCTGCTCTGCTCCACTCAGGACTAAATCAAGAATTACCTCTCCTTTTGAGATGCTTGTGTATGAGGAGCTGGATCTGTGGCTGAATGGGCTGGTAACAAAGAGATAGACTGATAGGATAAATGAGGGGGAAAAACTGTCAGGGAGACTGGAACAAGGATCTTTGTGGGGTGATTGTGACTGGGGAAGTGAACTGGAAGGGAAGGGGCAGAAGGATCTGTGCTCACTAGAAAACACTCCCCTCCAGAACCAAAAATAGATCCCAAGATTCCTAAGTCTCACCATTCTTCTGCAATCAGCAAATACCTGAGAGATAGGGTCTACAGAAAACGACAACATACTACTGCTATCAGTTACTCCCTTAACTCAATTAACAGTCGTCTGTGATATCAACTGTAAAGATTGTAGCCTGCTGGCAAGTTATGTAGTAAAAATGACATTATGAAGTTTCTGGGTTTTAGTTTTTTGGGTTTTTTTTTTTTAAAACCACAGGTAATTGCTTACAAAAGACTTAATTAAAAGAATATTAAGGTTGTAAAGTCAAGCATTCAAGGAATGTGTATACAGCATGTCTTTAATTACATGGTCACATTCTGTTTTTTCCACCCTATCTGCAAATCAGTACTGGTCTGACCAAGAGAATGAGGAACATGCAGTTAGTAGCCAGACACCTGCAAAAAGATTGCTTTAAGTAGACTGCCCAAAGAAACAGTGTAGTAGAGATAGGAATAGAATCCAATTTTCCAAGGCAGCAACTGACTGCCTTAACCATGAAACCATCCTTTATTCCTGGAGTCCTCCCCTGCCTCATTCACCATGCACCTTCCATCTTCTGCAACTAATGAAAGAGCCCCATCGATAATAGCCTCCTTCAGCCCACAATCCCAAATCATCCCCAGAGCTCCATCCTGTGCACCGAGTAAGGCAGAGATCCAGTGTAAAAAACAGTATGTGATCACGTAATTCAAGAGTGGACCAAAACGTACATGAGCATGAGCACAATTAAGGTTTTAATGTTCTCTGGTTTCATAGAATCGTAGGGTTGGAAGGGATCTCATGAGGTCATCTAGTCCAACCCCTTGCTAAAACCGGACCATTCCTACTAAATCATCCCAGCCAGGGTATTGTCTAACTGGACTTTAAATGTTTCCAAAGATGGAGATTCCACCACCTCCCTACGTAACCCATTCCAATGCTTCACCACCCTCCTAGTGAGAAAGCTTTTCCTAATATACAACCTCGACCTCCCCAGCTGTAATTTGAAACCATTGCTCCTTGTTCTGTCCTCTGTTACCCTCGAGAACAGCCTAGCTCCCTCCTCTTTGGAGCACCCCTTCAAGTAGCTGAAGGTTGCTATCAAATCCCCCCTCAGTCTTCTCTTCTGCAGACTAAATAAGCCTAGCTCCTTCAGTCTTTCCTCATACGTCATGTGCCCCAGCCCCCTAATCATTTTCACTGCCCTCTGCTGGACTCTTTCTAATTTCTCCACATCCTTTCTGTAGTAGGAAGCCCCAATCTGGACACAGTCTTCCAGATGCGGCCTCACCAGTGCCAAATAGAGGGGAATAATCACTTCCCTTAATCTGCTGGCAACGCTCCTCCTGATGCAGCCCAATATGCCATTGGTCTTTTTGGCAACAAGAGCACACTGTTGACTCATATCCATCTTCCGTCCACCATAACCCCCAGGTCCTTTTCTACAGTGCTGCTACTTAGCTGAGCAGTCCCCAGCCTGTAGCAGTACATGGGATTTTTCCGTCCTAAGTGCTGGACTTTGTACTTGTACTTGCTGAACCTCATGAGATTTCTTTTGGCCCAATGCTCCAATTTGTCTAGGTCTCCCTGAATCCTGTTCCTACCTTCCAGGATGTCTACCATTCCCACCAGCTTGGTGTCATTCGTGAACTTACTGAGCATGAAATCTATCCCATCATCCAGATCATTAATGAAGATGTTGAACAGAACTGTCTCCAGGAAGGACCAACCCCGGGGGCACTCCACTCGTTACTGGTTGCCAACTAGATGTCATGATATTGATTCCTACCTGCTGAGCCCAACAATCTAGCCAGTTTTCTATCCACCTTACGGTCCACTCGACCAACCCATACATCCTTAACTTGCCGACAAGAATGCTGTGGGAAACCGTATCAAAAGCCTTGCTAAAGTTGAGTTATATGACATCGACGGCTCTTTCCACATCCACAAATCTAGTAATCTCAGCATAGCAGGCAATCAAAGCAGTGCAAATCAAAGTGCACTAAAGAGAGTTCATTAGTGAGCATCAGCAGGGACCACATAGACATTTAGTATGCAACAGGCTAATGTGGGGTAGATTCACTTCTCAGCTTGGCACAGACTAAGTATTCCTGTATAGAAGATCTTAGTCCTTCTGTGATCTGCCTTACCGATTTCCTTTGCAGTAACTACAGAACTGGGCATAGTTAAATTATACTTGCGTTGACTGAATCATAAAAATTAGAGCTAAGTAAGATTAACCACTTTAGATCACATGATCTAATGCCTCGTAATGTAGGATTCTTCATCAAGTGTTCTTTAGATTGAAGTAATGTAAGAGATGGAATTATTCAAATTTTCCCTTAGGAGGCTTAACCATAGTCTACTGCATCTCAGTAAGAGGACATTTATTCTTATTTATTTTTAGCCTGAGTTTTCTATGTTTTTGAATTCTTCCTCTATACTCCTAGTAGATCCTCTTCTACAGTATCAACCTAACTTGCTCCTCCTCCTTTTTCTTTCCTTGACTATTACACCCTTCAGCTACCTACAGTCTGTTACCACATTCCTTTTTTGTCCAATTTATTTATGCTTAGTGTTTATAAGCTTTCCTCTTACTTAATTGGAAATACTCTGTTTTAACAAAATTGAAAATGTGCAGTGCTCTTAACCCCCGAAACTTGCTCACTGTTCATTTCCCTTTCCAACATACTGTAAACATTTTTAATTGGTGCACTTAGAGGAAATAGTGGAGGCAGTCTGCACTAAAACCTGTAGTTCTGCAGCTGAAAAATAAAAAACCCTATAGATCAAAGTCTCCAAAATTGTTGAACGTATCAGTATGCTATGAAGATGAAAATCTTCAGGATAAAAGAAAAAGAGAGTACATAAGAACTATCCTCACAAGAACAAGCTCAGTTTGCTAGGATTACAGAAACAAGTGGCTGCTTCTCCCTGATGATTTAATTATAAAATTAAGATGCCAGCCAGCAGCTGGAGATAAAGAAATGGAAGGAAAGTGGGGTAACTGCATGTGGTCTGGAGACGAACTGGCAAGGAAGTTTGAGAAATGCAAAATATAAATTCCACATTTTCAGGGAAGTGAGTAATTGACATATTTTATAGTAAGAATGGGAAAGAACTGGTGTATACAGATGTATTTTCCCCTCATTTCTACACATGCAACCTATCAGACTGCATCGTTTCAGGGGTATAACCAAGAGAAAATAATCAAGCCCCTGGGCCTGCATCTCCTCATTAGGCCTGAGTAAGTCAGGAGTAACTCAATGACAGGCAATGATTTATGCCAACTGGGCTAGTGTGAGATCATACACATGCTTATGGTATTTACTGCTTCTACTTTTGTTCATGAAACTAACCCACATTTAAATAACCAAAACATAATCAGAAAACAACATTTGCAAAGTACACTAGTGAAAAGCCAAGAACCCTGACAAGAGTCGCTGAACCATTTATGCTCAGAAATGACTCCTTAAGTGCTATGACAATAAAAATAAATCAAAGTCCTTGGCTAGACTGATCACAACACAACATACACCAACAGTTTCATTGACACCAAATCTAAAACACCCAACTATTTCTGCAAACACAGAAACAGAACGGGAAAAATGATTTACTTTAGGTTTCATGAGGTAGTGAACAAAGGTAGATTTGGGGGGGTGGGGTTGGGTTTTTTTTAACTAAACACTCTACATCTCCAGTCCACTTTCTTCATCCTGTTCTCTTGTTCAGTAGAAAACGTGTTGTATACCAACAACGAAACACTGTTGTCCTTGTAACTGAGGGTTATATACAGAGTTGTTCCTGACTAATTCTACAGTAAGTGTGTCCTCACATGAAATTAATCAGCAATATGTCAATGAGCAGACAAGCACTGAGTATTCTAACTGAATTAATTCCATGGATTTGACAACAGAATTGAGGAATTCTGCCCTGTTAGATGCTGGGGTTCAAAGGAGCCTGTTTTTTTCCCTCTGTGTAGCCCTCCCCAAGAATTCCTTTTTACCCTCAGTCTCAATCAACTTTTGCTTATTATCTGAAAACATGGAAGCAAATTTGAACATGGCAACAAAATGCAACAACACACCTGCAGGAATCTCACTTAAGTGGAGGATCAAGCAAGCAGCAGGAAGTCTAATCTGGTGACCTAGTTGTACATTAACAAAAAAACCCCCACATTTCAAAGTATAACATAAAGTACCAATAACACCTGAGATGACAGTACAGAGAAATGGCAAAGTTCATTGCATTGTTACAAGTAACTATAGAGAACGAATCTTTTCCTGATGTTAATGAAGTCAACAGCAATAATGCTAAAATGCAGTGTTAATTTCTCTCAGTGACCCTAACTGTAACTGATTCTGCAAGACTCACAATTGGTAGCAACTACTCTGATTAGTTGCTTAGAATTATCTGTATTCAATACAGATCGAGAGAAACTGATGCAGAAGTGTTAGATAAATGCACATTTCAAAATGGCACTAACTCCAGTTTCACCCACCAATAATGCTTTCTTATGCAGTAAATCAGTTTTCCCTAAGGTTCCTACCCCCAAAAATAATTCTGTTTGAGACCCATTCAGGAAAACAGAAGGAAGGAACAGGTTTATTATACTGGAGAAATATTTCTTGTATAATACATGCCTTCTAAGTTCATGTACAATAACAACTTTCCATCTGGGTAACACCTTCCATGCAAAACCACAACATGTTTTATAAACACTAATGAAGAAGTTTCACAATATGCCTGTGGAGACATCACTATTTTATAGATGAGAAGGTTGAAGCAAACAGAGGTCAAGACCCAGACCCTAAAATGTATTTAGGTTTTCAGTCCCTACTGATTTCAATGGGAGCCAGGTGTCTAATTACCTCTGAGGAGTAGGGCTTAAGTATAGGAAGTCAGAGGGCAGAGTTCGTTGGAATCAGATGAGGATTCTAATTCCTGTTCCTTAAAACAAAATTGTCCCCACATCATGCGTCACAGAATTTGCTGTGTTAAAGACACTGCAGTCCATCTAACAATGTCATTCGCGGGTATGATGGATTATAAAGTATGGTTAATTGGATTTCAGAGTATGGGAATGAGAGAAGGCCCTATTGATGTCAGATCAAGGAGAGACAAGAAATAATGAAACTGGAGGCAGCGGTAGTGTGGAGAAAATCAGAGTAGCCAGAAAGACGACAGAGGAGAGTGGAACAAGGGGAAGGCAGTAACAGAGAGCAGGAACGGAGCACAGCTCCGGCACTCAGATCTATATATTTTTTTAAACACAAAATCTGAAACATTTTGAGTGATACAAACAAGGAGATCTGTGGCACTGTTAAAGACTAACAAATTTATTTATCACATGAGCTTTCCTGGGAGAAACTCCTCCTTCATTAGTCTTTAAAAGTGTCATAGGACTCCTTGGTTGTTTTGCTGAACTAGGCTAACATGGCTACCCCTTTGGAACTTGTCAACATTTTCCCACCACGAGGTTTCACGTGACTACTAACCACTCAAGCTTCAAACTTGTGGTTTATAAATATAGTTAGCAGAACCATTCTGTGGAATTACAACCTCATAACTCCTAGTTACCTGATATTTGCTCTATACTGTACGTACAATAAAAGTATTTACATATTGGCATAGCTGCTGTAAGTCACTGAATTACGTGATACATGGCTGAGATGTACATGTACAATTGGATTTTACCAAATCTCAGTTTAGGACACACGAGGTAAAATTCCAGTAAATGCTCTGTCAGAATGGTGAATTGAGAATCTGGATTCCCAATTACTCCTGTTCCCCATTGATCCCTGAAGCACTGACTGGAGAATAGATACCAAAATCTCTCACATAGAAGTAAATAAACCACCAAGGATACGAATGCCCCTCATATTTAAGGTTTTTTTTTAAAAAAAATGATAAACATAATGACCAGACTTAGGTATCTAAAAGCAGGAAAACTGCATGTATGTCTGACTAACTCATTGTTTCCTCAAGATATATTGTTAGAAGGCCTCATAAAATATGTGATACTACATTTCATACATGTTGCATTACATAAGACTTAAAAAATCTTGGATGGTGATTCAACTCAACCACAGCACGCATTCTAGAGTATGTTTCCAAGCAAATGGCCTTATTGCAATCGTAAACCCCAAAGAGATGAGTACAACAAATACTTTTGAAAAATATCACTTACTAAAAATTTATAAAGAATATGGATTGGTAAAGCTCATAATATAATAGTGTTTTATCTCCTGGCCTTTTCTGCATCTTTTTTCCTCCATCTTCTATCTGCTAATAGAATCCTAGAAACAGAAGGCTGGAAAGAACTTGAGAAGTCACTTAGTCCAGCCTCTTAAACTGAGGCATGACCAAGCAAACCTAGACCATCCCTGACAGGTGTTTGGCTAACCTGTTCTTAAAAGCTATCAATGACTGGGATTTCAAAACCTTCCTCAAAAGCCTATTCTAGAAAGTAAGTATGCTTGTAGTTAGAAAGTTTTACCTAATATTTAACCTAACTCAATCTAATCTCAACTGCTGCAGATTAAGCCCATTACTTCTTATGTATCTTCAGTGAACATGGAGAACCATTCATCATCATAGTCTTTACAGATGTAAAATGTTGTAATAAAGAGCATGTATCAGGTCCCGCCCCACTCTTCTTTTTTCAAGACTAAATATGTCCAGTTTTTTAACCTTTCCATGTAGGTCAGGTTTTTTAAAAAACTTTTATCATTTTTGTTGTTCTTCCCTAGACTCTCTCCAGTTTGTCCACCCATGTCTTTCTTTAAGTGTGACAAGATGAAAGAGGTGATTTCTTCTAATGGACCAACTTCTGCTGGTGAGAAAAAGACAAGCTTTCAGACTACACAGTGCTCATTCTCAGAGCTGGGAAAGGTACCTGCAGTGTCACAGCTGGAAGTGGAACAGATAGTTTGCACACGTAATTAGCATATACCCCAAGTGACCATTCAAGGTGATATGTCGCCTTAACCCCCTCATAGAATATGATAAAAGGGGAATTAGTGAGCTACAGATTAATCCATTTATGTAATAATAACCCATTTCATCCTCATCTGTAACGATTTCACACTGAACAAACACACACTTTGTCCAAACCTTGCGAACAGCCATGGATACTAGGATGGCTTTCCAATATGTCAGCCTCCTCTTGAAGAATTTCTGAACAAATGCATCATGTAACCAGTGCATCTCAGGTACATCATTGATATTTTCATCCTCTGGACTAACAACTTAAACTCTCTCATAGATTTCCACCACACAAATTTCATCAGCCAACACACATCCATTAAGCTCTCTCTTGAACACTCTAACACTAGCATCAACTTTCTAGACACCACAATCAGATTCAACATTGGAACCCTAGATACAATCATACATAAGAACCCAGGGACCCTCACACTTAGCTTTGTAGATCCAGTAAACCCCCCGCCCCACCCCCCCCTCTATCTACAACCATGTACTCAAATACCACAGAACATGCGCAGAGTAAAAAGTCTGGGATACACATCTTAGCACACTTGAAACTGTCTTCACCAAAGAAGGACACCCAAAGAAGTATATTGCGTCATGGAACAGGCCACCTGAAAACCCTGAGAAAACCTGCTTCAATACAGAAATAAAACCCTATTTGATTAGTACAGGTTCTAGCATGTGGTGGTAGATATCATTAAAAATCTACAACCTTTACTTGATGGGGACTCCATCCTGAAAGAAATCATCCCTGAACACCCTCTCTGGCCTTGAAATAACCTCCAAACTCTGTAAACTCATCATTGGAAGCAAGCTCCCAACAGACCAGGACACAGCACATCCAAGAAGGTTTTACTCTTCCCACTAGGATACAATATTAATATGGAATCATGGTTATTGTATATAATTATAGCTAACACTGATTACAATGGGATCTTATAGTGTCACATTTCTGTTAATATGGTATTAAAGGCCTACCTAATCTAGATTAGTCTTTGACCTCTGACGTCAATCATAATACTTTGTTCTTATGATGCCTTTCACTCAAGAGTATTTTTGATACATTTATTAGCTCTCCTGGCTGCCCTGTGACATAAGTGTTATGCCCACTTTAAAGATGAGTGAAGCGTGGCATAGAAAAGTTATGTAACCTGGCCAAACACACTGTGGCAATTAGGAATATAAACCCTCTACCCTCACTCATTCCCTTTAATATTTTATGTACAACCGGTCCCGTTTTTCCAGTCACTGTTTAAAAAAGAAAATGATCATAAATACAAAGAAAAACCTGTTAAAATAAGAGTTCTTAAAACAACAATAGCCAACAAATTTAGAACAATGGCTGCTGATGCCTAACTTATTGGTACCCAAGTACTGCACCACATCTCCATGTGATATATAAAACTACCAGGTTATCCCCAAGAGTCCTGAAGTATTCAAGCACCATAGAGCATTAATCAGGGAGTAGCAGTTTTGACTCAATCTAAATGCCACTGTACGTAAATGTGTGTCTAGATACCGTTTACTGCTAATGAATTGCTGGTAATGGATCTCACAGTAACAGCCTCAAGCCTTGTCTATACTATGGACAGTTGAAAAAAATTTCCATACTTGATAACATTGCTTCAGCTGATTATTGGGAGACCGGTAACACTGGCTACTAACTCCATTTTTAAAAGTGTCATATAGCCTTACTTATAGTAAATGAGGAGGAGTCTTGTGGCACCTTAGAGACTAACAAAAAACTCTTTGGGGCATAAGCTTTTGTGGGCTCGAACCCACTTTGTCACAAAGTTTTTTGTTAGTCTCTTAGGTGCCACAGGACTGAAAACAGACTAACTTGGCTACCTTTTTGAAACCTAAGACAACAGAGTCTTGTGGCACTTTTAAAGACTAACAGATTTATTAATCGCATGAGCTTTCATGGGAGAAAATCCCACTTCGTCAGACGCTTTGAAGATAGGAAAGTTACAGAGTGGGAGGAAATAAAATGCAGGGGAGTGTATAACATAGCATCAGGTCAGGCTGTAACAGCAAATCAAAATAGGTGTTAGGATTCAAAACACTGGGGAACCCACTTCAAACGGCTGTATTCAGTGCCCTCCATGGAGGTTTTTGAAACCTGTTACTTGTCGCAAGTAAGGCCCACTGCAGGAGTCATGTGCTCTCATGTACCCTGGTCCCTCTTATTCTCTACTGTGGCACATTACAATCTAGTCTCTTGTGGGTCTCATTTACTTGGGTCTCATTTTGATTGTTGGGTTTAGTGGGCAGGGGTTGAGTGGTGTTGGAGGCTTGAGATACAGTGAGTCAGACTAGATCTAACGATCCCTTCTGGTCTTGAACTCTATGACACTCAGGCTATGTACACATGAGAACACTTGTCCCGCAATAAGTTATTGCGGGACAAGGAAAGCGCTATAAATATAGTGCTTTCTTGTGTACACACGTGCTGTTTCTTTCGCAAAGGGGCATTCACCATGTGAATGCTCCTTTGAGAAAGAAGAGCAGTGCATGGTGGGCACCTGTCCCACCATGCACTGCCCACAGCCAACCCCCTAGTCCAGCTGCAGGGCTTCCAGTGGCAGCGGGGGCTGCGTTGCCAGCCCCCGCTGTCATCCGAAGCCCCGAGGCTGAGCTGGGGGCCCCCC
>ML685780.1:3451695-3478249 GCA_007922175.1 Pelusios castaneus
GCAATAAAGTGATCGTGTGTACATAGCCTCAGGTAGCTAACACCAGTGCTAACACAGTAATAAGGGTGTTGGCAACAAGGGAGCATTTTTTCAAATTGTGGCTATTGCTGCTGATGCCTCAGAGGCGGTGCAGTTTAGTGCATGTGGTACTGACATACAAGTCAGACCCACATCTATTCCTACCTATACCATTGGCTTCCTGTGCATTCCTAAACAAACAGATCACCCCATCTGTATTTCATTTTCCCACATCTCAGTACTGCCAACCTCCAAATGTTAAAAGAAATCAGCCAGTCCCCCAAAACGTGGCTTAAAAATGAGATTTTTTTTTTTTTTTTTTTTTTTTAAATAAAGGCACAGTCATTGTCTTCTGGTTTTTGTGTCTAAGTTGCATTCCAGTCACATTTCTGAAGGATTTTTCCTGCAACCCCCAGGAAATACAAACTAAAAAAACCTCAGAGATGCTGGTCTCCAGTAGCTGAGACCTTAATAAAACACCAAAATATCGTGACACTGATAATAAAAATCATGAGCTAGCAACACTTCCTTTTGTAAAAATGAAGATAATGATGCTTATCTGTGTGATGTGCTTTTCAAGTTCCCTGGATGAAAATCGATAATGGTGGTGTTATTACATGAAAATGTAGTTCCATAATACATGATGCAGAAAATGAGAGAGTTCAAAACATTTTTTGATCCATTCTTAAAAGCCCCCGAAAACATCTATGTTAAATGTACTTAGGAAAGCATAAGTTAGCTTAAAACAGACCAGAAAGCAATAATGTGTTGTGATTTTTCCTTCTCCCCACTTCTCAGGCATTCTGTATTCATACATCAATACTACAGTTTTTAGTATAAGTTAAGTTCAGATGCTCATGTCTGAGAAAAGATTATAAAACTGAGTTAAGATAGCAGATTAGATTTCAACTATAATTTTATCCCCCAAAAACAAAGAATGTTGGATCAGGTCCTTCAGGGCAATGAAAGTATCTTCATACATGTTAATGGGCTTTGGAACAGACTGTAAGAGTTGAGCTTACCTCATTGGTATTACTGGGGCATTTTAAATTTCCTGAACACAATACAGAATTCTAATTAAATATACTGTTCATATAGGACACAATCATAGAGTCTTCTGAAAATATTTAAAACCCCATATTGTAAATTTCCCACTAAGTATAATGCCCACAAAGTTCTTTTGTCATCTCCTAAATCAACTGCCAAGAAGTATCTAGTGACAGCAGAGGACAAACGAAGGATGTGGCAATTTCTTAGTGTTTTATCTTCCCTGTACTTAGCCAGGTTATAGAAATATCTCAAAGCCCAGAAAATTCTGTTACGCAAAAAAAGAGTATTAAACACTAGTCACTCACCTCACATTTCACAAAACTGGCATTATATTTTAATGAAAGGGCTCTGCTTTGAAAGCTGGGCTTCCAAATAATATTCCTACTCATGGAAACAATAGACAGGGAAGTTGCCTCAACAGTCTTATGATTTACAGTATTCTTTCAGCAACTGCTCAGTCAATGTATATTATTAGGCTAATTTTTATACTATAATCTTTTATCTGACCTACAAATTCTTCTGTGTCTCTTTTAGAGATTATTAGCCACAGGGAATAACTTTCCTTCATGCTAATTTGAGTGACTTATATTAGCAGTCTTATCTTAAGTATAAATGCACTAGGGGAAGTACTGTAGCTTTTTCTGAGCTGTCCCTTGGCAACTCCTTTATTATTTTATACAATTATTCTGATTTTGCTCTATTAAAATTATTACCACAGCAGGGAGTGATCAGATGACTGGCTCATCAAGTCTTTATCTTCTGGAAAGCTTGTATGTGCTCAGCAATACAAATCTGATAATCACATAGCATCAATGGAGGGGGTGGGGGTGAGGGAGAGTGAGGAGAGAAAGCAAACAACACATCTCAAAAGCTGGACAAGTTCAGTCATAGGAATTACAAAAACTAAAGAATAAAATAATCATTTTTGTGCCTATAACAGATTCTCCTGAAAAACCCACCATCATACCCTGCCTCAGTTTCTCCACTCTCATGTGACAGGAGAAACCAACTCACTAGTCAGTATATGAATGTTATCACTAGTGTCAGTATTTCATTCCCTTTCCTCAAGGATGCACTAATTGTTAAAAAACAGTTCTTCACCACCAAAAGACAAATAAACCAGGTCCTGCCATGTAGCCACTCAATTTCGGCCAGCTTGCTGTGCTCCTTACAAAGCTGGTACTCCAGACTACTTAAAAGGCATAGGAAGACCCCTTTCCTCAGCCTTTCCCTGATACACAACTTCCTGCAGGAGCTTCTCTGCTCCCTGCAGCAATCCCCCTTTAAGTGAGCAGCTTGCTGGCCTTCTGTCTCACTAGCTGGGAGGCAGCTGATTAGCCCAACTCCTTTGAAGGGCGATCCCACACCCTGATAGTGTCCAAAACACTTCAGGATATCTCATTCTACCAGGCATCTAGCATGCATTGCTGCAAAGAGCACTGAACTTGCCTGACCCTGCTCACGGCAATGAGACCACCATTTTCAACACCATTTAAAAAACCAGGATAGATAATTTTTAACATGCGTGTTCCAAATGCTCATTTTCCCATTGCAGTGGGATGTTGGGGGCAAGAATGCACAGAACATTCCACATTCTAGTAGTCTTCTATAAACTACTTGTTAGAAGTTCTGATAGAAAGTGTACTCACATTAATGAAAGTTTTGCTTCCAATTGGCACAGTCTCCAAATCCATTCCTACTCGTAAAAGGCAAATAGCATATTTGTATCTGACTCTCCTTTTTCCTTTATTTTCTTCTATCCTGTTTTCTTTCTGTTGTCAGGTGGCAGAGGGAATTTATGGGAAAACTGACTGGCAGGGTAAGTTGCCCTTGTCTGAGACTAGAACAAATTGTATGTATCAAAATATTTTGAATATCTTGTCTTGCTTAAATTTAGAATGCAGATTTTGTGTGTTAAAAAGAGTAGAAAAGAGAAACAAGAATAAAAATGAAATCTCTTGCCAATAGTTGATTTTTATATTAGTTTTTCCACTGTAATACAATTGTGCTCAATCTTTCACTTTTTAACACAGACAAAGGTGCCAGTTAATTCAATAGTATCTTTTCCCTGACTAAGGAATGCAGGTAGGAGAATATTCTGATTGTATGTACAAAAGTTGACTAGAAGGTACCAGTTTGTCTGGTGACAAGAGGAACTTATGAAAAGGATGGAAGTTGTTAGGGGGTATTCAGCTAGCGCATTTGTCAACAGGGCTTATACTGCCACCATTGGCTACATTTCCTACACATGTCCTGCCAAAGGGTATTTTTAGGCCCTGATTCTGTACTGTGTTCCTCACGGAGGTCCACTGAAGGGAGCACATTGCAAAATTAGGCCTGAAATGGCACAGATTTCCAAAAGACAGACCGAAGCGTTCAGTGCTGTGGCTCACCACATCATCAAGGTGCATAGATGAATGAAAAGCCGAGGAAAAGATAGCATCTTATGTTCTATCAAGTCAAAAATGCAGAGCTTAGTGCAGATGCAGGGGAGGAGAGGGAGAAGGACTAAGACAAGTAAGCAGGTCTGTGATACAGAGTAAGGAATCACAGTAAGACTTATTTTAGATGGTGCCCAAAGCAAAGAACAGCCTTAAATCAGCACAAGTATTGAGGTACTTAAATAAGGATGAAGTGCGCACACCTCACAATTGACTTCATCCATTTCAAAGTTAACCAATGATCGATGTGCTATCCTTCACATGTTCACATACCATGGCTATCACCATGGTATCTGAATTTGTGAATTAAAAACCATGACATAATAAGCAATACAAAAAGAGCATTCAAGGCAAATAACAGAGTTTGAAAGGCAGCTCAGTAAATTGTTACAAAGAAAATGTTTAGTGTTTCACATTTCAGAGACTCCCTCTTGCTGTCTACCCAAATGCAGAGAATGCCACCTTTTTTGTTTCTGTTATTTTAATCCAACCTTTGCCAATGTCATTACACAGCATCTTGTAAGAGTTTCCTAAGCAATGCTTCACTGGCAAGGTGGCAGGGACTGTTGCCTACAAAGGGTTCACTGGTTGCTGAAGCAGCTGCAGCAGTACCAGCCTTTAAATGACGCCACATGGAGAGAGGTAAATGGGTGAAGAACAAGATAAAGCTGGCTGAATGGAGGAGGGGGGAGGGACAATTAGGTCCCTTCATTCAATTACAAAAAACCCAATAGTTATAACTGAACCCAAGAAGCCTCACAAGAAGCAATTAACAGTATATCTATAGCATATTTCTACAACCATAATCAATGCCTGTTTAAACATTCTTAATCATCAACTCACCCTACTACATGCTTTGCAATGGGGTTTTCTTTTTCAAAAAAATCCCATTTCTCCCATGAATCAAGCAAAAATACAGAACAGTGGGCTTTTTTGAAAAGTAAAATTAAATACAGACAAATGCTTTATGTAATCCCAAATTACATAATACTTGAGTGCATTGAAAAGATATCCTTCCATGTGCATCAAAACAGAGTTCAAAACAGAACAGGTTTTGATAGTCATGGTGGAAAGCAGAAGAGTCTGATGAATAATAAACAAGTAGTAAACAGATCTTTCCAAAACACAAACACACAAGGAAGCTTCAAACCCCAAACCAAATATAAGATTAAAAAGAAATGGAAAACAGAGAGCCCACACCCTTAAATAAATGAGACAATCGATATTCTGCATTCAGAAGGAATATTGTGATGTACTGAGTAAGGCAGCTACAAGCTGCGGTTTGCATTTATTTACAGTGTTTGGTTTGGTTTGGTGTTTTTGGTTTTGCTTTTTTTTTTTTTTTTTTTGCCAACTACTACTGTAAATTCCTCTCAGGATAGCTATACATCACCGTGCACCCTATTTGACAATCTCCTCCTATAGATGTTCTGGTAGAGGAAAGTCCACATTTGGCAATCAAATACGGCCTGTTTGCATTGCCATCAGTGACCCAGGGAAGAGACTCACAGATACACAGTGTGTTTTGTCAACAGTCAGCCACAGGGCTCCTAAGGCAGATTTGCAAAGCACCAGCTTGCACAGTAATTTATCCCTTGCCTCAGCAATGGCTGCATTTACCTATAACTAAAAAAGGTAAAAGGCGCCGGGCGAGTTACCTGCTCCCCGAAGTCGATGGCTATATTGGTGATGCCCAAAGGGACCAAGAAGCGGATCAGGGGCCAGTAGTTAGTGAGCGCTGGAAATTTCACCATAGTCCCAGCTGTGCGAGAACCCCAAACACATCTGCTGTAGCAGGGAAACTGCAAGGAGGAAGGAAGAAAGGAAGAGAGAGAGAAGAATGATCAAGCCTCTGGCTTCGTGGGGGAAGCTGTCTGCATGGAGCAGCAGCAGCAAGCGGTCTCTTTCCTCCTCCGCTCGCTCTGCTCTGCTCTGCGCGGTGCGTGCTGCTGTCTTAGCGAGAAAGCCGAAAGCTCAAGTCCATCCCTGCTGCCCTCCGCCTCCTCCCACACAACAATGCTCGGCGGCGGCTGCTGCTGGGGGAAAAAAAGAGGAGGGACACCTCCGCCCACCGCCAGCTGCAGACGCTCCTGCGGCCAGCTCTGCCATGGGGCACCCCACGCGCCCCCCGAGATATGTAGGTCCCCGGCTCAGCCGGCGGCAGGGGGATGGGAGCAGGGGCGGGGAAGAAAACAAACCAACCATCGGCGCGGGGATGAGGAGGATGGGGCAGGAATCGGATCTCTCGCCGCCGTCGCCTCCTTCCCGCGGCCGTGGGAGGAGAGGAGCGCCACTGGGTCGGGTCTTGGCTGGACTGAGCAAGTCGCCGGGCCGGAGACGCTGCGCCCCGGCCCAGCTATGTCATGTCTCCTCTGCTCGGCGTCCGCCAGCCCGTGCCGCCGCGCTAAACACGTGGGTTTGACACACGCGGCCTCCTTTTGGGAGAGGAGGGGTCGGGGAGCGAGCGGCGCCTCGCTGCTCCGCCTATCGCCGGGGTCGGGCACAGCACCCTTCTGCTGCCGGGCTGGAAAGCAGCGGGGCGCTGCGCTGCAGGCGAGGTGTGGGTTCGGGTGTCACTGTGCACGCTCCGTCGGCTGGGCTCGTGCACACACGTCCCGTGCATGAGACACAGGTGTGATGCACAGGCACACAGCCCACTGTAGCTAAATTCCAAAGGGGTAGCTGTGATAGTCTATTGTAGAAAGACAACAGAGTCCTGTGGCACTTTTAAAGACTAACAGATTTATTTATCGCATGAGCTTTCGTGGGAGAAAATCCCACTTCGTCAGACACTTTGAAGTTGGGAGACTTACAGAATGGGAGGAAATTAAATGCAGGGGAGTGTGAAAGACAACAGAGTCCTGTGGCACTTTTAAAGACTGACAGATTTATTTATCGCATGAGCTTTCGTGGGAGAAAATCCCACTTCGTCAGACACTTTGAAGATGGGAAATTTACAGAATGGGAGGAAATTAAATGCAGGGGAGTGTGAACGACAACAGAGTCCTGCGGCACTTTTAAAGACTAACAGATTTATTTATTGCATGAGCTTTCGTGGGAGAAAATCCCACTTCGTCAGACACTTTGAAGATGGGAAACTTACAGAATGGGAGGTAATTAAATGCAGGGGAGTGTGAAAGACAACAGAGTCCTGTGGCACTTCTAAAGACTAACAGATTTATTTATCGCATGAGTTTTCATGGGAAAGATGACTAGGTGTCCTGGTTTTAGAGGAAAGACCTGGTATTGGGGGCTTTTGTCTGGTCTAGGCGCCTGTTTCCCTCTCTCCCCACCAAAAAAAAACCTGTCCCAATTTTTCACACTTGCTGTCTGGTCGGTCACCCTATATTGTAGGTACTGGTCGGGTGTAGGTGTGTGTAGAGTATCTGTGGTTTGGGGGGTATACACATCGCCAACTCATCTGGGTAAGTGCAGTGTGTGTGTCCATTCCTCTGTATGTAACTACTGATTGTGCATGTACACTATCTGTTTTTGTGCGATTATGTATATACATCTGTATGTATCTTGCATCTGTTAAAACACTTTGCTATGCTCCTGGTCTCTGCCACATAATGGAACTATAACTGGGACAGGAAACATACAATAGAGAAATGTGCTTCCCTGTGCATTTTATTAACGCAATGGTTGCCAACCCTCCAGGTTTGTCCTGGAGTCTCCAGGAGTTAAAGACTGTGTGTGTTATGCAGGGCTAATCGGCCTGTGGGGTGGCCCGCACTGAAGGAGTGGGGGGGGGGGTGGGCTGGCCCAAAGGTCCTGCCCTGAGCTCCTGCTGCCCCCTCCCCTGAGCCAGCTGTGCTCAGCCCTGAGGTGGGCCAGCCTAGAGGCTAGGCTCTGTTTCCCTGCCCCTCTGCTTGCTACCAAAGGCAGTGGGGTAGGGAGGAGCACAGCGGTGGGGCAGCATGGGGCCCATGGAACTGCGGGGCCCAGGACGGTTGCCCCGCTCACCCCACCCTAAGGACAGGTTTGGTGTTGTGTTCTGAAACCTCCAGGAATATGTCCAACCAAAACTGGTAACTGTAACACTAGGCTGTAAACTTCTTTCCTCCCTTAAGCCTAGGTTTAGGATTGATGTGGTCACAAGCAAAAGTGGAGCTTTACAGTGCTTAGAGCAGGACTCCATCTGTGAGTTGCCCACTGGTCGTCTTGTCTTGTTCCACCGTAAAAGAAGAGTGAGCTGGCCTGCAAGGTGCAAGTCTGTGGACAGGCCCCTGCCCGGGTGGAACCTCACAGTTGCATTTGCATGTTAATAAAGCCTTCACAGTGTGTGCTTGCCCATTACTGCAGCACAGCGGCTCTCTACCTTTCTGGACTACTGTGTTTCTTTCAGGAGTCTGATTTGCCTTGCATACCCCCAAGTTTCAACCTGACTTAAAAACTACATGCTTAGAAAATCAGACAATGAAATACAGCAGTGTCACAGCATACTGTTACTGAAAAATTGCATATTTTCCTATTTTTACTGGATAATTATAAAATAAATCAATTGGAATGTAAATATTCTACTTACATTTCAGTGTATACTATAGAATATGGAGTATAAAACAAGTCATTGTATAAACTGACTTCACTAGTGCTTTTTGTGTAGCCTGTTGTAAAACTAGAGAAATATCTAAATAAGTTGACATATCCCTTGGAAGACCTTTGCATATCACCAGGGGTATATGTACTGCTGGTTGAGACCCATTCCTGTAGCATACTATAACATGACAACAGAGTCTTGTGGCACTTTTAAAGACTAACAGATTTATTAATCGCATGAGCTTTCGTGGGAGAAAATCCCACTTCGTCAGACGCTTTGAAGATAGGAAAGTTACAGAGTGGGAGGAAATTAAATGCAGGGGAGTGTATGACATAGCATCAGGTCAGGCTGTAACAGCAAATCAAAATAGGAGTTAGGATTCAAAACACTGCTGTTCCCCAGTGTTTTGAATCCTAACACCTATTTTGATTTGCTGTTACAGCCTGACCTGATGCTATGTCATACACTCCCCTGCATTTAATTTCCTCCCACTCTGTAACTTTCCTATCTTCAAAGCGTCTGACGAAGTGGGATTTTCTCCCACGAAAGCTCATGCGATTAATAAATCTGTTAGTCTTTAAAAGTGCCACAAGACTCTGTTGTCTTTCTACAATAGACTAACACAGCTACCCCTTTGGAATTATACTATAACATGTAAGCAAGGCCTGACGGGAGCACAGTTCCTGGATGTTAATGATTGGCTGAAGGACTCCTGGAACTGAAGCAAAAAAGGGAGTGAAGATGTCCTTAACCTCACTATCATTACCAGTCAGGAAACGCCTGAACCAGAGTTTTTGTTCTGATAAACCACTAAAAATAATAAATAAATGGAGAACATTTGTCAACATGATGTGATAATATTTCAAAGTCAGCTTAAATTCTGAACAACAAAGGATGTGCCATTTGGTTGTAGTCTGGTGCCCCAAGCCTGCTTGCATGGAAAGCAACAGAGTATCTGTTCACTGGCACCTGCTTTTCTAGAATAGTGGTTCTCAACCTTTTGTGGGTCACAACACACTTGGCAGCTTATTGCGACCCTAGAGAACACACCAGGCCGAATCCAGCCACCTTCCCAGCTCTCCACCACACACTTACCACTGTGTGATGACACATGAATGTGTCCTGACACAGCAGTTGAGAACCCATTCCAGAAAACAAAAAGTAATGCATTTAACCACTGAGAAAAACGGGGCTTAATTCTCAATTTTGAATTGAAGTATGTAAGACACTTGGACTTTTCAATTTCGATTGCAGATGTTATCTCAGAGATGGGAGAATGCAGGATATGTCTACGCTACACAGTAAAACCCCTGGCTCCACACCTGAGCCCAGGTCAGGTGTGTCAGGCTGCAGGGTTTAAAATATCAGTGTAGTAATTTGGTCTTGGGCTCGAGCCCAGGCTCTGAAAACCAGTGTTTCTGTATTTGGTGGGGAGGATCACCGAATCTGCGCTCCAGCCTGAGCAGGAATGTCTACGCTGCTATTTCTTATTTGAGGAGATGCAGCTGTGTAAGCTACTTAAAGTGTGCGTATGCCCAGGATCCTGGACCTAGAGAATTTTGCCTAGCACAGGGCTCTACAGATGTATCAGCACACCAAGCACCAGCCCAAAAACTAAGGCGCCTCTGCTGCCGGAAAAATACACCGCCCAGGATGCTTTCGGTGGCAGGGGTAGCGCTGCTGAAATTGTCAATGCGGGTGGCTTTTTTTTTAGGCACCCGGAGGCGTTCTGCCCCTGAAGCACTGCGGCGCAATGAGACGCCACGGTACAATTGTTGGTCGCCATGGCAACTGGGAGTTGTCGAGCCCTGGCCTGGCAGTACGGATGTAGGGACGGTGCTCAAGCCCCCTGGTCTTAGCCCCTGCTTTTGCCTATGAGGCAGTACCACCCTAAGCCCTCTCAGTTCCTTCTTACTGCCCCTGGCAGGGGATACAGCAGCTGCCAACGCTGCCACTTTCCACTTCAGCACCAGTAGTTACTTTAGTACCAATGCTGACTTTGGGGTCAACACCGCTCCTGGCAACAGAAACAGCAGAGACATACTTGGTGCTACTTGTACTGTTTCCATCATCAATGCCAATCCCCACATGGCCAGAGGCAGCCATAGGCTATTTGGGGCCCTAGGCGAAGGCCCATTGTGGGGCCCCACCCACCCCCATGGCCTGGCTCCCTGCTGGGGGTCCCAAAACCCCTCATGGCCCCAGCACCCTGCCAGAGCATTGACGCTCCCCATGATCTCCCCCCTCCGTGGCCATCAATCAAATCCCCCATGGCCCCGGTGCCCAGTTGGGGCCCTGAACCCCCCTCACGGCTCCCCGCCACTGGCCGCAGCCCTGGTGCTCCGCCCTGTGTCTTGCAGGGTGGGAGGCAGACTCAGCTTTTGGTGGTAGGCAAAGGGGCCTCTTACTGACTGCTCACGGCCCTAGGCTGGCTCCTGCTTCACCTTCTCCCAAAGCCGCCTCTGCGCATGGCTATGGACGAGTGCGATCAGCTGCTCACACCCACTGGACTTGTCCCTCCATTATCCCCCAAAGCCCAGGACTCTTCAGCATTCGACCTGCTATCTTGTTCCTCTTGCTCTCCATCACCTGAGCCAGGGCTGTTCATGGAGTGCGATGGGTATCAGGATTGCTACTCTTTGCATGGATGGGATGGTGGCTCCTGGCCTATTGCCTTTGAGGAGAAGGCTGGGCTTATCTGTAAGATTTCACCCATTACTTGATTCTCGTAAATCAAATTGCTTTTGGAGTTGCATTGCGGTGCTGTGCACTATTAATTGGCAGCCATGTTTCACCCCAGAAGTGGCTGCATTTTCTCAGTAGGTAAAGTATTTCCACAGACTTGTGGTCCTGAAAGCAAAACCTACAGTATAACTAGACTTACATAAGCATTTTGATTACAAGTCCCTATTTTTACATATGCTTTTATTTCTGGAGGAAAAAGAAAATCTCCTTTCCAGGTAAAAATATCTGTTTAGTTTTACCCCTTTAGTTTTAGTCCAGAGGGAATTTTTTTTAAGTTTTAGAAAAAAATCTTTGTGCTGATTGGAGTGTCACAGAGGTAAGAAAAGATGTATTATTTTAACATTTGCCTTCATATGTAATACATGGTTGAAATTTACAATTTGAAATTTTGCTATTGACTAATTTGAGGACTATGCCCTTTCTCTGCGTATGAAAAACAAATACCCCATCCCCCTGCACACAAAAATAACCCCCCTAGAATTATGCCATTTAAAAACTCAGTATCATACCTCCCACTATTAGTTATATGAAGATGTAGTAATTTTACCAGCTCCTAGAGTTTGGCTCAATCCTGCAAAATCTTACACACAATTAGTTTTATTAAGGATAATAGTACTGCTCACATGCATAAGCATTTGTAATATCAGAGCTTTAAAAACATTCAGTAGATCATGTTTACTGATGTGAGTGGGCTTTGGATCCCTACAGCTGTAATTAATTTCCTAATATTTAATTAATGCCCCATATTGTAAAGTGCTGAACAACTTTAACAACAGGCAATGCTATCCGTGCCTCCTCTAATAAACAATGTAAGAAACAATTAAGTTCTTCTCTCCAAATTTGTTTCCCTTTTTTTCCCCACCTCCTTAATTTATTCCACTTGTTAGGTGTATGTAGTTTTTTTTATTCTTCTTTCAGCTTGTGGACACTACTCAAAGCATGGAAGCTCATGCAGAATTTGATTTTGGTGGGGTTTAAGTGACAGTCTGGTACTTATAGCCTGCACCTGCCTTTGAGTCTGGGTGCCCTAAACAGGAAAAGGAAAACGAGCAAAGGAGAGCATATGAAAAGTATGAAGGCCACTGATCTGGCCCTTAGAGACTTTGTCTTTTTAACCATGAGATTGTTTGCTCTGATTCTAGAGTCTTAGGTAAGGAGCTAGTAAACTGGGATTAAGCCAGCACATTAGACAAAGAGCTGCCTAAAATGGCCAATGAGAGATGCAGATGAGAGAGGTATGTGCTAAGCCCTGCTGCTCACATGGAGACAGACACCTAAGTCCAGGCTGCAAAATGGCATCTATCATTGCTAGTGATCCACACCTAGGAACCCCTTGCCCAGAGTCAGGTGGCTTAGATGCTTAAGCCCCTTCTTGGGGGAAAGGAGGTGCCTGCTTCACTCCACATAATATAGCAAGGGGAGGTAGTGCCACCGTCACCCATGGTGGCAAGACTATTTGCCTGGGATGTGGGAGATGTAGGTTCAATTCCTCCTCTCTGCCGGATGAAGAGAAAGGATTTGAATAGGAGTCTTGCCTCTCAGGCAACTGCTCTCACCATTGAGCTATGGGATACTCTGACTTGGGGGCTCCCTCAGTCTCTACTGCTGAAGTAATTCCCACTGTGGCTAAAGAGTGACTGGAGCTGGGCTAGGGACTCCAGATGTGTGCCCTAAATAATGGACTACAGAATCTACTGACTGTGGATAAATACTTAAATAGTCACTGAGTAAGAGAGATAGTAGGAATGATTCTGTAGTTCAAGTGCCTAGGTTGTTTCATCGATCACACCCTATGTGCACAAACTAATAAGCCCTATGACTACTAGAACATTACAATTCATAACAGAGAGTTGGGAACAAATAGAAGGACAAACAGCGGTTTATTCCTGGAAAGGTTAGGGGCAAATTACAAAATGATGATGAGAACAAGCAAAAGCAAAAGGGACATCAAAAAATGAGGACCTAACCATTTCCCCAGCAATGAACTCTAAATACTCACAAGTGAAATAACAATAACAAAAATGCCACCCCCCTCCCCTCAGCTAATTGTCAAACTTGGGGAGTAGATGAGAGAAATGATGTCTCTTGTTGGAATGCTAACAGCAGTCCTTGTTGACTGGAGTGAGTTTATAGTAGTGTCAATCCCTGGCCGAGTGCAAAGAAGGCTTACTGAGTGCAGCCCCCCAACTCCTTTTGTTTTTTAAAGTGAGCTGTTCCTGCTAGCCCATAAATCCCTGGCTTCTAGTGCAGGGAAGGCCTATTGGATGGACACATCTGGCAAGTCATCCTCTCAAGTCAAAAAACAAAATAGAGCTGTTGGTTCTCTGGGACAGACAGCCACTTAGGTGCTGTTGCTTCTCCTGCTGTTACCACAGCCCAACACCCAGCAGCTATCTCTGTCTTCCCATGCTGTCTGCTGGCTGCCTGCCCCATCCCTCAGCTAAGCTTGCATGTTGGGGGGATCTCAGCCACATGCAAGCTCTCCCGGGCTAGTCACTGGCCTCACAGGCTGTTGGTGTTCCTCGAGCACAAGTCAGGGAGGCAGTCTTAAAATGCCATTCCAGTCTCAGGCTATGTCTACACTTCCAAAAGCTGGTTTGAATTAGTTAATCCGAACTAACTAATGCAAACTAATTTTAGTTGGTTCGAATTAACTGAATTCGTACTAGCATGGCCCCACTAGAATGCTAGTTCAAACTAGCCATGGCCATGCAGGGCACTTGCTTAGTTCGAATTAGTCAGTTGCAGGAAGGTCAATCTGCCGATTAGTTCGAACTAATATGGCCACATTTGACTTAGTGAATTAACGGATCGAATTAACCGTTAATTCAAACTAAGCAATCAAATTTATTAGTTCAAATTAAGGAAGCCCTTAATTTGAACTAATGAAAGCCTAGTGTGGCCAAGGCTTAAGTTAGTTTGAATTAAGCTTCCTTAATTTGAACTAACTCGCAAGTGTAGACATAGCCTGAGTGAGCAGCTATGAACTGCTTATCTCAAGCCCACCTTAAAAAGCTCACTTCTAGCAATGATAGGGCCAAATCATACAATCTTTTCTCGAGTAATCCCAGTGGCTTCCTTTCTAACGCCAGATTCAATTTAAGTGCCAATTTATTTTGCAAGAAGATAAATTGGGCTGTGTCAAAGATTTCATACTTATGCCATGACAGTTGTACTCCTTAGAGACTGTACCATTGACAGTCATTGGCAAAACTTGAATGTGCAGAGGTCTTGCAGCAATGATACTCCGTTACATTCAGAGACTGGTAAGGGGAGTGAATGGTGCTCTAAAGTGCAACGGCCAGGTTAACCAGCAAGGCCAGGAAACTGAAGATTTCCTGGAGTACTGAAGAGCAGGTGACAGCCTGAAGAGGAGGATTCTGGGAGTGACTGAGCCAAGGCAGTATGACTGGATCAGTAAAGGCTTGCCTCTTGCCGTTGAGGTAGGAGTGTTTACAAACTTCACTGTAAGTCCACTCTCTTTGTTACCGAATTGGTTTCTTTGGTTAAAGCTTTTCAATTCAGAGAAGAGGGTTCAGAAACAATATATGTGTACATATATTCTATTGTATCTTAATCTAAGGGCTGTACTTCTCTCCAGATAGAAGAGGGAATACATTTCAGAAGCTATATTTTATTGCCTCATTCTCTTTCTAGAATCCCAATCCTAAAAGTGGAGGAAAAGTGGTCCTGGAGAGGCAGTAGAGGGTTCTGTGAAGCACACATTGATTGCTTCTTCCTCTCTTCAGGGCCCCTGCTGACTGCTTTCCTTAGTAGTGAAAGGTGACTGGTGGAAATGCTTATTGTATGACACTTCCTGCATCTTTTGTGGTGTAAAGGTCTTTGCTTATCTTAGCTTTTTCATTCCAAAGGGGTAACCATGTCAGCAATCTAGTTCAGCAAAATAAACAAGGAGTCTTGTGGCATTTTTAAAGACTAACAAATTTATTTATCGCATGAGCTTTCATGGGACAAAATCCCACTTTGTCATATGCTTGAAGAAGGAGAATGTACACTAATAGGAGTACAATGCTTCCCACCCCCCAAGGAAAGTGACCCTAATAAATGAGCATAGCCCAAGTTTATGGGCAAATTTGGTAACACAGTTAGAGGGAAAAATATGACCATTCCTGTCCTTTCTGTGCTTGAACAATTAGATGTTTGTGCTTTAGTGAAGTTATGCAGTTGAACCTGAAAGAAAAGAGAATTTGTCCCTTATTTTCCACAGTGAGAGGATCTAGTCTATCTAATTTGTTTGTATGGATTTAGAGGATAACAACAACTGCAAAACCAGCCTTGCATTACCCAGGGTCCTAGACATTGTTTAGATAAGGTTATGTTATTATAATCTTGTTTTTTAAAAAGTCTAACTTGAAAGCTGGAAAACATTTTCCTTGGAGTGAATATTTTGGATACTCTTTACAAACAGCTCTATTTATATTGCCTCTAGAAGTTTACTAATTTTGTCCTCTTTTCACCATGCTTTTAACTCAAAAATGGCTTAATGCCCACTTCTCCCCTGAACTAACTTTTAATCCGCACAATGCATGATTCCCTTTTTAAAAAAATATATATTTGTGTATGGGGATTGGATGGATGAGCAGTCTGGTTAATAGACTACATGTCCTTTTGCTAATCTAGGTCATCAGTTCAAATACAAAGTTAATACTGACCTGTGTGGAAGGCTGTTTGTATACTACATAAAATACATTTACATGCCAATCTAAAAGGAATTCAGAGCAAACAAATGCAAGAGTTCACTTCATTCTTCATTGTGGCCTACCTACTGAAAGAAAGTGACCAGGGTTGCCAGATCTTCTAGAAGAGGAGATGAGAAGGGAAAGTAAAAAAATATAAAGTTGCATGGCCCTTCAATATCTGAATTGCACAGTCAGTGGAAAATGAATATTGGCAGACAGGTTTCAATCAGAACAGACACTCTGTTGTCCCTGGCAAAATGAATTCAGCGTGTATTGGTAAATTAGTGCTTGAAATAATATCCAAAGATTTTGCTTTGCAGTTCCTCTCAAGTCCACTGTGGTTGTTTCTTTGGCCTCTAGGACCAAGGAATTCCCACAAGTGTTCAGAAATCTGCCTTGCCATTCAGCATTTCTTGTGAGATGAGAGCCATCCACTCTTTTTCTTTATCTAAGCATTTATTTCAGACCTGAAAAAATGTGATGATTTGGGAATGGTGCTGGATCTCCAAGTATTTAAGTACACAGAATACCTCAGGTTTTGGTTGGAGAACCTCTCATAAATCCTTATACCTCTGTCTTCAGAAGATTTCATGACATGACTCCCATCCCAACCAGACTGGTACATAGACAATAACTTGAGCTCAGTTACTAGGAGATCCCCTCCATTTCTCTGTTTTCTGCCACTCCAAGAATAATTCCCACAATACTGATTACTCCGGTGACTGCCTTCAGAATCCCAATTGTATAACTATATAGAGTTTGGAGTGACACTTTTCTTAAGATACAGTCAGAAAAATAGCTCTTGCATGCAACTGAGATTCTAGCGTATTAAATGAAACACAGTCTTAGGCTAAACCTTAAGGTCAATACGCACCTGTGTCAGTCCTATCTCCTTTTGGAAATCCAGAAAGACATGTCAGTTCGTCAGAAGAGTGTTTCTGTATCAGAAGAGAATATCAAATCCAATGAAACAAAACCCAGTTCTTCCTTTTCCTACTACTCCTGCTAGGGAGGCTGGCCTTGTACACAGAATGGCTTCCTCAGGAACTGCCACAGTTCATGATGAAGTATTGGAAGCTGGCCTAGTCATTGGGACTAAACAGATGAGTACATTCCCACCAATGTGAATAACTTACTCAACTCCCTGTATAGACAATGGGTGTGTCTATACTCACGCCTTAGGTCGACCTAAGGATGCTTAAGTCGACCTACAGAACTCTGCATCCACAATGGGCGCCTAAGTCAACTTAAGCGCTTCCTTATGTCGACTTCATAACACCACTTCTAAAGGTCGATTTAAGGCTTAAGTCGACCTTATTAAGTTGACTTAAAGCCAGTGTAGATGGGTATGTCTACACTACAGGCTCTGTAAAGTCGACTTAACAAGGTCAACTTCAAGTGTAGATGCTCCAATAAGTCGACTTAATGAGGTCGATTTTAAGTCGACTTAAAGTTGACCTTGTTAAATTGACTTAACAGAGTCGACTTAACAAGTGTAGACATAGCCAATGAGCCTCCCCGAGGAAAAACAGGTCCTTAAAGAGATAAACACTACCTCTTAAATCAAATAATTTAAACTGGAAAATTGCTGATCCAGACTGCACTGAAACAGATATTTACAGAATAGATTCCTTTAATGATAAAAAGTATTTCAGGACCTCAAAAAATGACCTAATTTAACATCATAATCTGGTTGTTTAATTTATCAAGATGTGATTAGCTCTAACTTGTCCCAGTCTACCTAAGTCAAAGCTCCCATACAAGTGTTCAGGAGCCATAGCAATAAGGGCCTGTTATGCCTAATAGTTTTGTTCAGCTTCTGCTATATAGAATATAAAATGGTAATTTCCTGAGAGTGTAGTAATCCAGTGGGCTATGAATGTATGAAGTGTCACCTATGTAAAATCTAAGCATGTTCTTATCTTCTTTATCAATTGGAATTGAGTTGAGTCTTAGTTCTTGGAAACTCAGTCTAATAATACTCTTACTTAAGAAAGGCAATCATGTAATGATTCTATAATCCTGGGATTTGGAGATCAATTCCACTTTGATCTTTGGATCCCAAAATGCCTTGTTTTAATAGTGGTATTTTAAAGTCATTTAGTGATTTGTTTTAATGGCTTCAGCTTGGTTAACTTAAACATTGTTGTTGGTTATGTAAGAATGTTGAAACAGAAGATAAGAACTGAGATAAAAATGGGGAATTGGGCCTTGGATTAGTTGACCAGCAAGTTTTATTTAACCATAAAAGCAACTCCCCTAAACCCTGTAAAATGTCTCTTTTTTTCTCTTTAAACTTTCTCTCTCATACTATTAACTTACATTCTTCAGTGACTTTTTCCTAGATGGCACATTAGGAGTCTGTGATCATGCTTATGGATGACTGAAAGTAATGACTATGGATGACAAATTCGCGGGAAACACAGCCTAATGATTCATTACTCAGGTGGTCCACATTAATCCTTGGGGTAATACCATTAACTTTAGAGAGCTAACCCAGGATTGAATTGGGCCATCAGGGTTGAGCATTATTTGAAACCGAATGTGTCAGCTGCAGGAGCAACTTCTTAACATGAAGCTTCAGGATGCCATAACATAATGTGGTCAGACACCAGCTGCAGGTTAAGGCTGTGTGATCTTCTTTCTTTGCATAAGTCTCTTAGGGTGCATCTACACTCGTGAATTAAGTCGACTTAAGCCTGTTTAAGTCGACTTAATTTAATCTGCGTCTAGGCTACAATTTCCTTAAATCGACTTAAGCCTGTTTAAGTCGACTTAAGGAAATTTTAAGTCGACTTTATTAAACCTACTTTAAAGTCCACTTTACTGGCTAAGTCGACTTTATTAAGTCGACTTAGCCAGTGTAGATGCAGATTAGCCCTAAATAAACTTTAAATCAACTTAAAGGGCCCCAGGGCTCCCCCACTGACCTCCCTGCCAGGGTGGCTGGCACAGCCAGAGCCTGGCATGCCCACCCACAGGGCAGGACACAGCCCTGCCCACCCCGCTCCTATGCCCTGCCACTGTCCCTGTCCTGCTCAGCCCCCATTGTACTAGGGTACAATGGGGCAAATGCTGAGCCCCCTGGCATTTTGGAAGGGGTGCCCCCCCGCCACCAGTCCCAGGTCCACCTAGCCCCTAGAAGTTGACTTAGGCATCCAGTGTGGACGCTCTATGTCGATTTGGTAAGGCCCACTTTAAGTCGGCTTAATTTTATAGTGTAGACATGCTAAGTTGACTTATTTGGCCAAGTGTAGACATAGCCTTAGTTCACATTTCATCAGTGCAAAGTTGCAAGGTTTCTGTATTAATAAGTATTGAATAACTGAATAACTGAACAAACAATTTTTAAAAAATAATAAATGTATCATCAAGCACAATTTGTACTTTTATAATATTTTTGACTGAATTTGTCTTATTTATTTTTACAAAAATATACATGATGTATTACCGTAAAGACTTTGTAGTAAGCAATTTCACTTCAGCAATCTATTACCAAATCTCTCTCATGAATTAAGGAGGCAGTAGTTGCCTTCAAAGCTAGCAACTGCTGACCATTATCACATGGTGGTATCATAATTCCTACAGTCATTGCCTATATTTAGCACAGAAAATCACTAGTATTAAGTGTATTTGTATAGCATCTATTAGAGAATATTCACTTCTTACTAGCAGTCACCCTACAGTCATTTTTATGTGTCTGAATTAACATGACAAGATTAAAAAAAAATGAGGTTCTAGGATAACTGTTATTAATGTATTGCTGCTGCTCAATTATGTGTTTGTAGAGGAGCACATGTTGAGGTGTGCATGGTGTGGGTTTGATTTTCCTTTTATTGCTCTCCCACATTGGTTTTCCATGCTCAGAGCATTCTCCATGGACATGGAAGCAGGGAATAAATCAGGTAGTGGGGAATTTTGCAGTAATAGACATTGATACCTAACTGCATTTGTTTATTTCCTATGGCAGAGAAACCACTTGATTAGAGCTTTGTGCAAAAGCTTGTAAATGGCAGTCTCTGAGAAGCTGTTGTTTCTGACTGCATAGAGCCGAGGGACTCTCTTATGCACAGTAGTCTAACACATTATCTATCTTTGGAAGGGGTGGACAAAATTGGCTCACCGCCAGGTGCCAGCAATTCTACTTTTGGTCACCATAGGGTGCTTCTCTATTACATTTCTGCAGTGGAGCTAGACGACAAGTTACTAAAACTGGTCACCATGACAACCAGAAACATAGATTTGTCGAGGCCTGATCTTTGACTTCTGGTTCTTAAGCCGTTTCTGTTGAGAATAGTCTCACTATTGTGGAGAACATAATTCTACTATGATGCTTTGATTTTGTGTGTGTTTGTATAGTCCTTTGACAGACCTGCCACCAGACATAGGAATGTCAGCACAATTTGCTTTTTGCAGACTAATGTGCAAGAAATACTGAAGAGTCAGAATTGAGTTTTGCTCTGAGCACCTTCTAGCAGAATCAAAACTACTTTTTTCAGAAACAGATACATACTTTTCTGTTCTATCCAGAAATATGTTTGTACAAGAGTAAAAACTTAAGATTCCCTTTTCAAGAACAAATCCTTTGAAACCGAAAAGCAAACCTCCTTCAACAGAACGTAAGATCTCATATTTGTCTTTTAGACAGATGTAGTCAACTGTGTATCCAATCGAGTCTTTGCAGTGTATTTTTGACTTCCACAAGACTTGGGTGTAGAAGTAGGAATGCCATTCACTGAATTCATGCCTTGATGTATCTCTAGATTTGTCAAAAGGAGGAGAGCCAGTAAACAAAATAGAAGGTTTGATTTCATCATTATACACTCATTGAAACAAATTTTTTCTTGGTGGTTAAATAACAATGGTAAATGGCAGTTCCTGTACACTTTATCAGAAGGCAAAATATAGGTAAGGATATGCTTGATGTATAATGAAGAAGCAAATTCTTTCTCTAATAAACCACTATAAATTAGAGTTGATTTTGTTATTGTAGTCAATAAAGTTACACTGATCATGCAAGCAGTTTTACATTAACAGACTTCTGGGCCTGATTTTTAATGTGGCAGCTGGGGAATTCCATCATAGCTGCTTTCCCATTTCCCGTGGTATTAATCTTCCAGCAACCCCTAGGCTGAAGGGTAGAACTTTTGTGGCTGTCTGGATCAGAGAAAACAGTCTTTTTAGGAAATGAGTAAAGACTGAAGGCGTGGTCCCCCCGGCTCCTGCTTTGAGGCTAAATAGTTCATTTTTCCAGGAAAAGTCATAATTTAGTAAAACTACCCATCAGAGGATATAAGTCTAAATAATTCCAAGTGTTCATGCAGTCTTAGTGGCTCTCATTAGCAATGATCACAAGGGCTGCCATTTTTTAGCCAGTCTTGTCAAAAAGGAGGCTGTATGTTATGAATATGCAGTGTGGTCCCATGGACAGGGTACTGGAAGTTAGAAGGGAGGATGCTCATCATTTTCTGAAAATCAGGGCTCCTTTAAGGGGTCACAAACTGTGCACCCAGAAACTGGGTCAACCAAAAAAACCTAGTCATTGCTGAAAATCCTGGTGTGGCTGGGATCTATATTCATCTGTATTGCTGATACCCAGTGCTTTACTCTGCATTAGGTTTTCAATTTGTTAAAGAGGTGTAATAGGTACCTTGCTTGTTAAAGAGTAATGTCCAGATCCCTGACCAAAAAGTGCTAATTGTCGTTAAATGAAATGCTATCATTATTAAAAAAAAAAAAAGTGATCCTAATTTGGTGCCTGAGTTTAAGGTAACGGAGGAAGGGCTGAGAAATGCAGTCCAGAATATGAAGAAAAGTAACGCAATGAGGTGAGAGTGGATCTGGAGAAAGTCATGAGCAAGAGAGACATACATGGATGAGGAGATTAGTTGAATCTGTATGGCAAGAGAAGAGAATCCCCAGAGAATGGTGCCGGTCTATCTTGGTCTCAATACATACGAAGGGAAGCAGCCATGACTGTGGAAACTACTGAGGGAAAAAGTTATCGCTGCATGAGATGATGATACTGGAACACATCTTGGATGCTAGGATTAGGAGAATGGTGGGTCCACTCCTCAAACAGGAACAGTTTGATTTTAGGAAAGAATGAGAAATCACAGATACCATGTTTATAATTCAGCAAGTGACAGAAAAGCAGCTAGAGCAGCAACAGGATAGCTTCTGGGCTTTTATACACCAAAAGAGCATGCAATAAAGTGGATAGAAGGCTGCTCACATAAGTACTGAGGAAACATGGAATGTCTGAAAATGTAATAACTATGGTGAATGCTCTGTACGGATCACCTAAAACAGTGATCTGAAAACATTTTGAAATGATAAGTCCCTTTGAAGTGAAAGTTGGACTGCTTTAGAGTTTGCTCTCAGTCTGCTGCTCTTTAACATATTAATGGACTAGGTCAGTGGGAAGATCCCAATAGGAAAGGGTGAGAAGCTGCTATATGTAGATGACATAGCATAAAGTTGTCCTCAAAGGAAGATCTATGGGAGAGAGTAAACCAGAGGTATGACCAGCTTAAGAGATCTAGGATGACAGCGGACATGACTAGGACTCAGGTCATATGGATCAATAGAGGTGTCATAGTGGAAGCGGATGTAGAGATTAATGATGTATGACTAAACCACAAAGACTAGTTAAAATAGTGGAGGCTGAGTTATGGAAGATAGTGAGCTTGCATGTGAGATACAGACCAGACTGGGGAGTGCTTGAAGAGTGCAATAACATCTCAGATATTGTGTGTGCCACTGATATTGAAACCCAACAGTGGTGTGCCCTGCAATGCTGTATGGTGCAGAAGCATGGTAGTAAAGAGACAGAAGATTCAGTGCCCACATGTGTTCAAGATGAGGTCTCTTTATGCTATAAAAAGAGTTATGCTAAGGGACAGATTTCAAAATGAAAGCACTGGAATAGAACTCAAAGTTCATGAGGTGTCTGATTAAATTGAGGAAACACAACTTAGCGGGTCTGGCCATATATGGAGGATGAATGAAGAGGACTTGGCGAGGACACCATGGCAATGGGTAGGAGAGGATGTCAGGAAAGAGAGTCTGAAGAAAGCTGAGAAAGTGATAGGTAAATTGCATCAAACAAGATGGTAAGCAGGTGAACCTGAATGCCTCCTTGGACAGAGGAAGATGGTGGCTGCTTGCATGATGACCTGACCCCAGTTAAGGATAAGAGGATTAGAAGAAGATGATTAAAAAAAAAAAATCCAACCTGGTGTATCCCTTGGTGTTTCTAAAAGAAATGGATGGCACTACCCTTAACAACACAGAACATTCTGTCTGATGTAGTTGCCAGATAATCTGTGGAAAGACTCTTGATAACAGGGACCCCATCCCACCAAAGTTAAACATTTGTATAAGATTTTTTTCTTTACTTGGTCCATATGATTTTCAAAGCTCTTGGTGCTGCTTTATAGCACAATAAGATTCCACCCTAAAATCTCTAGATGATGCAGATCAATTTTGGGCATTCGTCACTTTTTTTATAGCATGGCTTTCAGAACAGCTGTAGGGTTCTTAAACACATTTCTGAGGTAGTAAATGTAGGTGTCTTGGGAAGAACCTCTCCCAATTCCAATATAAGACTTCAGAGGGAAAAAAACCCCAAACAAACCAGATAAGTCAGATCCTAGAATAGCCATCTCAGGTTTAATGCAGGGTGTAAAATACACTAGGAAAGGACTTAGGCAGCCAAATTCAAACTTGGTGTAATGGGTGGGTGAAACACCAGTGATTTGATTGGGAGATGTTATTGATCAGGTCTGAGAGCCAGTTTGCTAAAGAGTTAAATGCGATCTTCATTTTTACCAAACAAATTGGAATTCCACACGTCCTAAGTAAAAAGTAGCCGTATTAGTCTGTGCTCTGGTTTTCTATTTTACCACTTTTTCTAGGAGTCAGCAGCCTGCTTGTTTCATTCCTGTGAGTAATGCTAGCCAAGTGCTTGGAGGAGTCATAACAGTTAGACAAGGGCCCAAATCCATTCAACTAATATTGATTTTATCCATAATTATATGTGTGTTGTGCAAGCTGACATCACTTCACATGAATTAAATGTGTAACGAAAGGCAGCTAATACAATTCACCTCAGTAATGAAAATCCATTTTGAAGGGTGAAGGATTAAGGTAAGAAGTGCTAAAGGAAAAGATGTCTGTTTTCCAGTTAACACATGAACACAGAAGTAAAAATATTTGGAAGAGGAAAAGGCCTACTTCAAGCTTGAATTTGGTTATTGGTGGCTGACGATGACATTAAACAATATATAAAGCTATTTAGAGATTCAAGTCACATTTGCGGACTACCTGGGTTTCCATAATGTCTTTGCTTGATGGGGTATGATTTTCCTATAATGAAGCCATGAGCTACTTACTAATCCTATGAACTATGATTGAGCATCTCTTGAGTGGAAAGTGACAGTCACTACATGTATCCTCTTTTGAGGGGATGGGCTAGTTCTTCATTTCCCTCAGTGCTCAAACACTTATTTTGTATCTTACAAATTTATAATTAATTTTGTGCTGAAACAGCATCACTGAATGAAGTTATCCCCCTCATCCATCTGGTTCAAAAGAAACCAGGTGGAAAATGTGCCAGATCTATAGTTTAGCAAAGCCCACGCTAACAGTAACAATATGTTTACCATTTTATGTGTAAGTGACAAACTGCTGGGAGTGAAAGGAGGAATGAGGAACCTATGTTATTATAGCAGCCTTTTTTCTTAAGATAGTCATCACTTCACATAAGCACAGAGGCGACAGGGGTTACAGGCAATTTCTCATGGATGATGATGCAAAGGCAGAGCAGCTTTCCACTTTGTTTCTGCTCCTGATATTTGTCAGGGGTGGCAAAAGAGATAATTCATCAAAATCATCAGCAAGAGTGCCAGAGGATTTGTCAATATGTGATGACTGAGGATATCTTTGGGTGTGAGCTGCCTGGCAGCAAAATTAAAAAAGGAGAAAGTATCTCCTTTGCAGATTCCAATATCCAGTACAAACCCACACTGAGAGGAAAAAGGATCTTCCGTGTGAAAAGTGTTTGGCCAACACATAAATCAATGGTCATGTTCAAGGAACTGGGTAGCATTTCTAGCTGTGTGATACCTGTTCCATTGACCAGTCATGCACTTAAGTTGTCCATTTATTGGTTATAGCTGGGATGCCACTAAAAGAACTGAGAATAAAAGTAAGTAGTGGCTTTCTTGGTAAAAAGGGCAGGATAGGGACTAGGCTAATATACTAGTGGAACGCAGTGGAAGTTGGGCACCGAACGCCTTTATATTTATCTGAAAATTCCAGCCCTAAATCTTAAGCTCTAGAGAAATGTTTTCTGAGAACAGCCAGTTGTAAGGAGCCAGCCCTATCTCTGTTTATATTGAAACTTTTTATATAGGTATAGATTATGCCTGGTTTTATGTGGATGAGCAGTGTGTGAGGTTGGGAAGTGAGGGCATAAACAAAGCCAGATTAAAGTAGACTCACTATAGGTTTGTGCCTGCAGCATTAGTTCCTTAAATTATGTAGTTTCATGGGAATCTGAGCTTTTATTTATTTTTATATTTTTTAAATCAATAAGATTCTAGCCCTCATGGCTGAGGAGAAAAACTTGTAGAGGTAGATCCTTGGCTGATGTAAACTGTCATAGTTCCAGGGAATTTAATGGAGATAGGACAGTCTTCACAAGTTGAGGATCTGCCCTGAAAATATGAACATGGGGTAACTGATGCAGAAACTTGCCTGAGGCAACAGGTCAGAAACATGAGAAACGCTCCAGGCATCTCCATGGGGTAACTCCCAGATTCGCTACTTGGGAATGCCCATCAGCTCCATCTGGCAGAGGATTCAGTGTGGCAGGAGAGTGAAGCATGTTTGGCCCTTCCAACCTCCCAGGTAAATAGACTTCAGTCATTGAAGCAAATGCTAGGGGACCCTTTACTGCTATGTCTGCCTCTCTGGGAGTGGGGACAGGAGCCCCTGCAGGTGCACCTCTTGTTATCAAAGAAAGGAGACCTGATGCTGTTCCTGTGGGAGATGAAGCATCCTCCTGACACCCCTACTCCATATGAGGGGCAAAGCCATGGAATAAGTCAGGACCTGTGACTAGGTCCCACATTGCTCTAATTTAATTTTGAATACAAGTTGTCTTCCTTCCTGCACCTTCTCATTGTGTGGCTTGCATAAGGGCCAATCAGAAATCCTGTCCTGTACTTAGGTGAGCTCAAGGGTCGCTCCCTCCCTATGCAGTGGTCTAAAGAGAGGTTGATGGGAGGCGGGGCCATAGCTCTGTTTCCCCTAAGCACATACTACCAGAGTTGGCTTGCTGCTGTGTGAGGGGAGTAAACTTTGCTCCACTCTGGGGTGTAGAGGCTGATCCTCTGTTTCTGGGAAACATTCTGCATCCCTCAGTCAGGACACCTGTTAATCTCCTTTTATGGAGTGACTCTGTCCTCCTCTCCCCATCTTCCTCCCATGTAGAACTGTTGTTACAATCTAGCCCATAATTACCAAAAGCAAAGACCTATCATTACGTTACCATCATATAACAGGGGTAGCCAAACTGTGGCTTGTGAGCCACATGCGGCTTTTTTACGGTTTAAGTGTGGCTCATGGAGCACACAATACCTGTCCCCGACCTCCCCACCCATTCTCCGCCTACCAGACTGGGGTGGGGAGATTGGAGTTTCTGCCCTGTGGCAGGGTAATGGGTCTAGAGGATTGTGCCTAGAAGGAAGAAGGGTGCCAGGGGGTCAGTAATTTTAACCATCCCTGATATAGAGTAAATAATAATTTTAAAACACAGGAGGTCCTTGTTGCTGCCTAACTACTCTATTTAAAAGTGGAGAGGAGGGTGTTAAACTCCAGGTAATGGACACTGCCATATAAGCAATTTTTGGTGCTGAGCCAAAGACTTTCTGAAGGGGTAGTCGTGTTAGTCTATTGTAGAAAAACAACAGAGTCCTGTGGCACTTTTAAAGACTAACAGATTTATTTTTCGCATGAGCTTTTGTGGGAGAAAATCCCACTTCATCAGACGC
>ML685780.1:3483731-3494633 GCA_007922175.1 Pelusios castaneus
AAAGCCAGTGTGGACAGGGATTAGTGCTAAGTCAAATTTATTAAGTCGACTTAAAGCTATTAAGTCGACTTAACAAAGTCAATTTAAGTCGACCTAATGTATTGCCACTCTGTTAGGTTGACTTAACAAGATCAACTTTAGGTCGACTTTAAATCCATCTTGTTAAGTTGACTTAACAAAGTCGACTTAACTTTGCCAGTGTAGGCATAGTCTAAGATTGGCCATTAGGCAATGCTGACCAGGAAGAGGTTAATCCCATGCTATGAATGGAGGAAGTCCTGCCCCTCCAGCTGTGCTGGGCATTTTCTAACTGCTGCCTAAGAATAAAAGGGAGCAGCCCAGATTACTCTAGGCTGGCCAACAAAGTGGTAGGATATGTGGTGGTGGCTCCAGCCCAGCTCTGGCCATTGGGCTGCATAGCCTCAAGGGAAAGGGGCAGATTCAATAGGGCTGCCCTTGGATTCCAAGCTGTGTGGTCTAATGGCTGGAGTCAAGTGAGCCACCACCCACGGGAAGGTAGTGTGGGATGGGTGTTCCCAACCTCTCTCTGCTCCACTGGGCCCCACCCTAAGACCTTGCCAGTGACAGCTATGTGCCATTAAGTAAGTGGGAATCCTGCTGCAACACAGTGACTTGTCCTGGGACCACTGTTAGCTCCCCGACGCCATTTCCTATCCTACCTCCTGAAGCATTAGTCTGTATGTGTCAAGGTCTCTGGGTTCCATTGGAGAAGGTGGTTCTCTGGGGTTCCAGTACTCCTGGTCTGGGACTGCAGCAGCTCCTGGTCTGGAGCCTCCACCACGCATCCTACTTCCTTGGAGGTCAGCCTAGAGTAAGCTGTGTTGATCCCTTTTATACTTAGACAACAGTTGGAGCATGCCCAGCACAGCTGGACCATCGGGACTTCCTCGGCCCAGAGTTTGGGATTACCCCCTTCCTGACCAGTGTGGGGGTTAGCACACCATGTCACAGTTGCTAACTGGAAAAGGCTGGATGACATGGGTTTAATGCATCTGTAGCTGTGTAGAGTACCTAAATGTACCTTAGTCAACAGTGATTCACTTACCTGTGTGGTAGTAGCTCTTAAGAGGTCAACATCTTGAGGATAAATGTTCAGTTCTTAACAGTTACTACTGTCCAGCATATGCAGGAACAACAGTTCTTTGACATCAAACCTCAGCTCGCTCCCAAATGGGCAAGTGATACTAGTCCATTAGAACAGCCAGCAGAGTTTGATGGCAAACATACCAGTATGCAAATACCTGATATATTCCCTACAAAAATAAGGATAATTGTATGGTACACATACTTGCAAGGCAGTCCTTCATAGTGTCTGTGTAAACCAAGGCATCTATGTGATTTTAAAGTATTTTACCCCCTTTATGTTTTGTGAGCTGGTTAAGAAAAACTAAATCCAATAGTACAACAGAGGGTAGGAGTGGGGATGTGGGAAAAGCTTTTAGTCCTCTAGGCCCACAAGTGTGGAATTCTTTTTCAATCACCATCATCAAATAGCCCAATATGTATCTTTGTGGCAGTCATCAGAGCAAAGTTCGAGACCTTTTTGTTTTAACATGCTTTCTGTATAATTGTTGTTTCTTGTACGGTTCAGACATAGGAGGAAAGGGGAGGGGAATGTTATTACAGGTTCTCTCTCAGCTGCTGATCTAATGATGTTGTCTTATTGAGTAATTTTGATATTATGTAGGCTTAAAAATTCGCCAAAGAGCTTTTGACCAATGGGGACTAAGAATTAAATGTCTTTCCAAATGAAGGATGGCATTTAATGTTTGCAGTGGTTATAAATGGTCTGAATTTCAATTGATTGATTAGCTGTCATCTCAGTCATATAATTTGCAGCCCTATCTGCCTGACAAATCAAGGAGCTACCACGACGACAAAATCATTTCTTGGTGTAAATCTGGAATAGCTTTACAGATATCAATAAAGGCATTGCTGGGGCAGATTTTGACTCTGTTTATAAATTATTCTGGAGTGCTAAGTTTCCAGTCTGAAGCACATTTTTTAAAAGGGGAAATCTAACAGGAAGAAAAGGCTATCCTTTAACAGTGGCTTGCAAAGTCTGCTGTGTGAAAAGTTTATACAAAAGTGGGGTTCAGCTGCTGAACCCAATTTGCTTTTTTCTCTCTTGTGACTAAGTGGTATTGTGGTGAATAAGCGGTATTGTCAGCAGCACAGCTGCAACCTAGGAAATGGACTGAGACCAATTTCAATTTTTGTTTTACGTCCTCAGGCCAAACTTATTTTCAGTTACTTTGGTTTGGGCATATTTCAGAAACCTTATTCCATAAGGGTTCTTTCCTGTCTTGAAAACCTCAGCCATCTAAACAATAACAACACCATTATAAACTTCTCCATCCCTAACGGAGGTAGCTGCAAGTTCCTTATGAACCTGATAAAGTTGAAAGCATGGTATTGCACAACAGGGAATGCAAAACAGCCTGCTGGTGCAGAGTGTAAACAGTGCAGTAGAAATATAGCTGTAGACTATGTAGTGACTGCTTAGCACCCTTGGTACAATTATTCATAAGAGAGATGTCATCGATTCAGGCGACTAGCGTGCTGTCAGCTCCAAATGGTCTGTGGGAGTAACCCTCTTCGGTGTAACAGCCACCCTATGGGTTGAACTGGGGTTAGGCCTTTGGCCCCACTGTCTCCTGGAACCACATCGCTGAACCTTCAGCATGCCTGTCTTTCTCCGTGAGCTAACCTCCACGAGTCCAGTCACACTTTACTCTCCAGGGGCCTCCTCACCCAGATGGAGCAATACAACCCCAGTCTCAAGACTGCAGTGACTCTCTGGTAGTGTAAAAACAGAAGTTTTATTGTATATCTGGAACACAGAACAGGAAGTTCTCATGGACCTTGTGCCTAGAAAGTCTCAGCATAGTCGATCTGGGTCTGTTCAGCATCCAGGTAGGCCCTGACCCCTCATTGTCCCCAGTCAGGAGCATCCTCCTTTTAGCAGACCACTCTGTATCATTGTGCCCAAAGCTCCTTCTCAAAATTATGTCTTCTTTCCCAGGGAAAGAGATCACCTGCACCCTCTCTCTTCAGTCTTTGGCTCTCCCACTGGTCAGAAATGAATGCTTCCAACTCAGCTGGGCTGTCTGTCTTCGGTCTTTTGTTTTCCTACTGGCTGGCTGATTTCCAAGATTGGGTCACCAGATACTAAGTTCCACAGAGTCCAGGCCATTGTCCAAGGTCATACCTGGTGCCCTGCAACAACAAACAGCCTCTCCTACCACCCTGTTAAAAATGCAGCGCCTAGGGAAAACTGAGACACACACAATATTCATGCAAACTACTAATGAAACCCACTGCTTTGTCACATAAGGGTATAGAGATTTCTAACGTGTCTGTCTTTTTATTGCTAGCTTGGTCATTAGAGTGAATGCTTTAGCTAGTTGACTAAAGGCAGGATTGGGCTAGACCAAATGACACCCCATAGATGGAGCGCCTCCATTTATTAAATTTTTAATACCTTTATTTTTATTTCATTTGTAGCCCATTTCAGGACTCGATGCATAATTTGCACGTATGATTTATCTCTGTCATATAAAATACATTTTCATACTAGGATCTGTAAATCTGTATTTACATGCTATATATAAACAAATATAAAATGGTTTCCTCCAAGCTTATAGAAACGTTTTAATTTTAAGAATAACTGAAATGTACTAACATTAAGAAATTGAATTGGACACAAACATTTGGTGGACCAATATTAAATAGTTTTAAAGTAAGTGACAGTCTTAGAATGTTAATCCTAGTCCTGTAGTTCAAAAGAACACTTTTCTTGCCTTTGTTCTCTCGAGCTGAAGCACAGTGTCAGAGAGATCCAAAGATTAGCCAAAGGCAGTTTCACATGATAAAATAGCAAGCACCGTCAATCTCTTGTCAGCCATTGTCAACTGAATATATGTCTTAATGAGCCTGAGCTTTGAAAAGCTGCACTCACTACTCGTTACTGTGATTGGGAACATGAATAAGATCTTCAAAGCTATCTACACATTAGGAAAAGTGTCCCTCAGATCTGCATCATGAATGAATTGGAGAACTTGGAGCACAGAGTGCTTCGTGCGTGGCATAATATGATGGATGTTGTCCAGTTCGACATAGAGGTCTTTATCAGTGACTTCTGAACATTCCTCATCTGTCAGCATTTGGTGAAGGTCCTTTCAATTGTTCAACAATGTTTTTTTCTCCTCTGGAAGACTACTAAGGTGATACAACCCTTCTCCCCACCAGTCTTTTTGTGGTGCTTCATTTGTCCAAACCTTTCTTTGATGGACACACTAGGAATGTCAATGAGCAACCAAAACACCTCCCTCATGAATTTTTCTTACCAAATTGTCTCTTCTTCTGATGAATATGAGTTTCCTTGAAGACAGGCTCCCATCCTAAGAACTTCCCTGGCTTTATGTTGTCAATGCAGCTCTCCCAAAGAATGTCACGTGGTATCTTCATGGTCAGATTTATAAAATTGTCCATAAGGATCCTCCACCTGATAGTTGATGCTGAAAACAGGATATATATCCTTTTCAGTACTCCTAAGAGAGAAACTGAAACTAAAGATGATTATGATGCTGCTTCTGACACAACCAGGATGATGATGAAGATGCATCTTCAATTATATAAGGGGCAGAGCATCGCAAGTTAGTGAGATATAAGAGCAAACTGAAGTAAAGTGAGAACCCAGCTGCAATATTGTGATCTTCATTTTATTGTGTAAAGTGTAACATGTGTTTTAAAAATTGAAGAGTGTAAATAGTGATTAATAAAGAAAATATTTAATGATACTAGAGATATCAACTGAACCCCTATAAATGCAACAATATAATACTGTTACTTTCTTTGCCATGCTTAACATGTAATGTTTGATGACCTCCTAAGATAGCAGAGCACAGACTTTTGCTCTCCCTAATACTGTCTGCTTTCCTCCATAGAAAATAAAAGATGTTCCCAGAGAAGCCTGCAGGAGTGCAGTATAGGAAGTCAAAAGTTCAATTGCAATCTAGTTTGCAGCCAGGTACAAATCTGATGGGATGCCTCACATAATGACAAGAAACATCAGTGAGAAAAATTTCACACCACAAATTAATACATCAGATCCTACTTTATGGCCAGTAATCCTAAACTCTGCCAATATTGATTGTATAATTTTGAACCAGCTGGGCAAAATGGTGGATATGATGTTTTTGGTAAATAAGCAGAAGTGACACTTCTCAAATTCACACTGCAAAAAAGTGCTTGAGAATGATGAGAAACTGAATTGGTATTGGCTAGTTTACTCAAAATCAACTGACAAAGTGTTCTGGTTTTGTTGCAAAATATTTTATAAGAATGCTAAATTGTTCCCTGTGCTTTCCAGATTCAATCACTGTCACAGTTTACCTGATGCTCTGAAACAACATTGAAAAATCATCTGTCCATTTTATGGCCTACTTCAGATGGATGGAAGTCGAGTCTAAGCTCAAACCGAATACATGCATAGATGCAGAAAACCAGCATGTTATTAATGTAGAAACCCAGCATGGGAGAAACATGCTTGAACATCTGATCTCAATTACCCTTTTCCTTGCAACGAATAATTTGGCTTTCCAGGACTCATTGGATAAGACATTCGCTGAACATAATGGCAATTTCCTTGGTTTAGTAGATCTCCTTGAGAAATACAGTAATATCACACATAAGCATCTATACTGAATAGTTCATAAAGAAGAAATGGATTATTACTGCAGCTAAACAAATCAAAACAAATTGATTGACCTTATGGCAAGGAAGGTGCTAGATACCATATTGATATAGGTCAGCAAAGCAAAATACTATGCTGTAATAATGGAGAGTACTCCCTATGGGTGCATCTACACTGGGAACTTAGGTCGATTTAAGGATGCTTAAGTCGACCTAAACTACTCTGCATCCACACTGGGCTTTTCTTAAGTCAACTTAAGGGCTTCCTAGCCTGGGGAGCTGCGGCTCTTGGTCGACCTTGCCAGTTGACATAAGAGTCTAGTGGAGACTCTCTAAGTAGACTTAATAAGGTTGACTTAACAAAGTTCACTTAATTTCTGTAGTGTAGACATAGCCTATGTTAGTCACAGTGAAAAGATGTCATGTACAGTAAGATTTGTTGATGATGAGGATGGCTGTATTCAAGTAAAGGAACATTTTATCTCTTTCCAGTCTGTGGATGACCCTACTGGAAAAGGCCTAACAGAATTGTTTAGGAACGTTTTGAATGAAAATAAAATAAAGATTCATGACTGCTGTGGCCAAGGCTATGACAATGATGCAAATGTGAAGGGAAGAAACAGCAGCACCAGACAGGAATCGTTGCATTCAATCCAAAAGCTTTCTTCATGCTTTCGTCATGATGCATCTGACAACATTGTAGGTCAGTGGTTCCCAACCTTTCTGGCATTTTTACTTCAAAATTCTATCTTCCCATTATTTCTAACACCAAAAACTGAACTGCAAGCCTGGCTTACCTGACGCTAAATCTGGCCCTGATTAAGAGAATAGGTAATGGAATATGAAGCTTTCTACTATGCTATACTGTTTCTAACTTAGCCCTGGTCATTCATATCAGAATGATTTGGCCATCTGCTGGCCTGTGTAAAATGAGTTGGTGGTCTTCATTCAATTTCAGTGGACATGTATCCAGATTTAAACTACCATCCAGGCTGGAACCTGAGTTGGCACTCCAGACAGACTTGTAGCTTTTGATTAATTTAGAGTGTAAAATGCATAAATCACTAATAATGGGTCCGTTTACTCAGGAAGCTAAGAACATTTATTATAGGAAATGAGTTTGGAGAATCACACATTGATACATACTAGTAAAATAGAAATCATAGGAACGCAATATGAGTATAGGAAAACATTCTCCTGCACTGTGCATATTTACAACACAATGGAGATTATCAGAAGTGTCAGAGGAGAAGAAGATGGAAGAAAAAGTAAGTGGAGAAGCATCATAAGTGCTATTGACATTCCCAGGTTTCTACCATCTTCTCATCCTGATCTCCTCACTAGAGGTTAAACATACATATACATAAGCAGGGTCTCAATGAACTCTCATTGTCAGCTGGTGATGCCTTGGGGAAAAGAGTTCTGAAGCAGAGCATATTTCCTTACACTTACACACATTTACTTGGCTTAGGTGTTCAGCAGACAGACCTGCTTTGCCAAAGTGATCAGTTTTGGATGGTTTTGACTTACAATTCATGTCAATGCCAATGAGATGCTACCTCATGTCCTGAGTAGCAACAAGCCCCATTCTAGAGCCTGGAAGCTGCGCCACAATGCCATGCAAGATTGTCTAGTCAAAGTTATTCTGCCATCTGTGGAGAAGATTGGCATGACCTCCATTAATTCTGGAACAGACAGTCAACTGTGACTGGATATGATCATTACTAACAAGGGCTGCGTCTACACTGGTAAATTAAGTCGACTTAAGCCAAGCTTGCTTAAGTCGACTTAATTTACCCTGCATCTACACTACACTTTGCTTAAATAGACTTAAGCAGCTTGCTTAAGTTGACTTAAGGAAAATTAAGTCGACTTTATTAAACCACCTTTCTACTTGATTTAAGGCTTAATTCGACTTTTTAAAGTCGAATTAAGCCAGTGTAGCCCTGGGGTAGCCCTAAGTCGACTTAGGGCTACCCCAGGACTACACCAATTGGTCAGTGCTAAACTTGGCTGATGCACAACAGAGTCCTGTGGCACTTTTAAAGACTAACAGATTTATTTATCGCATGAGCTTTCGTGGGAGAAAATCCCACTTCGTCAGACGCTTTGAAGATAGGAAAGTTACAGAGTGGGAGGAAATTAAATGCAGGGGAGTGTATGACATAGCATCAGGTCAGGCTGTAACAGCAAATCAAAATAGGTGTTAGGATTCAAACACTGGGGAACAGCACATAGAGGAGGGTGAGGTCAAATCACTTGTAATGAGAGAAAAATCCATAGTCCCTGTTTAACCCCAAGACAACTGAGTCAAATTTTTTTCTCATTACAACAAGTGATTTGACCTCACCCTCCTCTATGTGCTGTTCCCCAGTGTTTGAATCCTAACACCTATTTTGATTTGCTGTTACAGCCTGACCTGATCCTATGTCATACACTCCCCTGCATTTAATTTCCTCCCATTCTGTAACTTTCCCATCTACAAAGCGTCTGACGAAGTGGAATTTTCTCCCATGAAAGCTCATGTGATAAATAAATCTGTTAGTCTTTAAAAGTGCCACAGGACTCTGTTGTCTTTCTACAATAGACTAACACGGCCATCCCTTTGGAATTTGGCTGATGCAGTGACTCATGTTGTTGGACACCATCATGTGTTTAATAAACATCTATCTAGAACAGAGGTGTCAAACATGTGGCCTGCGAACCTCTTCCATCTGGCCCATGACTGTGCTCTATGGGCCCTGACTCCATCCCTAATAGAGGCTATGTCTACACTTGTTAATTTAAGTCGACTTTAACTAAGTCGACTTAGTGCGTCTACACTTAAAATTAAAGTCGACTTAAAGGGGAACTTAGAAAGTCGACCTAGAGTGTCCACACTGGATGCCTAGGTTGACTTCTAGGGGTTAGGGGAGGTCCACGGGGGCAGGGGAGGCACCCCTTGCCCAATGCCAGGGGGCTCAGCCTTTGCCCCATTGTACATAGATACAATGGGGCAAAGGGGGTCAGGGACCCTGGCAGGGCATAGGGGCAAGGTGGGCAGGGCTCTGCCCTGTGGGGGGGCATGCCAGGCTCCCCCTGTGCCCCTCCGCTGGCAGGGAGGGCATTGGTGTAGCCCTGGGGTAGCCCTAAGTCGACTTAGGGCTACCCCACGTCTACACTGGCTTAAGTCGACTCTAGGGAGTCGACTTAAGCCGTAGGTCGAATTCAAAGGAGGTGTTATAAAGTTGACTTAATTTTAATTAAGTCAAATTTATTTTCCTTAAGTCGACTTAAGCAAGCTGCTTAAGTCGACTTAAGAAAACTGTAGTGTAGAGGCAGGGTAAATTAAGTCGACTTAAGCAAGCTTAAGTCGACTTAATTTACAAGTGTAGATGCAGCCAGAGAGAGAGAGAGAGAGAGAGAGAGAGAGAGAGAGATGGGTCTCGGATACCCAGCATTCCACAATACTGCGAGTGTGTCAGGTCTCATGAGAGTGAAGACCACTGGCTATGTGAGACTGCACTCCATGAGACCAAACTCTCTCTCCCTAACAGAGAGAAAGAGTGTCATCTTGTGGAGCGCAGTCTTGCATACACAGCACTCTGTGATGCCGAGAGAGTGCCCTAATGGTTCGATTTATGTTATATACGGCCCACTTGAAGAACATTTCAGTTAAATTTGGCCTGCCATAGCAAATGAGTTTGAAACCCCTGATTTAGAATATATTACCGGACATTGGTGATACCCAGCTAGAGTGCCACTGAGAAGCAAAATCAGGAAAATAAATGAATTACTTCTCTGATGGATTGCATTTACAGAAGGACAACATATCTTAAATTCTTAACTACTGAGGGACAATCTACATTTACTGTTATATTTGCTTTCCACAAAGAACTCTTAGTATAATTTTTATCAGCAATGTATCCAAATATTTGGATTCTAATATTTAAACTGCCTCATTATATTTATTAACCTTAATTTGGGTTATTGTGGATTATATATTGTATGTATTTAATGACTTTTAAAACCAAATTTTATATTTTTAAATAATTTAAGCTTTATACCCAGATGTACAGAAAGTCTTTCTTTAACCTGTGCATTAGATGATTCTTAACATTAGCTTGAATGCCGGAGTAATGAAATGTTGATACCCTTATTGTATGACTAAAGAGCAGCAGAACTGTATTTAGTATGTCCAGATTGAAAAGGTCACCTAAAACTGAATCTCACTTGCAAAGCGGGAGATAACAGATCCCACTAAAGATGAGACGGGTGTGGGAGACAGGAATTCTTAACTGTGTGGACTCTGCCTAGTGAGTCTTAAAGACCATTTGACTTTCTGGTTGCCAGTATATAAAGATGGAGCTGATTGACTTCAATTGGGAATCCTGGCTTCTGTTCATCACTGATGACAATTTCTAGGGGATAAGTGTTAGACTTGACTTTGGTACAGTGCTGGGTGACAGACAACAAAGAGGAAGCAACACAGAGGTTCCCTATTACCATGGAAATCACTTAGGCTATGTCTACACTGGCAAGTTAGTTCGAATTAAGGAAGCTTAATTGGAACTAACTTAAGCCAAGGCTACACTAGGCTTTCATTAGTTCAAATTAAGGGCTTCCTTAATTCGAACTAATAAATTCACTTATACTTTTCAAAGTAAGGGTTAATTTGAACTAGTTAGCGCTTAGTTCGAACTAACTGGCAGATTGAGCTCAATGCAATTGACTAATTCAAACTAAGCAAGTGCCATAAATAGCACTTGCTTAGTTTGAACTAAAATTTGCTAGTTCAAATTAAGTTAATTCGAACTAACTAAAATTATTTTGAGTTAGTTAGTTCGAATTAGTTAATGCGAACTAACTTTGGTAAGTGTAGACATAGCCTTAGAGCTGGGCTAAGAGGGGAAATCTCAGAACACGGCATTGTTATGTTGTACTTTGCGATGCTCTTGTTTATCACAATATACCTATTACTAATTCTCATAACTGTAGGTCAAAAACTCATGCTATCCTTATACTAAAACTGTTAGGCTCCTTTAACTTTATTAGGCCTCACATCTATGGTAAAGCCCATTTTCGTTACTATTCCTGTGTTTTTCCCTGCTTGCATTACAACTTTAATATTAGTCTACAGACATAAAAACAGTTATATATTGATCGGACCAGTATCCTGTATTCTGACAGTGGCCAGCACCAGAT
>ML685780.1:3494643-3514493 GCA_007922175.1 Pelusios castaneus
CTTCAGAGGGAATGAACAAAATAGGGCAATGTTGAGTGATCCATCCCCTTGTCATCCAGTCATATCTTCTGGCAGTTGGAAATTTAGGGGAACCCAGAGAATATTTCCTTATTCACTTTCTCCATGCCATTCTTGATTTTTTAGATCTCTTTCATATACCTTTAAACCATCCCTTTTCTAAGCAGAAGAGTCATAGTTTTTTTTAATTTCTCCTCCTATGGAAGCTGTTCCATTCCCCTAATAATTTTTATTGCCCTTTTCTGTTCCTTTTCTAATTCCAATCTATCTTTTTTTGAGATGGGGCACACAAAACTGCACACAGTATTCAAGGTGTGAACATACCTTGGATTAATATGGTGGCATTATGATATTATCAGCCATATTATCTATTCCTTTCCTAATGGTTCCTAACACTCTGTTATCTTTTTTGACTGCTGTTGCATACAGAATGGATATTTTCAGAGAATTTTCCATAATGATTCTGATCTTTCTTGAGTGGCAACAGCTAATTTAGAACCCATCATTTTGTATCTATAGTTGGGATTATTTTTTTCAATATGCATTACTTTTCACTTATCAACATTGAAATTCACATACTTTTTTTCACTCAGTCACCCAGTTTAGTTAGATCCCATTGTAAATCTTTGCTGTCACTTTGGACTTAACTATCTTGAGTAATTTTGTATTATCTGCAAATGTTCACCCCATTTTCCAGATCATTAATAAACATGATGAACAGGAGTGGTCCTAGTACAGATCCTTAAGGGACCCTGCTGTTTACCTCTCTCCATTGTGAAAACTGACCATTTATTCCTATCCTTTGTTTCCTTTCTTTGAATGATCATTAAGCACATGAGCATAATGCATAATCTTCCCAAGATCAGAAGTCAAGGGTCAAAAGTCAACAGGCTAAAGAGTGAAATCTCATGAAATTTAAATTAATGACTAATCCTGAGAGATGGCTCCAGAATTTTACTTCTTGATGCACAACTGCTTGGGTATTGTTGTTTACTTCATTCACAATTTGTTTGTGTTTTCATGTTTGATGCATCTACAATGACTGAATGTTAATAAAGAAATCTCACTACTCCTGAGCTCATTTTCCCTTTCTTAATATGATTACACAGTAAAATTCTAAAGAAACATTTCATAATACTCGTTTCCATGGCAAGAGATTGTAATGATACAAACCTTCCAGGGCAGGTTTTAAATATATGGATAATAATCATTACACTGAAGCACTTCTGTGGCTAAGTAAAGGATTTTGGAGTATAAATCTTTTCATCTTGCATCTCTTCATAATCCCTATCTTTGTAGAGTTGGGTTTTTGTTTGTTTGTTTGTTTATTAAAAAGGGTTAAGTAGAGCAAACATGAAAGAGGAGAATACTTACACTAAAAGCTCTTTACTTGGGCAGCTTTTCTAATTAACTGTCTAGTGAATCAGAAAGAAAACATAGTTCTAATTTTATTTTCAATGTAAAATGAATCCAGATGTTCCTACGCAGTTACCTCACCGGAACCAAGACTTATAAGGAAGGTGACTGTTGATGCTCAGGAGAAATAGGATAGCAGCGTCAGATCTCGTGCTGAGTGAGACTAGTGCTTTCAGTCAAGTAATGTTGGTGAAACCTTTGGGGTTGGAATCTCCAGTGTGGAAAGGAAAATGTTAAGCCCGGTATTTTTAGAGTCTGTGGAGAAGGAAATGAATGGGGTTTTTTGAGTTTTGAGAGTTTGCAATTATTACTTTACACTGTGAGTTTAAGTGAATTTGTTGCATGTGTAGCTATACATAAGAAGTTATACAAATAACATCTCAAACCATTGTCTACTTCAGCTTTTGCCATGAAAGGAATTTTTCTACAGTCCCGTCTACCTCCATTATTTATTTATTTATTTTATTATTTTTATTACAGCTAAGAGAATAATATGCCATGCCTACTTCTTTGGTTTCATTAATTTCACCCCTGGTTTCTACTTGCAGACTACCCACCTTAGTGATTTCCCAATTAGAAGTACTGTTTGTGAGGGTGGGGAATTAGGATAGCTCCTGTGACTATCTTAGCCTGTACTGGGGGTTGAGCATATTCTGTACAAATAGAATATTCGGAGAATTTAGCTGCAAAAACTCTAATGGTTTCTACTGATGTTTTGTGGAATGAGACTTTTGCCAAGGTTAAGGCTGTCTTTTCACAGGGATGGCAAAAGATACATCCCTGACACATGGACTTACACCTCCCCTCCAAACCTCAAGTCTGTGCTCCAATCAATAAAGCTTCTGAGCCTCTCAAAAAGTTGAAAGATTTCTATTAACATGCGTTAAACAACATATTTTTCCTAATCTGGTTCTTGGAAGTAGCTGAACCATTTTTTGCTGAAACTTTCCAAAAACATTTAAGCCAGGGTAGGCCTTCAGCATGGGAAATTCTAGCCTGAGTGGTTTAAGTTTGGCAAAATCATAAGGGACTGAAAATTGGGTTTTAAAATGGGAAGTCTTGGGCAATCTTTACCCTAGACCTACTTACCACCAGCCCTGCTTATAATGCAGGAGAAAACTACTAATAGGAATTAATATTTGTCTAGATGTGGAATCTATAAGACAATGGCAGCACGTCTATACAAAGTAACCTTTACTATAGGAGTAACCTAAGGAAACAGGGGAAGTGGCTGGGATAGTGTGGTGCTGATGCATAAAACCTCCATGAAGAAAGGACTATGACCATTGATAAACCTATAGAACATAATATGAATACATTTTTAATTTACACATATTTAGTCTGTACATATAGCCCATCTGGTTAATCTATTGCTTAGTAGGACTGAGAATCAAGTGGGAAAGTAGGGATGACATTTGTTTTGTCTGATCTGTTTTGTATCATAAAGACCAAAATAAGAATATGGTGACATTTTAAAATGTGTGCTCCTTTGCTCCTGAATTTTTTGCTATTAAAAAGTCCTTGGGTAAAATAGTATGAAGCTGTCTACCTATTAATTCAACACACATCAGTATTGATTGAATGCCAGTCTATTTCTTTCCTTGCAGCTTGTTCTTCCCAAGGTGAAACATGATTTCAGACATCATATAAGAAATAAAACAGGGCATGTGGTTCTCTGTGATATGGAGGCAAAGCAAAAGTCTTTTATTCTTGCTAGTGGTATCTTTTTTTCCTTCACCTTTGTGTTTTCAGTATTAATAATTGAAGAGTATTTTGTCCCCACTATGAGTGCATTGTGCTTTCAGCCATTGTCAGTACCATTGAGGGACCCAGTCTCCTCTGCCTCTTTGGAAAAAGGAAAATACCACAGACTCATAATTTCTTACTAACGTTTAAGCCAGAATAGGAAAAAATAACTATTCCAGTTGATGCAGTTGTCTGATTGTACTGTAATACCCTCTGTGGCTAAACTGTAAAAGGAGACTTACGTTCCTGACCTAAAACAACCTACATAATAAATTAACTTCTTAAAAAAAATTAAGAGCTTTTAGCTAATCATTGGTTCTGCATATATAGCTGTGTTACCTTTTGACAAGATATCTAATAGCATACAAAGTAGCCCTAACTGGAGGGCGAACATGTCCCTCTTTTCAGACTTAGTCTGGGAAAGACCAGATTCTGTTAAAAAAAACTTTGGTTACAGGCTGCAGTGAATATAATTTACATAGGCACAGTATTTCATCATCCAAGGATTTCAAAGCACCTTAGACATTGAAATAATTAAGCCTAATACATTCCTGTGAGATGGGTAAATTGAGATATAGAGAGTGAATGACTTATCCATGGCCACACAGCAAATCAGTCAGATTCAGGAATAAAATCCAAGGTTATGTCTACACTAGCAATTTAGGTCGACTTAAGGACACTTAATTATGGTTGTAGGTCGACTTAACGCTTGAGTCGACCCGTTAAGTTGACCTAAAGCCAGTGTGGACGCCCTCGGTTGACTTAATTTCCTAAATCAACCTAGGGCTGGAGAGAAGGGAGGCGTGGCTCCCTGGGAGAAGGGAGCCATGCGACTCCCTTGTGCCGGGGAGTCCCGGCAGCTCCCTTGTCCAGGGAGACCCGATGGCTCCCTGGTGCTGGGAAGCCCCAGTGGCTCCCTTCTCCCTGCACTCCCTTCTCACTGGGACCTGTGGGGCTCCCTTCTCGCCAGGTCCCTTTTCAGAGGGGAGCCATGGCTCTCTGCTCTGTTATACTTGAAAAGTTGGCAACTTGTTAAGTCGACTTAACTTTTCAAGTGTAGACATACCCCAGGAGTCCTTCTTCCCAGTCCTATGCTCTAATCATCAGAAAAAAGTCTTGCAAAGATGATCTGTATGTGTACATGTCATAGTGATTGTAGTGCAGAAACTAAGTGAATGCACGGAGAACTGAGCGTGTGTGAAGTAAAAATGCTCGATTCCACCCCCGCTCCCCTCTTTTTTTTTGTCTGTGGATATGTAAGAGAACCTGGGAAAGCACAAGAGTGTTTAAAGATACTGGAATTTCTTGCATATTGTTTCTTGGGGCTCAGATGTTTAGTATTGGATATTTCTGTGAGTCTCAGAAAGGAAATTTCCTAATGACTAGAACATGTGACTGAGAATCAAGTGTTCAATTTTCTAGACCGATCTGTGTTGCTGATTTACTGGAAAACCTTGGCCAAATGTCACAAGCCCCTTGTCTCTGCTCTGTTGCCAGTCCACGCGTGAGCCTGCAATTCTGGTAGGAGCTTTGTTTCCATGGGCCCCATCTAGAATGTTGCCTTGATAGCCAGTTCTTCACTGACAGTGGCAAATTCGCCGCCGTCAGATTGTTCTTCCAAATTGACTGATCAGGTATCTGAATACCTGCTCAGCTGATCAAGAAGTCCATCTTGTAAGACCAGCTCTGCAGAAGGAATAGTGCTGAGTCGGAGGGAAGGCATTTCTCTCTGATTCAGCGTACTGAAGACACTGCGGTAAGTAGGCAGTAGGCACTCTGAGGGAGATACGCAAGGTATGTTAAGTACTTTGTGTACCTCCCTTTGACTGCTGCTGAAATCCCTCCTAAGTGTAGACCAGCCCTAAAAAAGACTGAAGAGAAGTTAGACTTTTAAAAAAAGAAATCAAGAAGTCAACCTTCTCCGAAGTCTACACTACCTGTTATTGCTGCTCAGTATAGTATGTAGTCTGTTGCAAAGAAAGCAGACATATTTCTGGGATGTATTTGAAGGAGTGCTGTAAGCAAAACCTGAGAAATAATTCTTCCACTCTACTGTGTGCTGCTTAGGCCTCAGCTGGATATTGTGTCCAGTTCTGGGTGCTTCATTTGAGGAAATACATGGACAAATTGGAGAAAGTCCAGAGAAAAGCAACAAAAATGAATAAAGATGTAGAAAACATGACCTATGAGGGAAAATTGAGAAAAAGTTCATTTGTTTAGTCTGGAGAAAAGAAGGCTGAGGAGGGACATAACCGTTTTCAAGTATGTAAAAGGTTGTTACAAGGAGGAGAGAGAAAAATTGCTCTTCTTAATCTCTGAGGCTAGGACAAGAAGCCATGGACTTAAACTGCAGGAAGCACAATTGAGGTTAGATATCAGGAAAATTTTCCTAAGTGTCATGTAGTTAAGTATTAGAACAAATTGCCTAGGAAGGTTTTTGAATCTCGATCTTCGGGGCTTTTTAATAGCAGGTTATACAAACACCTGTCAGGGATGGTCTAGAAATTCTAGATAATGTTGATTCCTGCTGTAGAGCAGGGGACTGGACTAGATGTTCTCTTGAGGTCCTTTCCAGTCCTACAATTCTATGATTAGCAATTTTTTCTTTCCTTTTTTCATCAGTCAACTCCTTCTTGGCTTTGATATGAAATTATCAGTCATAATTCTATAACATATACCAATGAGTTGCTTTGAATACAAATTACAAATCATTAAAATATTTTCAAAAGTCATTATATGAGCCTTCCACTTACCTCTCTAATAGAAATCTGGTTCGTTCTATAGTCAGGTAGGGTTTTCAAAGCACTTGTGGCATTATGGAATGGCTTATTTTGGGGCAGCACATCACAGTCAGATGTCATAACTTTGGGCACACACAAAATAAAAGCTAAAACAAAAAACCAAACTGTATCTCAACTGTGGTGTTGTATACATAGCCAAAAGGCTAACTTGTTTAAAAATAACACTGTGCCTATTATCCTGCATCATCACCAGTAAGTCTCTGCAATTTCCTCCCTGGAAAATGTGTCATATCTATTATTGACCTTAAAAGACAAATACAGTAGGGAAATTACTGCTTGCGAGTTCTATCTCATGACTATACTATAACAGTTTCCAGAACTCTTCAGTTTAATATAAAAGAATGAAAAAAAAAAAAGAAAGAAAAAAAAAAACACTCGGTCAAGCTGTTTGCACAGAAAACTGACTTCCTATTCCTGTGAAAACTCAATCAGCTCTTGAAAAGTTAGAGTGTCATAGGCGCATATTAAATGCAATGGAAGGAAGAGACACTTACAGTATGTCTACATTGCAAAGAAAAGCCAGCAGTGGAGAATCTCAGGACTCAGGTCAATTAACTCAGATTCACGAGGCTCAGACTTCAGGGCTAAAAAGAGCAGTGTAAATGTTTGACTCAAACTGGTATCCAAACTCTGAAACACAGAAAGGGGGAGAGTCTTATAGCTGTGCTCCAGCCCACACCTGAACAGGTACACTGATATTTTTAGCCTTGCAGCCCGAGTCCCACAAATCTGAGTCAATTGATATCAACTCTGATACTGGATGCCATAGATTTTTCTCTGTAGTATAGACATACCCTCAACATCTAATCTACCTGGATTTTAGTAAGATATTTTGTACAGTTCCACATGGGAAATTATTAGTTAAATTGGAGAAGATGGGGATTAAATTGAGAATTGAAAGGTGGATAAAGTATTGGTTAAAGGGGAGACAAAAAGAAGGCTGAGGGGAGATATGAGTACTCTCTGTAGCAGTATTTCTCTACCTTTAGTGGACCAGAGATCACCTAAAGTTATTAATTACTTCATGCATAAAAAACTGGTAACAGTGATGGGCTATAAATGCCCCTGTCACAGCAAAGCTTCCAGGTGTGTGTCAACATCTGCTGCTGTATGCTTGGAAGCTTTGCTGTGGCTGGGGCATTAAATTGATCCTCCCCTCTCCTCACTCACCTCCTTGGGGGAGGTCGGGGTCAGGGTGGGTCACGGAACACCTGCACTCTGTCTGAGGAACACCGGTGTTCCACGGAACAGTGGCTGAGAAACACTGCTCTATAGATATATCAGAAGGATAAATACCAAGTAGGCAAGGGAGTTATTTAAGTTAAGCACCAATGTTGACACCAGAACATATGGGTATAAACTGGCCATCAGTAAGTTTAGGCTTAAAATTAAATGAAGGTTTCTAATCACCAAAAGAGTGAAATTTTGGAACAGCCTTCCCAGTGGATTAGTGGGACAAAAATCCCTAACAGGTTTCAAGACTGAGCTTAATAAGTTTATGGAGGGGATGATATCATGAGACTGCTGACAAAGGCATGTGGCCAATCTGCTTGCTAGTAGCAAATATCTCCAATGGCTGGTGATAGGACTCTAGCTGGGGAGGGCCATGCAGGGCACTTGCTTAGTTCGAATTAGTCAGTTGCAGGAAGGTCAATCTGCCGATTAGTTTGAACTAAGCAGTTAGTTCAAACTAATATGGCCACATTTGACTTAGTTCAAATTAGCAGATCGAATTAACCGTTAATTTGAACTAAGCAATCAAATGTATTATTTAGAAATAAGGAAGCCCTTAATTTGAACTAATGAAAGCCTAGTGTGGCCAAGGCTTAAGTTAGTTCGAATTAAGCTTCCTTAATTCGAACTAATTTGCCAGTGTAGACGTAGCCCAGGTGTCTGGCTGCTGGGTCTTACCTATCATGCTCAGGGTCTAACTGATCACCTTATTTGGGGTTGGAAAGGAATTGGCAGAGACCCTGTTTTGTTGTTGTTTGTTTGCCTTGTTATGCAGCATGGGGCATAGTTCACTTACAGGTTAAATAACTGGATTCTCTGTAACTTGAAGTCTTAAAATCATGATTTGAGGATTTCAGTAACTCAGCCAGAGGTTATGGGTCTATTACAAGGGTGAGTTTCAATGGCTTGCAGTGTGCAGGAGATCAGACTAGATGATCATGACGGTCCCATCTGGTCTTAAAGTCTGTGAGTCCATTTAGTTAGCTTAACATTTTAAAAATTAGGATGCTTATTATGTGCTTTAACACTATAACATTGCTACAGCTTGCACTTTTTGAGTTACTTCAGTAGAGTATTTTTTCTTCAGATTACGTTTATAGTTCGCAATTGTGGCAGTTTTTTCTCTGTTCCTTTGCACCTTCCACCCATTAGAATATTTAGGTTAATATAAATTAATATGTTATGAGAATGTAGTTGCACCTCTGACCCCTTTCTGGTGTTTTTCACCCCTTGGCCCCCCATCAAGGTGTTGGACCATCCGCCTTTACCTCTCCTGGGTGGAATTCTGCAATTCTTCCACTTTTAAACCAGGCCCAGGGTTACAATACACCATGTACTAACCATGCTTATCTAGCAAGTTCAACTAGGGTGAGCACCTGCAGTTCATTCCTTCAGGAGTCTGTGACCAGATGACCTTAAACCCCAAGAATTGTTTCTTTTTACCAGTGGTAACAAAGCATTTAGAGAAAAAGGATTTATAAGCCATCTATATGTGTATCTCTTCCCTCGAGACTTGTCGTTCTGTGATGATGGACTAGGAAGGCCTAACTTCGCCAGTCCTTAGCAGGGTCTTGTGAGTCAGTCTTTATCCCCACCACGCAGTTTCTCCCCATCAATTGTCTCCAGAGAGAGATTCCCAGGCTTTTAGACTTCCTTGTCAAAACCTGTTTGGTAGATTCACCAGGAGTTCACGCTGGACCCCTTAGCCAATGGCTCTGCCTGTGTCCTGTAGAAAACCCCAAGTGTTTGTTTACCCTTGGCTTATAGAATCATAGAATAATAGGGTTGGAAGGGACCTCACGAGCTAGTTTTCACTTTCTGGTTATTTTTTCTTTACTGCCATCTATTAAACCAATATAGTTATACACAGTAACCCTCCCAATAACTGCACCAACACTTAGTATTCATAACTCATTACAGAGCAACTACATGTTAATTACAATAGCATTATCCACACTTCTGTATTGCATTGCCAAAATAATTATTTAATTCTAGCTAAACTTACTGGAATGCTACCTAGCCTAACAAAAACAACTCCTTAATTACAAGGAGTGAAGCTACTGAAAACACCTTTGGGACACAAATTGTAGAATAAAAAAATATGATTTATAGAACATAAAAGGAAACATTTTCATGCGAACATCTTTCAAAGTGTCACGAATTTCAGATACCCAAGGTGAGATGCCTAATGTTCCGTTCTCAAAAATGCTGAAAACTTGCCACTTTCTACTTCCAGTGGAAGTCAATGGTAACTGTAGGTGCTCAGCTTCTCTGAAAAAGAGATGAGCTGTCTTATCTGGGGCAAAATGAAGACATCTAAAGCTAGCATACATTTTTGGAAATATTGGCAGACGTCTTTTTGATATAGATGCCAAAAGTCCTGAACCCCCCAAACTCCTGCTGATGGAGGTAATCCTTGATTGCAATGGGACTATTTTCATGAGTGTAGATATTTTAAGAAATGATGTTCTGTCTTGCTCAAAATCATCATTAACGCTTTCATGATAAACTACCAGGAAATATGCACGTGGTGCTATTAAGTCAAAACCTAGCAATAATATCACTACACACAACCGCTATTTTTTTCTAGTGTAATTTTGTCTTATTATTTCATGACCCTAAAAATGCTGGCATAAAACTGTCCTGGTTTTTGACTTTGAAAATATGATCACTCTTTTTTTTTAAATCTCCCTCATGCTTTTACCAAAACATGCAATGTATTTCAGGTAGCAGAGAAGAAGGATATCAGAACGGTTATTTCCCAGAGATTTTCTATCAGGAATCTATTTAGTATGATACTAAATGGCAGTGGCTGCTGCCTAATAAAGAGGGGTTTTTTGTTTTTGATTTTTGTTTTTGCTTGTGTGTATATTACATTATACACAAGTGCAGACTGAATGAACTCTGCAGACTCTGAGGTTTTGTAAACCTCTTGAACTGCCTGTCTGGTTTAAAAAAAGGGCCTTGAACCATGCTTGTTGTAATATGAACCCATATTTTCCAAAGATAGATAGGTACCCAAACAAGTGCATGGTGAAATCCTCTAAGCTCCAGATGCTGGGCAAAGAAACAAGGTGATGTGGTTCAGTTACACTAAATAAAAATGCTATTACCTAAAGCCGAGGTCCAAAATAAAACTATATAAACATATTACACCCCCGCTCTTGACCTCATTCTGCTGCTAAATTAATAGTGGTCAACATCAATCCCTTGCAGTGTGTAAGGGACAATTCCACTTTTGGTTTTTGCCATTTTCAAAGCTCCTTGCTTGGTATTAAATGTTAGTATTTTGCTTTGATTGGTTATATCAGGAAACAATTCTGTTGGTAGATATAAAGCTGTCCTATCATAACATATTGTAGATAGAATTTAAACTCCAATTCTGCAAGGCTTGGATGAAGTATTATAAATTATAGAAATATTTACCATTGATTACTTTGGGATGGAGCTTTGTCCTTAATTGTGGGACAGCAGTTTTGAATAAAAGACTGGAAATGCTCTTTTGGCATTGACTGCATATCCATTCCTTATTATTACCTCTTAAAAAATAGAGCCACAGCAGCAGTACCTAACCATGATCTCTCAACACTGAATATTTATAAATCCTCATTTCAGGCTGTCGAAATCCCTTGCGACTCCAGTGCAAAATAAATAAGATGGCTAAAGTGCCAACTGGAATTTACAAGGGTTTTTTCCCTATGTGTGGTATGTGACTGCAAACACATGTTTCAGTAAATGTATATGGATGTGAGAGAGAAATCTGTATGTGACAAAATGTGTTTAAAAAGATTCCAGTCCCAGTTAAACTGTAAAAGCATGGATTTCTTTTCTGCATGCCAGTTTATTCAATGCGAGCTTTTGATAATCCCTTTAATTCCAGCCAGTACTTGTGAAGAGATATGAATTTGAAGAAGAATAAGATAGCTAGCAAGCCCATAAGTAAATACTTCAACAAAATAAAACAGTCAGTGGAATCTCTTTGTAGCATATTTGACATTCTTAGAAAGAGAGCTATTGCCAAATGGCTCAGTATGATAAATACCATTTCATGGCAGAATCTCATCCATCTTATTCACTTTTGATGCTTAATATCTTTATTTCTTGGAACAACATCAGACAAATGGGTCTCTGCTGTGACACAATATTCATTCTACTAAACTACACAACACTGGGATTTATGCTGGTGTATTCACAGATGATAATACATTGGATTAGAATCAACAAAGTGGCCAACTTTGTTCCTTTGTATTTAACACTTGGAAATCCTATAGATAAGCGCAAAAATGAGGAGGAAGAGCCTTCCACTTAATGCCACCTGTGGTTAATTTGATCTTCCACTTACTGGAATTAAAATCATTTGTATTAAAAATAAAATTAACCAGAATTGTTTTTAACTACAGAGGCAGGTATTATAAGCTAACTTGATTACTAGCTGCAGTCATTCTGAAAGAGAACAAAACCACTGAGAAGATGACCAGAACAGAAATATATTATTGAAACATAGTTAACAATACGAGGCCCAACTCTACAAGTCTTTCTCAGGATAAGTAGCTTTTAGTAGTCCTGTTGTAATCAGTGTGACTGAGTGAGAGTGCTATTCAACCTGAGTAAAAGATGCTGAATATGGCTCATTTTAAGGTGTACCATATATTGAAAAAGTTGTGGTCTGTGGTGAGCAGATCGGATGCTAATCAGTCAAAACGAAAATTCATTTGAGTAAAATAAGAGGTGCTAAAATACAGCTGTCTTTGGCGCTCTATTGTTTCAAAACTAAATCAATCCATAGTGAATTTTTCATTTCTATTTGTGTAAACATGAAAATAAACTCATGTTTATCCTTTAACTGGTCATGTATTTAATCTGATTTACTCTGTAAGGATCAGGATCCCATCTCAAAAATGGGCATAAAGATACTGATCATCTTTTTAAAGTGCTTTGAGATCTCAAGATGAAAAGCTCTATTTAAGTGAGTTATTATTAATACATGGTTGTCTGGAGGGAATCAGAGCTTGTCCAAACATTCCCTGTTTGAGTCTGCGATATAAACCCAAACATCTGTGCATTGGGTATGCATTATCTTGTGGTTGCTGAATTTGTTTGAAATGTCAGTTTATTGAGGAAAAGAGAGGAGGGGGGAGGCCCTATGGGAACACAGGCTCTTCTAATTTAAGTGTGAATGAAATACTTTGGTTTATTTATTTAATTCAATTGATAGTGCTTTGGTTTGGGGCAAAATTCTACCTTCAGATGTACACGTGGGAACTATTTTTGATTGAGAAGTATACATATGTATTAGAAGGCCACATTTCAACTTCTGTTTTTGATCACTAGTAGCTGTGGGTTCAGCTTTCTCTTGCCAATATGGAAGAATATTGGAGGGAGATGTTAATACGCTCTTTGAAAAGAATTGTCTAAAATTTCTGAAAGAAAATGGGAGCATTTTTGTGTCACAGTTTATCTATGAGAATCAAGAATTCTTTAACTCAGAAAATCCCTGAATTTATTGTTTCCCCACATAATATTTAGAGGTGGGCCTGAATGAAACCCTCAAAGCCCCTGAACTTCAGGGTATTCACCATCTGTATCTGGATTGGAATCTGAATTTACAAATGGCTCCTATGTGTAAAACAAACCAAACCAAGACCTCAGATCTGAATTTATATGTTTTTTAGCAATCAAGCTCCAGTAGTCTTAGTACACATCTTTTAGAATATATATGTGGTATATTAATTTTTGAGGTACAGATTCTGACTCTGTTATGATAGAACCTGACTAGTAAAGACTGATTCTTAGGCCTGGTCTACACTGCTTGCAAAATTTGGTGGCATTTGATGGGAGGTACACAAGCTATGTAGAGTAGCTTGTGTATACCCTGTCAACTTCCTAACTTCTACCTATCACAGTGTCCCCAGTACAATGCATTGACAGGAAATGCCCTCCTGTTGACTCGGTGTTACTCTTTTTGCAGGGGTGGTATAGAGGAACGGAGGACCTGGAGTTCCTCCAGCCCCCCTGTCCTTCCCTACACCGAGCTGCTTGGTCTGGGGCATAGTAAGCCAGCCAGGCCTCCCAGGTGCTGGGCTACTTACGGTCAGAAAGAGCCCAGCCTAATTAGGCAGTGGGGAGCAGCTGGCTCCTGGGCCTGGCATGTATGTAAGAGGGCTGGAGAAGGGAAGCAGGGGGTGTGGACAAGCAGAAAGGTAAGGACCCTGCACTCAGTCTGCCTCAGGACCAGGAAAGCAGGCTGCCCTGTACCTAATGGCTAGGAAGAGCTGGACTTTGGACTGGGAAATTTGGGAACTTACCACTGTAAATAAAGGATCACAGGTGCTGCACTAAAAGAAGGAGTGTGAATTCTCTGTTTGACGGAAGGGACATGAAGCAAAATCCTACATGTGAATTCTCGGTGTCAACTTCTGGATTGATTGAGTGGGTCTCCAATGCTGCTCAATTGATCCCTCAGAATTGATCCAGCTTTGCCGACAGCATGGCCGTCAAATATAGACATACCTTTAGGGCTGGTCTACACTGCAAGGGGATTTCAGTGGCAGTCGAAGGGAGATACACAAGTTATTTTAAAATTACTTAATTAATAATTAATTAATAAAATTACTTAAAATAACTTGCATATCTCCCTTTGACTGCCCAACCCTACTCACTGCAGGTCCCAACAGCGCAGAGTCGATGGGAAATGCCTTCCCATCAAATCAGCGTTATGCTACTTGCTGGGTAGGTCTTAACAAATCGACCTCGGGCTAATTCTGGGGTTGACTGAGCATATCTTTACAAGCGCTCAATCAAACCCACATAATTGATGTGGTGGCACCCAGACAGCGTAGTCCAGCCCTGAGTCTGTGATTGTGAGACAGTGGGAAATGCCGTTTGGCATAGCTGAGATAAAACTTACTCAATTAAGGACAAAGCCTTCTCAGTGAAGGATCTCTGCTGGTGGAAAAGACAGCTGGAAGAAATTGGAAGAAGTCCAAATCTGTCCATTTTCAGAGCAAGAGGAAAAACCTGCCTTCTTACCAAAGTGTACCTGCAATAGCACAAATTAAACAACAGTGATCAATAAAATTTACTGCGGTTGGATTACAATGAGAGAGAGGATATAGGATGAATAAGGAGCTAAAAGCATTTTGAAATAACAAAGTTATGTAGGAGATTGCTGTCATTTTGAACAATAGGTAGAAACCAACCCACTTGTATTGGGTTTCTAATTGGCGTGGCCATTTATACAATACTGAATATTTTCTAAACTTGGACTCAAGAATTTTTCCACCATTTGAGATGGTAAAATAGCTTTCAATCAGCAATCAGAATGGGGCTTGGTGCTGCCTTGATTGCATTTTCTTAATTAACAAATAGACATGGGGGTACAAATACTGCTTTAGAACAGCAATTTCAACATATCTAGCTTTTTAAACCTATTGACACATGCTGGCAAAGATCTACATTTGGAAAGACAGCCAGCTACTCAAACCTGTGTTTAAAAGTAAGTATGGAAGTTGTATTTCCTGTGCTAAGCAAGTAAGGAAAAAACGAGAAAGCCCTGGTGCACTTCTTGCTCTGAAGGGACAATGGAAAAAGCGCATAGTTGCACTCCATTTTCTCCCTCTTATCCCATGCTCCCTCCCACAACAACTTAATTATACAGAATGTTAATGTTTTAAAATTTAGTCCAAGTCACACTAATTGTGTTTACTGGCCACAGTGGAGCATATAAATAGCTGAAAGGGTCATAAAAACAGAGACTGCTTCCTGGTTGTGGTTAGCTGTCGCACAGTTTTCTGTCTGTTACTGTGCACTATCTACAGCTGGTTTGTCCTAGACTCAGTTTGATCCCAAATGACCTTCTGCCATGGTATAATTATTTTCAGATATACTTTCCACATTTTGTTTCAGAGCAAATTGTGTTACTCTATATTAACAAAAATAATAGAAGGACAACTGCTAAATTAGGTAACAGAAATGAAACCCAAAGAATGAAATCAAAGAGGAAAGGGAGAAAAATTTTGTTTCATTCCAGAAATTGCTGTTCAGACTTGGAATTAAAGCAACAACATTGAAAGGTGTTGGGCCAAAGACATCTGGGGCACAGTTACACTGAAGTGATTTGAATTATTCTCTCCTAAGCATCAAATGTGAAATGCCCACTGGCCAGTTTTAGGGTGTGGAGGACCAAGTAGTAGACACTTACTAGTGATATGATTTCACAAGTAGATTTTCTTCATGCAACACAATTCTTCCCTGCAGGAAGAACTATTTTGGGAGATCGTTGTAACATAACCGACAGTAGTTGAATGAGAATTTTAGCAATTTAAGCATCGGGTCTGAAACAATGAAGCAATCTGATTTGAATGCTGGTAAAGCTGACTCAGCTTTTTACTTTCCAGTCAGATGTATACCGTATTGGTGACTGTTTCACATGTCCCCTTAAACTCTGATGGCCTGAATCTTGGTCATATTAAGCACCTATTGATGTAAATGGGAGCTAGAGTGCTCAGCTCTTCTGAAAATTAGTCCAGGAGGCTCTTGCCTGCTCTGTGTGGACAGTAGCGTCTGCTGGTGGAAATGGGAATAGATTCACTGAAATCACAGCCCTTAAGATTCAGTGGCAATTTATGTAAAATTAGTGGAGTTGCCCTGGTATTTGGAGACAAAATTTGCTTGTCTCTCAGTATACACAGGTTGCTGCCAAAAACCTCAGTGACAGCTATATTTCAATGATGCTGTATGTGCACAATTGCGTAAACTGTTTTGGGATGAAAGGTGCCACATAAATATAGTTATCATATCAGCACTGCTGTAGTGAAGCTTTCATTATGTCGTCAATTCTTCAGTCAAAGAATTAAGTGTATACTTAGAAAACAACACAAGGTGTATCAAAGATGTCAGGGTATGCCAAGGCACAGCATGATTCAGAGGATGACAGTTCTCAAATTTGACGTGACTGTACAGTTCTCTAGTAAGCTAACTGAGATGAGGGTCAATGTTTATATTTGGCTAGTGGTATTCTGGGTGCCCCTGGTTCAGGTAAGTGAATATTTTGTACAATGTTAAGATTCATCTGGTTTTAATTATATTGAATGTTAATGCTGAATGTTGCTGGGTGGGTCAAGTTTAGGTCACTGTTAACTCAAAATTAAACAAGAGTCTCTGACAGAATAACAATCTGTTCTAATTGCATCATGGCTGGATAAAGGTGGAATTTCAGGAATGAGAGTTCCATAAAAATCTGTGCTCTGGCCTTATCAATTCTGAGTGATAGACTGATGTTGATTTTTGCCTAAACGGGCTTCTGGGTTTGAATTCTGTCAGATGTTTTATTACAAGATTAAATAATTGAAATAGTTCTGGATGAGCCTTGAGTCAGTTGAGAACATTAGGATTCCTATGATGTGCATGTTACAGAAATGTTGTTCTATATAGGTTCTTATGCCACTCTCTTAACGATAGGGTCTGAGTACCTTCCAGTAGTCCATTAAGCAGTGTATGTTCACTCATCCTTTTTCCAGGGGGAGATGTGCATGCAACGGAATGTCCAGTTTTGGAAATTATTCAAAATATACAGATGAACATTGCTCTGTGTTTGCGAAAGAAGGCATAGTTGAAGAAATATGCCTTGCAATTGGAGCACAGGGTTGAGAAGTTTATGATGGACTTTATTTCCTGGTAGAGTTCATTCCCCAGTCATGGGCCAGTCCCCAAGAAAGCTCTGTCTCCTACATAGATGGGCATTACCCTTATTGTTTAGAATTCCATTGCACCAGAGGAGTGAAGTAGTGAGTCATGGTTGTTCACTGGAACTTTAGATGGTATTTTAGATAGCCTACCTCCTGGCTATGGAATGCCTAGACCAAGATTTTGAACTTGATTTGATATTCTGTGGTAAACCACTGTAGGAAGCAGAGTAAGATTTGTTGTGTTTGGGTAGCCAGTGTTTGCTGAAGAGGCAGACCTTGGACTTTCTTGGGTTCAGTTTCAGTCAGCTGTTCTCCAGCCATGAGCTGATGTCATCCAAGCACTGGATCATCTTGATGGTAATGGTGGAGTTGTATGTAGTGAAGGATAAAAAGAGCTGTGTTCCATCTGCATAGTGCTGGCACTTGATTCCATGTTGTCTGATCAGTTCACCTAGCGGTTACAGGTAGATGTAAAGAACGATGGAGAGAGAATTGATCCTTGTAGGACTCTGCAAGTGAGGGATCTAGAAGTCCAAGTGCAGTTTCCACTCACTGCTCATTGTAATCCATTACTGCAAGCAGGATTTCATTGTAATCCATTACTCTGGACCCCTGCCATCTCTATCAGGTGGGACAGTTGTATCTCATGGTCAACAATGTTGCATATTGCAGAGAGCTCCCGTAGGATGAGAATGAATGTTTATCATCTATCTGTTGACAGCAGGAGATCATCCACCAGTGCCACTAAAGCAGTTTCTGTTTGTCTTGGCCTGAATCCAAATTGTGCCGAATATAGAATGGTAACTTCAATTAGATGAACTTGTAGTTGGCATTTGATTAGCGTCACTACATAAGCTTTCTGAGAAATGGAATTTTTGACACTGGGTGATAGGTGGCTAGATTTGATATATCCAGGATGGGTTTCTTCAGTATTGGTGAGACTAATCGATATTTGAAGGAGGAAAGAGAGATTCCTTCCCTGAATGAAAGGCATTGACTATTTTGATCAGGAGTGGCACTGATTGTCCATGGTTCTATTTCACAAGCCAGGAAGGGCATGGATCAGATCCACAAGTCTTAGTTTGAGACTCCCTTATGATGTCTAGAACTTCTTGGTCAGTGATTGTACTGAACTCTGGAAATTCAGGAGGCTATTGGTTGGTAAGTGCAAGTGGGGTGTATATAGGTGGTTTGGGATGTCTTCCTCCATGCGCATAACCTTTTCGGTGAACTAGCATAATAGTTGTGTTCACAGGTATTGGTGTTTCTGATGCTGGATGTAGGGACTGAAGACTGATGAAGCAATTATCACCACCTGGTTTGCTCCTGGGTGAGAGATGTGTGTAAGGCTTTCTTGGCTGGTATAGTCTCAGCATGGATGCGTCTACACTGGCAACTTAGGTTGATTTAAGGAGGCTTAAGTTGACCTAAACAAAGGCGTATCCACACTGGGCTTTTATTAAGTTGACTTAAGCATTTCCTTAAGTCGACTTAAGGAAAGCTTAAGTTGACTTAATAACAACTTATTTTAGGTCTACTTAAGCCTTAAGTCAACTCCTTAAATTGACTTAAAGCCAGTTGGGATGGGGATTAGTGCCTAAGTCGACCTTATTAAGTCGATTTAAAGCGTTAAATCAATTTAATAAGGTAGACAAGGGGCTATGTCCACACTAGAAAAGTTAAGTCAACTTTGTTAAACTGACTTAATAAGGTTAGCTTTAAGTCAACTTAAAGTTGACCTTATTAAGTCGACTTAAAGTTGACCTTATTAAGTCGACTTAACAAAGTTAACTTAACTTTTCTAGTGTGGACATAGCCCATAGGCCTTGAGGAACTCATTAGACTTCATTCTCTCTGTACCAACCTTCATTTTCTGCCATTGGTGCTAGATTTTCTATCCCTCTCTGTCCCCATCTAGCAAAGTGTCAGAACACCAAGCTGTATGTGAGTGTTGGGAAGTGATAAGAAGAAAAACTATTTGTATGCTAGCTTCGACAATTGAAATGCTGGTCCCCCAATGATGATTCACCTGATCCTCTACTCTTCATCTTATGTGTGGAGTACATGCTTTGGAATTTGGAGTCCTGGAGTCTTCCTAGATGAATGAGGATCATGAGTTTTTCTTGTTGTCTGGGAGTTGCAAGGGCTCTGACTGCCTTAATGAGATGATAATCTGTCCAAGATAATGGGTGAGTTGTGGTGTCTTCAATCTTAACATCTAGGCTGTTGATCTAGATCAGGTCCAGGTTGTGACAGATTCTGTAGGTTGGACCAGAGATGACCTGTGAAAGTCCTAGCGATGTATGCGAGGAGATCAGTTCTAGAAATTTTGCCTCTGTGGCATTGGTGGCAAGTCTGGTATTTCTCCACCATCACTGACAAGGTATCAATGAACTCCTTTAGGCATCCTATAATCTGTGGTGGACTGTGAATAAGTATAAAACCTTTGGCTTTGGCTCTGGTTTCTGTGCTCAGATGAGTGAATTCAGATGAACTTGCCATACCTGAGGGATCTCTTTTAGATTTGGTGTTTGAGAAGATAAACCTACTGGTGAGTTCTGTTAAAAAGCTAAAGCAAATATTCTGTGAACCGTAATGTCATCTTAGCAAACTGTGCTACTAGGCATGGACCTGGAAGCTGTTACTACTGTGAGGAAAACTTCTGCTATCTAACTGATATATTGAATTTTAAGCAGCTGATGAATACGCTGCACTTGTTCACAATTGGTTTAACCATTATCGTTGTTGAAAGGATAAGAATCATAGAATCATAGAATAATAAGGTTGGAAGGGACCTCACGAGGTCATCTAGTCCAACCCCCTGCTAAAAAGCAGGACCACTCTCCCTAAATCACACCAGCCAGGGTTTTGTCTAACCGAGCCTTAAAAATCTCCAAAGATGGAGATTCTACCACCTCCCTAGATAGCCCATTCCAATGCTTCACCACCC
>ML685780.1:3514503-3570044 GCA_007922175.1 Pelusios castaneus
TAGACTAAATAAGCCTAGTTCCTTCAGTCTCTCCTCATAAGTCATGTGCCCCAGCCCCCTAATCATTTTTGTTGCCCTCCACTGGACTCTTTCTAATTTGTCCACATCCTTTCAGTAGTGGGGAGCCCAAAACTGGACACATTATTCTAGATGTGGCCTGACCAGTGTCGAATAGAGGGGAATTATCACATCCCTCGATCTGCTGGCAATACTCCTACTGATGCAGCCTAATATGCCATTGGCCTTTTTGGCAACAAGGGCACACTGTTGGCTCATATTCATCTTCCTGTCCACCATAACCCCCAGGTCCTTTTCTACAGCGCTGCTACTTAGCCGATTGGTCCCCAGTCTGTAGCAGTGCATGGGATTTTTCCGTCCTAAGTGCAGGACTTTGCACTTGTCTTTGTTGAACCTCATGAGGTTTCTTTTGGCCCAGTGTTCCAATTTGTCCAAGTCTCCCTGGATCCTGTCCCTGCCCTCCAGAGTATCTACCATTCCCCCCAACTTGGTGTCATCCGCAAACTTACTAAGCACGCAGTTTATTCCATCATCAAGATCATTAATGAAGATGTTGAACAGAACCGGCCCCAGGACCGACCCCTGGGGCACTCCTCTTGTTACCGGTTGCCAGCCAGACATCGAGCCATTGATTCCTACCCGCTGAGCCCGTTGATCTAACCAGTTTTCGATCCACCTTACGGTCCACTCGTCCAACCCATACTTCCTTAACTTGCCGACGAGAATGCTGTGGGAAACCGTATCAAAAGCCTTGCTAAAGTCAAGGTATACCACGTCAACGGCTCTTCCCGCATCCACAAATCCAGTCATCTCATCATAGAAGGAAATCAGGTTGGTCAGGCATGATTTGCCCTTGGTGAATCCATGTTGACTGTTCTTGATCACTCTATTTTCCCCCAAGTGTTTCAGGATGGATTCCTTGAGGACCTGCTCCATGATTTTCCCAGGGATTGAGGTGAGGCTGACCGATCTGTAGTTCCCCGGATCCTCCTTTTTCCCTTTCTTAAAGATAGGTACTATATTTGCCTTTTTTCAGCTTTCTGGGACCACCCCCGTTCGCCACGAGTTCTCAAAGATAATGGCCAGCGGCTCTGCAATCACTTCCCCCAACTCCCTCAGCACCCTCGGATGCAGTTCATCCTGCCCCATGGACTTGTGCACATCCAATTTCAGTAAGCGTTCCCTAACCTGACTTTCCATCATCGAGGGCCGCTCTTCTCTCCATTCCGCGTTACCCCGTGTAGTAACCTGGGAGCTGGCCCTCCCTGTGAAGACTGAAGTAAAAAAAGCATTGAGTACTTCAGCCTTTTCCACATCATCCTCCACTGATATAATTCACCCAGTTATATTATCTACAGTGTTTAAATTAAAAATTCTGGTGGAGTCTTTACAGGGGAAATGTTCTGTTAAAGGTAAATCCTGTACCCAGCAGTGTACTGGATTTATGAGAAGGGAAAATAATCCATTCTTCTTCACCTAAACCACAAAGTGACTGCAGAGATTATGACAGCCTGATGCTAAGAATAGGCTTTGTACTTCCTTATGTTCCCCCTATTCAGAAAGTATGATTGCACAGCCTATCAGTGGAACCGTAAGATGTAAGTGTGACAGGGCTCCACTTTCCACCAGTTTTACCAGACCCAGGCAGTCTGATTTCAGGGGACAAGGAAATAGACCTTGTCATAATTTGGAGGATGGACTCATGTGACCGGAAGCTGCCCCGAGATGCTCCAGTTGCTAGGTAACAAGTGAGAAAAGAATTGCAAACTGGCCCCTCACCCAAGAAAAGGTTGAACATCTCTGTGTTATAACTTTATCTTAGTGCTAAGTTGTTGTTTTGTGCATTTTTATGTTGTACTAAGTAACTGTTGGTAGGAAGTTTTAGTTCAATCTGTGTACTACAGGAAGTGGTTTTGTTGATTCAGGGGACATTGTTCTGCCTGTACAAAATTTGAACTAATGCTGGATGCTGGTATTCGAGAAGATTGATGAAAGAATAGAACTTGAGAGTAGGGTGGAAAAATAATGTGGCACTAATAAGACCTAATAAAATGCATTAAAATGGGGTATGCATACAAATATTAATCTGATCCTTGAATTTTCCAAGCCAAGCAACTTCACTGCTTCTTGAAACAGAGGACCAACAGAATCTTTAAATATTTATTTCACATACCAATTAATCTGAGTTATATTTGATAAGTAATAAGACACACTAGAGCTTACTCATATGGTCCAATATCACCATATCAGTCCTCACTGCACCTTACTATGCCTTTAGAAGAGGTGTTGTACTATGTCTTATGTTTGGTTGCTTAAATATGGCAAAATAAGTAGAATGTGCTCCATTTTTCTTCATGATGCAAACATAGTAACATTTTATGATTTGTCTAAGTCAGTCATGCATCCAGGGAATAGGACAATCTGTAGACTCCAGTCAGCAAGTTTGGAAGACTTTAGAAATTGGAGAAGATAATGCATTCTAATTAAATGTTTGCACATACCGTATCAATAACATGCCTTGCTATGGGGTACGAGCTCTTGTTTTGACTGGAGAATGGAAGGATCTTGGCTAGTATTTGGAGTGCTGCTAGCATTCTTGCTGAAAAGAAATGTAAAGAAATCAATAATTGCCTAGCAATGAGAGACCCCAAATCTGCCCCCTTGTTCTTGAGCAGCACATTACTCCACAAACAGTTCCTTTGAAGATTTGAATTGTCATCTTGTTTTAAAAGTGCAATTTTTGAGTTGTGGCTCAAGCTCTGTTGTAAAAACGGATGATGACAAGTAGAAACAGTACCATGATATTGATTCTTGCAACTGAAAGTGCAGATGACAGCAAGACGATAATAGTTGTTCAACTGCCCCTCCTGCTGTTGTACATTTATACTGGTGCACTGAATTTCCAATGTCTGGGGGAGGTGGGCTCAACACCTTTCCCCTTAATTAGTACCAAAGAAATGGTCTTGTGAAAAGAACATGTACAACATGTTTGTCATAGTGCATTCTCAAATGTGAGCATGCTGCTGCAGTTTGAGACCCATGCCCTTGGCCTTTTAGAGGATTTGACAGAGGCATCCTTATAGGAGAACTCAGACTAAATCTTTTTGTTTGTTTTGGGTATAAAAACCTATGTGAAAACAAAAACGTATGTGACTGCCTGGTGGTAATAGTACATACCTTCTGTAACCCCTTGAAATAGATTTTGGACCACATTAAACCAAAATCATTAACCTTTAATGCCTTTCTGCCAAGGCTAGCTGATATCCATGGCCTTGCAAGTCAGGACTCAGTGATAAAGTTAAGAAGAGTGACACGGAGTCTAGGTATATTCTCAGTGTAACTTGTTTTCTTTACATATACATATACCAGTACTGGAAGAGAGGTGTTCATGGACACCAGGTAGGAGATTCTCTGTAATTAAGAGCATTAAAAGCCCAGGAGAGGGGGAAGGCAACAGTATAAGTCTACTCCTAGAACTGGCTACAATCAGAGAACAAACCTTCCTGTTGTTTGCACAGCTCCCTTTAATCACAATAGATCTTTACAAGACTCTTGTAACCAAAATGAACGTGATCACACAAAATATCTAAGGATGAATATTGGCTTCTCTGGTAATTAAGCTTTACTTAATTTAGAGCAGGGACTTGAACCTGCATACCCTAAATCTCAGTTGAGTACTGTAATCACCAAACTGTTGGCTATTCTGGGATGGAGGTGATGTGTGTCCATGTCTTTTTCTGAAAAAAAAAAATTCCAAAGGATATTTTGCATATTCTGCACTGAATGAAAAACGAATCTCGAGACCTCAACAATTGTCACAAAATGGAATCGTTTCCCACCTAGCCCTATCCATTATTTATCCAAAGGCATTTTTTGCATTAATATATGCACTAATTGTGGTTCCATGGGCAAATTCCAGCATGGGAGAAATTGGGGCATGAGCCATCTCCTTCCCTAAAAAGCCCCTTGTTTGAATTGTATTGTTTCAAGATAGATATAAACACTGCTGTGTACTACCCACTCTTTTCGTAGAGATGTCTGACGTTCTTTGGGGTATGAAATATTCTGTATACAGTTTGTATGCTGGGTGGTGAACTGGTCATAAAATCAGTGCCAGGGCTACAGGGAAAGTGAAAGAGAGAATCTGTTTCCTGTAAACCTTAATAAAAAAGACACCAGGCAGGAGAGACATGGGCCAGAAACTAGGTAGCCAACCACACCACTTAAACATAGTGTCTTAGCAGTTAGATGAGAGAGCAAACCTTTTATCAGAAATGTGGAATTAGATGAAATATGCCCATTTCACACTTCATTACAAACCCAGAATTACCTGAAGTCCAACAAAACACTTGACAAATCTTGAGGAGCTTCTTGTTGAGCCTGAAACCAAAGAAAATAGCATTGTCCTGCCCAAACACTCCCAGGAGATCCTGGGATTTGTCATTATTTCTTATCTTCTGTGGGGTGGCCTTTAGTGTTCTCAACTCTCCCGTGATGGTCAATTGGCTTTTCTTCCTGAACAGGACGTACATGAAGCAATGGTTGGTCACCTCAAAAATTTGGCACAGGGTGTGTCAAGGTACACCCATTTCCTCCTATTTTTATGGAATCTTCTCCCTTCACTTTTGTTTTTCTTGGAAAGTAGTTGCTATCCCAGCATGTCTTTCTGAAGCTGGCTCTTGAAATTTGGCAGAGCCAAACAGCAATAGTCCTGAAATGGCTACTTTTTAATAGTCAGTTGCCGGCTGTTGCTGCTTTTCTAGCTGGTAAGTACCTATTATGCTTTTCCTTTCTTATTCTTGACATGGCGAAATACTCATAAACCATTTCTACTCATGTCTGGCACATCTCCCAGTCACCAAATTTCTTCCAGGTTTCAATCATCCTGAAAGAGGCCACTCTTTGAGGTGAAAAGCACAGGCCAATCATTTAGTGTTTAGTGTGGCCGAGGAAGCCTTGGGGTAACTAGGAAGCTGATAGCCAAAAAAGGAGAATACTTATTCAGCTTGGTGGTTCCCTTCAGTGCAAATTATTAAGAAAACTTAAACTGTTGGGTCCGTGAAAACTTCTGTCTCCTCCTTTATCAAATCTAAAGCTTTGAAACTTGGCATGAGGGCGATAATTGCTAATAAAAATAGAATATGAGGGTTGCTAATGAGTGCAAATAAACCAGGCATTAGTGTCTTCTTTTATTTGGATTGGTTTATCTAGTGACATCATATTAAATACAGAGAATGTGTCCATTTGCTACTAAAAGTATTAAAGAAGCTAAAAACTTTTTTGCTTGTTTCTATCTTTAGAATAAGGACATGCAAGAGGAAATAAGAGGTGTGGCACATTAATTTTTTTTTGCCTAGATTGATTGCTAGCTAGAATGATGGATTTGATATAGCAAGTACAACATGTGCCTTGGAGCCATGGAAGGGGCACTAACCAGCAGCCCTTCCTCATGAATTCTTATTTCATGGGTAAGAGAACAAACACAAGAATGTTTAAGTTTGGGACTAGGAAGATTTTCACTCACTTATTTTTTAATAGCCAGTCAGAATACAGCTCTCTTTGTGCAGGAGAAGATCTTTTGTTCATGGTACTGTGCACACATTTTACAAAAAGCAGAAAAGTAATTAAAATTGTAGACTGTTTATTTAATATGCCTGCAGCAAATATTTATATAATTTTTTATGATTTTTCTTTAAACGTAGTGCTGTAAAGGTACCTAACACTTCACAAAGTACTTGGAGAATCTGAATTCTTTCCTGTAGCAATTTATAACCCAGGTTCAACCAAATATGAACTCAAACTCAATTTTGGGAGTATTATTATTTCAACTATGGTGGTGCCTAAACGCCCAAACTGTGATCAAGGCTTAGCTGTGCTAGATGTACTGTGCCTGCCTAGTCTCTGTCCAGAAGATTTTACAGTCTAATTAGCTTGACAAAGTGTGAGGGGATACAGAGGCACAAAGTGGTGAAGCAACTTGTGTAAGGTCAAACAAGTTGTGGCTGAGCTGGGAACCCTGGCTTCCTGAGTCCTAGTTCAGTGCATTATCCCTTTGGTAATCCCTTTGCTGCCTCTCTGGAGTTCTTCTCATTTGCCAGAATTACTTCTCCATAGAATCATAGAAATATAGGGCTGGAAGAGACATAGAGAAGTCAAGTCCAAGTCTTTGGTCCACTAAGGCAGGACCAAATAAGCCTAGACCACCCCTGCAAGGTGTTTGTTCAAACTGTTTTAAAAAACTTCTAGTGATGGGAATTCCAAAACATCTCTTGGGAAAGCCTATTACAGAGCTTAACTACTCTGATGGTTAAAACATTTTTCTTAATATCCAACGTATATCTCTCTTGCTGCAAATGAAGTCTATTACTTCTTGACCAGTGTTAGTGGTCATGAAGAACAATTGATCCACATACTCTTTATAAAAGCCCTTCACATGGCTGAAGGCTGTTATCAGGGCCCCCCTCAATCTTCTTTTTTCAGAGCTATGTACAAGTAATGCCAATTGGGAATATTTCTGTTGGTCTTCTCTGAATAACTATATAATTTGACCATTTTTCCTAACTGAGGTTACTACTGCCCTCAGTTTTCAGAGGAATGGAGAACAAGTTGCTTAGCTGTGCTGGCTAGCATTCAGCATAAGAAGGGCAGGATATGTCCACTTCCTGAAGGTACTTCCAGGACACTGGTTGGAGTCATTTGGGGACAGAGTCTACTATCTGTGGGCACTTCAGATTACGCATTTTTTAATACATGAGTTGTGCTGTTATTAACTTATTTAGGCTTGGACCTGTGTTTAAATATATAAAAGTCACTGACTGAGTTTCAGACTTTGTAACAGCCAAACATATTAGTAGGCAATCCTATAATTTAATTCTCAATTAAAGTTCGAGTCTGACTGAATAAGTGCAAAACACCATAGATAATAGCCTCTGTCAGATGGGTGTGGAGACACAAGACTAAATTACGCTGTAATCTGGGCCTCACCCACCATTACACACAGCATGGTTTTCAAAAATGTTTTATGTCATCTTCCCCTAATAGCCAAGGTTATTTTAGGTACCAGACAAAAGAGTCATTTTCCTTTGTAATGATCCACAATTGAAAAACTTATTTTTAAAAAGTGAGCAAGCATACTGTAAGTATTTTTTCTGTTGTACCACAAGTTATTATACTTAAGTCATCAATTCCTAATCCTGGCCTTTCTACAACACCCATACTGACAGTCAACTTTCTTCCATCTTCTGTTTATGGCCCATGCTATGCAACTGTTCTTCATTTCAAATTCCTTTAGCTAACAGACTCTGGAACTGTTTTGAATTCAAATTTTTCTTAGCTTAACTTGTTAGAAAACTAACTCATTAGACAAATTTCCATTAGGCTAATGCACTCTCTTTTCCCCCCTCCTGGTTGCTGCTTCTCTGTCACTTCTCTGTTTACTGGAAGGGGAGAAGAAGATGTTTCTCCCTTATCAGATGGTCCCACGAACACAAATGATGGTAGATATATCTCTTAGGCTATGTCTACATTACAAAAGTTAAGTCGACTTTATTTATTTATTAATTAACAAAAGTCGACAACTTTTCTAGTGTAGACATAGCCCCTTTTTGACCTTATTAAGTCGATTTAACGCTTTGAATTGACTTAATGAGGTGGATTTAGGTGCTAATCCCCGTCCACAGTGGCTTAAATTGACCTAAAATGAGGTGTTATTAGGTCAACTTAACTTTTCCTTAAATCAACTTAAGGAAATGCTTAAGTTGACTTAAGGAAAGCCCAGTGTGGACGCGGAGTAGTTTAAGTCGACTTACGGCTCCTTAAGTCAACTTAATTTATAAGTGTAGACTCACCCTTAGTGTTCTGGTTTCTTGCACCCACTTTTATAGAAATATGACAATATATTCTACAATGGCAACACTACTATAGTATAGTAACATAATGTAGGATCAAATTCTTTCCCACACACCCATTGAAATACATGTGGAGTTGCACTGGCAAAACTGAGAATATAACTTGATCTTACATATTTTTTATTATTTTATTTTTTACTATGACTGGATGTTTTTAAAAGGAGTGGCCACAAAACTTAATTAACCAATGAGCTGTTGGCCTTTTCTTCTCTCTCAAATATTTTCCTATCATTTTCTGACAAGCTTAATTCCCAAAAAGACTAACTTCCACTTTGGTCTTTCCATTGCCCATGTTTTTGGTTTTTATACAAGAACTAAGAAAGTTTCACAAAGTATTTCAGCTCACAAACAACCTGTGTGACAAATCCCATTCATTAGTTCTTGTCTTTTTCCAGAATTTTACTTGGCATGAAGCCTGGCTGTCTGGGGGTGGAAAGAAACCGAATTTCCGAAATAAAAAAGTTTGTCTACCCAGGTCCAAATTTGCAAACCTGGGGACAGTGGGTGTGCCCGCAAAAATGCGTTCACATATGTTACACTTGAAAATTGAGTAATTGCATATTTAGCTTGCTGTTTGTTTACATTGTTATATGTGTGGGAGCAAATACAGGGTTTGGTTGGCAGAAAGGATATGAACACGTTATTACTGACGTTTCTACTGGGAAGATACTGTTCTGAACCTGCCCTTTCAGAAAAGCTTAACCTGTGGTATATGTCACAATACAACTGGGGTCTTGTCTTTTCTGGGGATTTCAGCCTCAATTGCCAAGTAGCAGTGTGGGTGTACCAGTGCAAATGCCTGCTATAGATAGACAACCTATGATTTTCATCAGTTCAGTTTATCCCTGTTTGAAATGGGGTAAATGGCATTGGTACAAATTATGATTTATAGTACCTTTGCCCTGTTGACCCTAAGAGCTCACATGAATACAACTCCAGTGGTGGCTGGCAACGAATGGCTGAAACTTGGGCAAATTGCCAACAATTTCTTTGTTTTTTGACTACTGCATTTACATTGTAAGAACTCTGCCTATCTGCAGAAACAGCACAAACATACACACGTTTCTCTTTCATGGACACCTCATTTTTCCTGAAGTTAAAATAGCTTATAAATATGTGGCTTCTTTTCTTCACAGGAAGATATGAAACCATGCCTCAAAATTCAGGCCAGGTTCTACACCTGCCCTTTGAATGCTGCCTGAAGCCTTTGAGCATTAGTACATTGTTGATACAAACTTAACAGTGTAATTCAAGAAATATACAGTAACTTGGGACACCTTTTTATGACTAGGTTCGGAAACTCAGCCGTCTTTTTAGAGTCCCCAGGTTAGTATTTTCAGACCTCAGGAGTGGTTATGTACCAGTAATGCTGTCCAAATCGTACTGACCATGAATGCTTCTTTCCCATTAAAAGCCATCACTGGTGCCTACATCTTCCCTGTTTGAAGCCTGCGACTACAACCTTACAGATGTTGTTGACACTGCCCTGGCACACCTGTCAATTATCCTGATGGAAGTGGGGGGAAAGATTTGTAGGGGAAACCTGAAGTTCCCTTGCAAAATGCTAGCAGAATGTTAGGAAGGAAAATGCTGGAAGCTGATATTTCTTTGCAAACGGTTGTTAGTAGCTGTTAAATAAAGGAGAGCAACTCCACATGGCTCTCCAGGTTTTATTCTTCATTTGCTGCTTCTGCCTGGACAAGGTTCACCTCTCATTTTCGAGACTTCCTGGTTACAAGTATGAAAAATAGGCTGTCTATTTCAGATACACCAATAAACAAACTTGCTCATTATACCTCAGAAACAACTTCCTGTAATTACAACTGTGGTGGCTATGCATAATGCAATTATATGGTTTGTGGCAAGTTTTCTACCATTATATAACTGGTGAAAAAACATATTAAAAGCAGGATAAGACGTAGCTTCCAAATATGTTCTCTGTATTATTAAATTTGCTTGTGACCTATGATATCTGTGGGAGACACCTAAATCTCTTAAAGATTGAATTTCTGAGCATACAGCTGTCACTAAGATAAATTATAATTTTATCAAGTGGCAAGCTTTTTTTTTTCTCTCCTGTTTCTCTTCTGATTTGAGGGACTTTCAGACCTAGGAAAGTGTGCAGAGGAATAGATAAGATTCTGTCTCGAAAAAGAACTTCAATAGCTTTGGGCCTTAATGAAGGATTACTCTTGCCAGAAATGTAAATAATTTTTCATTTATATTTTTATTCTTATTTCTTTCAGCATGGGCTTAGAACAGGCAGTCCCATCTGCAGAACCCACTGGTTTGATTCTTTAGTTCTCTTCCGTATGTTTAATCTAGCAAATAAAAATTTGGATGAATAGTTTAGTTGTGGAAAATGCAGTTTCAGTCAACGTGAAACTACTCATGAACTTGTCTGATTTTTTTTTTTCAGTCTAGATTTGAGGAGGAGGTGGTGATGCCACCTACATTCTAATTGTTGGCATAGTGGTTAGGGCTTGGGATGTGGGACATAGCAGATCTTCAGAACCTGCGTCCACCACATCCCCCCATAAACTCCCTAACCACTGAGGTAAATATAATAATGTGGGCATCATCACCAATCTCTCCTTCTCATTTGTAAATTTAACCTTGTAAAAATGCCTATAAATAAATGTTTTGAGACAAACCGTATGTTTTATTCAACCCCAAATTGAGTTTTTTTGATTTGCTGAAATGTTTTGGATTTGTTCTCACCCCCCAAAAATCTTTTTATTCAGTTTTTTTGGCTTGACAGCAAACCAACCCCCCCCCCCAAAAAAAAAACCTCAAACAAAAAAACCCCAATCATTTAATTTCCTGGGTCTATATATTATGTATCTTTTTCTAGTGGCTGATTCACAGATGCTACCAGCCTGATCCTGCTGTCAGCTACTGTAGTTAGCACTTAGTTAATGCTAAAGCTGGATGCTGAAGAGCCCCAAGATTTAAACCCTGGGGACGAAATTAATAGAGGGTGTTCTCTTATCGGCCTCCAGAGGTGCATACTTGTTACTTCCAGATGTGAAATGGAACTTCAACACAACCCAGTTTATGGCAAGAGCAGAGGAAGAATTTGCCAGTAGTCAAAGGCCTTTGGGGAGATTTGTTTGAAAGAATGAGAGAGCTTTTTCGAGCAAGTAGAGAATGGAAATTAATTAAATTAATTAATTAATCAATTAATTAATTAACTAATACATTTTCATTTCTGTTTGAATATTTTGGACCTCTCGATAACATTGAGCCAGATTTGTATTCTGAGATACAAAGGAATCATCCTACCTCAGAATGTAATTTTCAAAGTATGGTAGGTGCTGAGGAGTTTGAATCAGAGCTGAGGGGGCTATCATAACCCGTTAATAATTTTCATCTCTTTCTTTCCATGATTGCTGTCATCACTTCAGTTTGAGGCATGCCAGTCATTGCTGCTGAGTCTCAGCTTTTTATGACTCATTTCATTCTGCTTCTTTTTTGCAGGCTGAAAACAGCCCCACCTAGGCATGTGAGCCCTGTACCAAGACCTGTTTTTACATCTTGTAGATTTTTAGTCTCAAATTCCTTCACCTACTCTGGAAGGAATGTGGTTGTATGTTTAGATTTCAGGACTGGGAATCAAGATTTCTGGGATCTATTCCTGACTCTCTAAGGAATGGTTAAGTATTTTAATTTTTGTCTCCATTTCCACACAGATATGATAATATCTAATTGATAGAGCTGTTATGAGACTTAATTAATATGTGTGAAGTGCTTTTGAGATCCTTGGATGCTATAGTAGTGAAATGTCATAAATCAGAAGTTCCAGAAATGTGATTGACTGCCATTTGTTAGTTATTTCCAGACCCTATGAAGGAAGTAAGGGCTCTCAGCACTTGGCACCTTATAGGAATGAGTCCAGAGTGTTTTATCCATGACATATGGCATTTTTAAAAATGGAATACTTACCGGGTATGTGCCTTTCTAATACTAAATCTGTCCTCAACTAGAGAACTATTAAAAATACCCCTCAATAGTTACTATTTGCCTTGCTTACTATTATAATAATTTTTATTAATTTTGAGCCAAAAGGCGCCAGTAGGATTCGACCCCATTGTGCTAGGCACTGTCCAAAGGTGCAGTAAGACATACCCTGCCTTCATGAGGTCAATCTGTTTTCCCTACTAATGTTATTTGTCCAGTTTAGAAGCAGGATAACTTACTGGTTTTTACCTGCTCTCTTAATGGGCTCAAATAAAAAATTATGTTGTACCAAAGCTTGAGGTCCTTAATCAGATTTTCCTCTGCCTTCAACCTGTCAGATTTCCACTGGTTTTCCATTGTTTGATTCAGAGCCTGCCTTCATGAGGAACGAATAAAAACGGAGTGCTAGGTTGTCTTTACTCTCTGTGCTGGAGTAAGAGTCCCTTTCTTGAGGCTGTCCTGGAACTGGTGCCCTGTGCAGGGGCCAGGCACAGCTGTAGCCCTTATGATCCTCTGAATACAACTCTTCTTCGTTAGTCCAATAGTGCTACTGTTCATGTCTCAAAAAGCAGGATGGACACAGGGCTTATAGGCCTTCCCCTTGATAACCTTGTCCACATGAGCCATCAAAGCAGGCTGCACTGAGAGGGATGTGCATGCTGAGCTCTCTAAAAGCATGACATAGGTGTAAGCTTCTTGTGAGATGTTGTGCCTCAGTAAGGGACAGTGGCTCCTGCATCTTCTGTTGAGAACACAATGCCTCTACGCCTACCTCCTGTGCAATGCAGGGCTGTGCCTCTAAGGCATCACTGAGTTATGGACAAAAGCCTTGGGATTTGGAACATATATCTTCATTTTCAGTAGATAACCTTACAAATTTCCAAATGTCAAATTGATTTAGTTGCATCCCTTTAATTTTAGGTATGGCCCCAATAGTCCAACAAACTTTGCATGGGTGAAACTGGTTGATTTCAGTGGGACTCTGCTCGGCCATAGAGACCTGGCTAAACAAAGCCTATGGAAGGATGAGGACCTCTTAGGCAATTGACTAGGCCATGGATAATTTTTTTTAAAGGAGAGGGAGGATGGCTGGTTATTTTAATAGAACATATCTGGTTATATTATAATGGTATATGTACAATTCTTGCTCATCTTGATTGACAACGAGGAAGAGATAAGAATGAAGGTGTATAGGGAACAATAACTCATGTGGTTCCCTAGATGGCTTCCCCTTGTCAGTCAGCCTGACCCTGAGAAAAATGCAGGGAATTTATTATTGTAAACAATAATTGTTAAGTATAGAACTTATAATATGCATGATTTTGTAATTCCATGAGGGTATGGAAGCATTTGAGGGAGGGAGAAGAAATGGAGTTATTCAAAGGTTTTCCAAATTACTTATACATTTATTATATTCCAGATTTGTATCCTGAATTTACAAAAAAAAAAAAAAAAAAAAAAGATAAGCTGAAGGAGAAACTGATTCTTGCTTTTTGCTCTTTTATAACATTGTATTTTACCCCCCACCAGGGCCCCCAGCACCAGGCCACACACCCCCTGCTGCTCCCAACATCACTGCCAGGGCCCATGGCCCCTGATGTCCCCCAACACTCCTGCCAGGGTCGGCAGCCCCACCACTGTGGCCCCCTGCTGCACCAATGCCCCCACCAGGGCCCCAAATCCCCCGCCACAGCCCCCACCACACTGCAGTCCCCCACCAGGGCTCATGACCCCCAACTCTCCCCCACCCCCCACTGCCAGGGCCCCCGGCCCCACGCCCCTTCTCTCTGCTGCCCCTCACCCACTCCAGCAGATGCTCTTAGTGGGTGGGCAGCCAGGCCTGTCACAGGGCTCTTCCCCCTGCAGGGCTCTAGGCAGCTCCCCGCACAGCCCACCCGCTACAACCACCTATGGGGGTGAGAGATAATTTTGGGCCCAGCCAGCCCCACCCTGCGACACCTACAGAAAATGCTCCATCTGATGGAGGAATTAAAAGAAAGAGAAATAGTTCATATTGGGTGGCAGAGCTACATCTCACAGCACAGCAAAAGGGCCCTTCTTGAGGGAAGGGAGGACCCACCCCAGAAATAATCAGAGAAATGAAGTATCCCCCTCTCCTTTGCCTGTGGACCCTGGACACTGGTAATCCCCTCTTATTTATTTGATTTGGACTTTCCCAACGGGGAAAGCCCTGGACTAAGATGACCTGGGGGTGGAGTGATGATAGGAAGTGGCCCAATGAGGGCAACCTTAAACAGCTTCAGTTGCTAGACCACTGGTAGCCCCAAAGTACCTTGGGTTGGGGCCCACTGGAGTGAGAGGGCCAGGGTTACCCTCCTTTTCCCACCCCGAGCCGGTCATGGGTTCTAGCTTTGGCCACAGAGCACACATCCCTACCAAATCTTGAGGGAAGATCTTTACAAAGGGGAATGTCCTTTATCTTTCACACCCTGTCTCTGTTTCCACCCCACCACCCCCACTCCAGGTTCCTTGTCCCAGCTCTATTCTTCTTGCTTAACCAGTCTTCTTCCTCACCCAGTTCCCATTCCCTTCCAGGCTCTTCATCTCATATGGATCCCAATCTCTCTAGGCTTTTCATCTGAATCTCAGTCTTTCATCCCCACCCCTTGGCTCTTCATCACAGTGTCTTTGCCTAGCCAGTCCCAGTTCTTCCCCCTTCCCAACGCTCAGTCACAGTTTCTGTCCCCTACTCCACTTCCAGTCTACTTTTTTTCCTTCCTTTCAGCTTTTTTCCCCCTCTGTATTTGAATCAACCCACTTCCTCCTCTATGCTGCCAGTCACCAGCAAGGTGACACTGAGAGCCCAGGAGAGACAGGTTCCCTACTGGAGCATGTATTACAGGGAGTGTAGGGAAAGTCCTTCTGAACTCCTGTAGCCCCTCAGCTGGAGCATATTTAGTAACTCTGTGAGGATGCATAAACAGCCTGCTCAGCACTAGGAGCTATAAGAACATGGAACATACTCAGTGAAGAAAGAATTTTCAGAGATGCCTAGCTGCTAAATATCTAAATCTCTCTACTGAGAAAGTGTGGATGGTATTTTTTTCAAAGGTTCTCATGACTTGGCCAAATTTGAGTGGATTTTCATGAGGATGCCAAAAGGCTCATCTCTAACACAATGGCCACCCCCATGCCAAATTTCAAGTTATGCTCTCTCTCTGCTCTCAAGCTCTGGACTCATTAGTGCTTTTAAATTTTTAAAATTTTTTTAACCTTGCAGACCATGGGTGTCCATCACCCTCACTCCTTCTTTTCCTGGCTCTGCTCTCCACAGGAGCAAGCAGTGGGTGGCAGAGGGTGAAGTGGGGTGAGGGGCTTGTGGGAGTTGGCAGAGCAGGAGAGGGGCCTCAGGGATAAAGGTCAAGCAGGAGCTTCCAGCAGTGGGCAGCTCTTTGGGGGTGCTTGTGGGTGGAGCGTGGGCAGGGTCTTTGGAAGGAGGCACAGTAGGTGATCAGAACTGCATACAATGTTCAAGGTGTGTGTACATTTTGGATTTACAAAGTGGCATTATGAGATTTTCTGGTTTTTTATCTATCCATTTCCTGGTGGTTCCTAACATTGACAGCTTTTTTGACTCTTGCTGCACATCAAGCAGATGTTTTCAGTTGTTTGAAACATCATTCTTTTACCCTATATTCTGCCATTGAGTAGTTGTTTCCATTCATACATGGTCACGTTTTACTTTGGACATGGCAAAAATGAATAAAGAGCATAATAAAAAAAATGATCAAAATGATTATGAAAGCCTTTTTATGAGTAAGGGAAATGACAGCAGCTGACCTTCAAAGGACATACATATTTTATATATCTATGGATTCTAATCTTTAGAGGTGATCCTTTTTCTAGTAGGATTTGGACATGTGAAATTTGTTTCAGGTAATATATTAGTATTATATTAAACAAAAGGACAGAATGCTAACTGCCAAATGTTAGACCGATATATTCTCTTTTATTTAAGGGAATCTGTTGCCCTCTAGTGTTCACAGCATGAAGTAAAGATATTTGGTACACAACAGGTTTTATTGTGGGATTCTAGAACGAAATGTTGCCAAGGTGTAGATTTGTTTGTAGCAAGAATATACAGTCTTAGGCTATGTCTACACTTGAAAAGTTAAGTCGACTTTATTAAGTCAACTTAATAAAGTCGACTTTAAGTCGACTTAAAGTTGACAACAAAAGTCGACTTGATTTTTCTAGTGTAGACATAGCCCCTTTTTGACCTTATTAAGTCGACTTAACACTTAGGCACTAATCCCCATCCATACTGGCTTAAGTTGACTTAATAAGGTCGACTTAAACGTTAAGTCGACCTAAATCGAGGTGTTACTAGGTTGACTTACCTTTTCCTTAAGTTGACTTAAGGAAAAGCTTAAGTCGACTTAAGGAAATGCTTAAGTCGACTGAAGGAAAGCCCAGTGTGGATGCAGAGTAGTTTAAGTTGACTTAAGCCTCCTTAAGTCGACTTAATTTGTAAGTGTAGACGCACCCTTAGAGTTCCAGTTCAAACTATGAAAATAATGTCTTGTTTGTACTGCTTTTGTTCCTTTGTATATTGCTATTCATATGACTGGCACTGTGTAAACAGAGGTTAAGGATAAACCTGAAGCAATAGCTAGCATGCAGGCTTTTTGCAATGGTGTGATATTGTTCTTCTGGAAATATAGGTGGACTTGTGTGTTTGGCCATATGTGAACAAACTGGGTTATCTACAACCCCAAATTAAATACAGTTGCAGCTAAATTTTTCTAGCTACTGGAATGTAGAGTGCTATCATAACTGAAGGTCCATTGAAATGTTTACTTGAAATCTGCCTGCTATATATATTGCTTCAAGGTATTCTAAGAAGCTGAAATAAATCTATGATCAGAACTGTGTGAAATCTTTATAATGGTATACTAAATTAAATCTGAGGGCAGGAAAGTTGTGAACGCCATACTCAGCCTATTTCTATTGCATTTCATTTAGCTTCTGGCTTAGTTCAAAATCAAAATGGGGAGGAAGGAGGAGATGTGCAAATCTATATAAATCAAAACCCCAAAAATGTTTGAAACGGGTGTAGCCAGCCCCTGCTTTCTGGCCAGGCTCCTGACTCTCCAGGGTGGGCCCAGCCAGTCCCGCTTCTGGTCAGATGATTGGAAGCTTCCTGCCGACGTGGGAAGGAGAAGGGAGGGGGAGAGGCAGCTTGGCCCGTGTAGCTTAAAGGCTGCTGTGGCTGGAGAGCAGCCCACGCCCACCCATCTACCTGCTGCACTGCCACTCGCAGCCATAGCAGCCCTCTGCTGGCTGGTCTGCAGTCTCAGCCATCAAGCTTGTACTGCTGCTGGGTGCTGTGGCAGACTGGGCTGGGTGGGCCTGCTGGCTAACTGAGTGGACACATGCCCAGCCAGGCCCTCCTGTAGCCACACCCCTGGTTTGAAGCAAAATAGCTGAGCTGTTCACAGTACTGTTGCTATGTGATCTTTCTCCCTAAAAGTAAACTTCAATTAACCTCTTATCTAAAGTGAACATTGGGCTAATCCAGAGTGAATATTCAGAGGTCATGAGATTTTTCATGATCCCAACATCAGTGATTTATGTACATAGGACCACATATGTGTGCTTGTGACAGGACACAGTCTCCATTCCCATCTTCTTGTACAAATGACTCTAACACCTCCATTTCATAAACACCAAGGTATAGTTTACTTGTGTTATCTCAACCACCACTCCTGAACAGCCCCATGCAGCAACTCTATCTACAGTGTTGTTCAAATATCACCCCCTTCTGCCAAAGTGAAAAGATTCTCCACACAGAGGTCTTTCTTTACCTTGGCCCTGCTAGCCTCTGCCTCCTTCTCTCTCTAATTCTCCCTTTGCACTTCCCTCCTGTGTGCCTTTTTACTCTGTCAGTTAATGAGTTAACTAGCTTGTTAGCTCCTTCAGCTCAGACTGATCTAATAATTAGCTCAGTTTCCCTAAGTGGATTTATGGTGACCAGGGTGCTGGTTCAGCTGCTGCTTCTCAACACACTGTCACCGTGCTTTTTTTCTCAGTATGTCAAGAATGCCCATGAGGAACCAGAGTAATACAATTGCGAAAATAAATTTTTCCAATACACCCAGAGCAGAGACCTTTCCTGCACCAAATCATGCATATCAGTTGAGTGCAAGGACATTTGGTATATATCAGTGACCCTAAAAGTCATCTCATATAGAAAGAGCAAGGCATGTCAGTCACAGCTGTATCATAATTCTCTGTTACTCTACTGTTAGTGTTTGTTACACTTACAATATAATGATATGATCCACTGTACATCATACAACTTCTTGGGCATGCTGCAGAAATCTAGATTGCTCAGCCAACTGGCGTTTTTTTCTCAGCTGTGAAATCCAAGTCCACATTAAAGGGCAGTGTACTGGTGCAGTGGCTCCACTATGGCTGGGAAGGGATTAACTGGCTAGAGAGGGGCAGCCAATGAGCTGCAGAGGGCTCGTGAGCCAATCAGAGGGCAGGAGCCAGTATAAAGCCAGGAGCAACAGGGCTGAGAGGTCAGTCTGCCTGGGGAGCTGCAGGGTGAAAGTTTCTCCTGGGCTGCAGGGCTAGGACCCTAGAGAGCTCTGAGTGCAGGGTAGCAGAAGGAGCCTAGAGAAGCTGAAGCTCTAGCTCCTGAAGGGAGTGGACAGCAGCAAGCGGTTGGAGCCGTGGTCAGAGGGCAGGGTGCTGAGAACAGACAGCGGCTGGATCCAGGCCGGTAAGAGAGGCGTGACTGGGGGCTGTGGGGAAGTGGCCCAGGAAGTTGATGTTTGGAAAGTGGAGAGATTGGAGGGAGGTGGCAGGCCTCACAGGAGGCGCCTACGGTCCCTGGGTGAGGGCCTGGTGTAGAGGGTGGGTCCAGGTTCCTCCCTGCTCCCTCAGGGTGTCAACCGTGGCCATTGACTGTTTTAATTAGTGCCTGGGAGTGGTATGGACTAGACTGCAGGACAGTAGTGTATGGACTAACCATGGCCACTACTGCAAAGTGGGCTGGTGGGGTTAGTTGAACCCCAGAAGGGGTGGACTATGGGTCTCAGCCAGAGGGCTGAAGTCCTAGAAAAGGACTCAGAGTGAGGGTCTGGCATGTGGTGAACAGAGCATGAGCTACCAGCAGGGGGACCACTTGAGCAATTCCCCATAACACCATGAGGAGGTGCCCTGCTGGTGAGCCCCATGCTAGGGACACTGCTAGAGGCAGCCACTGAAGAGATTTCTTGTCTTGTACATTTCTCAAGCACTTACTACTGCACTCATCTTTCCAATCAGTAGAGACCTGCAGATCTGTGGGTATACATGTCAGATCTGTAGATAGCTGAACCCATGGGTGCAGATATCCGCAACCCCATTGTTGTGGATTGGCTGTGGGTGCAGATTCTATTTTTATGATCAATCCCTGCCGCTGCTGCTATGATCTGCCTCGTCAGCAGCACACAGGGGAACAAGGAAGTGCACCAGCCAATCCCAGTTGAGCTCTGATTGGTGGTCTGCCAGCTGATTACAGTCTCAGTCATAACAGGCTGGGGCTTGGAGAGAGACCACTCAGTCAGTTAGCATACTGGCCTTTGATTGGCTCATTCCTCATGCCTTTGTTTGTTTGTATGCCATGCTGTCATCAGAAATTTCATTGGTGGCCAAGGAAATCTGATTGACAACACAGCAGGCAAATCGCAAAGAAGAAAAGGGAAAAATGAGTGGGACTCGTATGGTGAATAAGCCAATCAAATGCTATACTGCTGACTGTGAGCCCAAGCTTGGTTGCAGATGTGGTTCTGGATCCACATAAAACATGGCCCGCAGATTGCGGATCAGATAAAGACTAATATTGGGTGGGTGTGGTTTGGTTCCAGTTCCACACTTTTGCATCTGTGCAGGGCTCTACCAATCAACTCTCTCCTTATTGGGTTTCTAATTGGTTTAAGGAATGGGGGCAGGTGCATGGAGGCAGTACTCTCTGGAGGACTGAGTGCACGGTTGGGTGGTGGGTTGTCATCAGTCTTGCAGCTCACTTGGTCAAGTTACTTCATCATATGTCTGTCTCAGTTTCTTTGTCTAAGAAAGATGGATGGTGCAGAGATGAATTAATGTTTCAGTACCATGAATGGTGCTCAGTGGACTTCCCCCTAAGGTGGAGACAGTGGTAGATACAGTGTGACCTAGACAAATTGGAGGATTGGGCCAAAAAATGTGATGTGATTCAAGGACAGAGTCCTTCACTTAGGATGGAAGAATCTCACTCACTGCTACAGATTGGGGAGTGACTGGCTAGGCAGCAGTTCTGCAGAAAAGGACCTGGAGATTACAGTGAACAATATTAGTTAACAGTGTGCCCTTATTGCCAAGAAGGCTAATGGCATATTAGGCTGCATTAGCTGCAGCATTGCTAGCAGATCGAGGAAAGTGATTATTTCCCCCCTATTTGGCACTGGTGAGGCCATACTTGGAGTACTGGATCTGGTTTTGGGCTCCTTGCTACAGAAAGGATCTGAACAAGTTGGACAGAGCCCAGTGGAGGCGAGAACAAAAATCATTAGGTGGCTGGAGCATATGATTTATGAGGCAAGGCTGAGGGAGCAAGGCTTGTTTAATCTGCAGAAGAGAAGAATGATGATGGATTTGATAGCAGCCTTTAACTACCTAAAAGGGGGTTCCAGCGAGGGTGGAGCTAGACTGTTCTCAGTGGTAGTAGATGGAATTAGGAACAGTGGTCTCAGTTAGAGTGGGGGAAGTCTAAATTGGATACTAGGAAAATCTTTTTCACTAGGAGAGTGATGAAGCACTGGAATGGATTACCAATGTAGGTAGTGGAATCTCCATATTCAGAGGTTTTTAAGGACCAGATTGACAAAGACCTGCCTGGGCAGCTTTGAGCGCGGGCATGTACTAGATGACCTCCTGAGGTTTCTGTCAATCCCAGTCCTCTGATTCTATGAATTGCTAGCTATTACTATTGGGAAATGCACACAACACTTACAGGGTGGAGTATGCTAAAAAGGGAAGAGTAAAATCGTGGTATAGACATGTATCTGTCAGCTCTCAAAGGTGCTTTCCTCGAATCTTGTTTCTATCAAACAAAACTTTATTTATTAGCGCTGCGTCACATGTTATAAACTATCTGCTATCTATTCTCACCTTTATTTTAGAGTCTGAAATTATGCTGGGTGCATCACAGTAGACAAAAAAGACACGGTCCCTGCTTTGAAGAACTTGCTGATCAAGATCCTACTTCTGCAGTCAGAACTACATGGATAGATATTTTCATCTGTGTGGAGCCCCATTGACTTGAGAGGGTCTTTGGATGAGGACAGGACTTTGCTCTTCTAAATAGAATGGCAGAATTGGGGCTTGCACTTTAGATTCAGTGTGTTGTTCTCCTTCACTAAATATTAGGGAAGAGGATGAGGGCTATTGAATTTGTTGTTACTTAGAGACCTATTCTTTTCCATTTCAGTGAGCTTCAGGTCCTTGGCACAAGATATCTGAAGCTGAACACCCCAAAACTGAGGCACTCCAAGTTAAGAAGCACTTAAGATAACATCTGCTCAGTCAATTGTGTTGTGCATTCCTGTGCATGGACACAGGTGGTTAGTAGGCACTTTGAAGCACGGGTTCTTCAGAAAAACATTTCTTCCACAAAATCTGTCTTGCTACATCTATTCATTAGAAATTCTGCAGGAGTTACTTCCCAAGGGAATTATCCCATTTGATTGCTTCTAAACTGGATGCGGTTTAACTTGATCAAATTAATTACTCCATTATTTTGCAGCACAATTTGCCAGATTCACAAACATCATTTTGGCAAGACACAGCAATTTCTTCAAAGCGTCTGACGAAGTGGGATTTTCTCCCACGAAAGCTCATGCGATAAATAAATCTGTTAGTCTTTAAAAGTGCCACAGGACTCTGTTGTCTTTCTACAATAGACTAACACGGCTACCCCTTTGGAATTTGTCTCTCAATGGTTAGTGATACCAATGGATTCACTGACAACTAGAGTTGGAGCCTTAAGGGATGTCATAACTAAAAGCATAGAAACAACAACAAAGAAAAGGTATTGTGGCTTGATGCATTACGTTTGAGAGTCAGGGTGACCATTGCATTGGAACAGGAACTGTAAGCCAGAACACCTGAGTCCTATTCCCTGCTGTCATTTTAACTTTCTGTGACACTGAGCAAGGCTTGATCTAACCCCTATACCCCTGATTACTCCATCTACTGAACAGTGAGACTTTGTACAGTATTTTGAGTGCCGTAGATGGAATGGGCTTTAGCAAGGCAAGTGTTGATGGAAAAGAAGACCTACGCTAGACAGGCTGACAAGCATCATTTTAGTAATTAACCCAGCCTTCTCACATCTGGGGAGTTTATTAGCTTGCAATCATATAATTGCCCAAGTGGATTTAATTTATATCACTCTATTGAAACAGAATTCCCGAAGAAGAGGGAGGAATCATTGGCATAAATTTAGGTAACGGGCTCTCCTTCCCAGAGCCAGATTTATTTACTTTAAAGTACCTGCCTCCAATGGCCATGGGTAGTTTTACAGTGTTTAAAGCATTTGAAGATTAGGAGTAAAAAGAATCTTACAGATACACAGCATAGTGCTTGTACAAGTCCAGCATGGATTATTAAACTACTTCTCTGAAATCATTCCTTTCCCTGTCTCCTTCCTCAACCCTCTACAGCCATCAGTTATTCTCCGCTATAAAAAACATGACCGAGAAGAAATCATGCAGCATGTCCTAAAGGTATCCAGTCCAGACAATGGCAGATCAATGGACAGGTGCAATTAAAACACTCTGCCTTCACTTCTCTTCCTTTATAAATCATGATGTTGTTGGCTTAACTACCACAATTCATCCCATCTGGGGTGATACCATGCACTGAGATATCTTTTAGGTATTCAGGGCCCCAAACCATTTAGGGCTTTTGTGGTCCAATTCAACAACTTAAACGGGAAGCAAATGAGCACTGTGGTTCATGAGTATAATATCCTTCACACCATGAGAAATATTTAAGTTGGCAGATGCACCCATTCTACACCAACTTAAGTTCCCAAATGGTCCTAAGATGTAGCTCTGAAAAGAGTGTAATGAAATTAGTTATCTAAAATGACACAGGCATAGATAACTGTAGCAATGTCCATATCTGAAAGAAAGGGTGACTCTCTACTTTCCCCAGGCAAAGATGGAGAAAACCTTGACTGGGTACAGCTGCTCTTTGAATATCCAAGTGCAGAAAATGTTCCAACAAGACTCTCCATATTTATAGACTTTAAGGTGAGAAGGGACCAGTACGATCATCTAGTCTGACCTTCTGCAAAATGCAGGCCTCAAGACCTCACCTATCCTCTCCAGCAATAGGCCACCAACCTATGAGGTGAGTTATTTACCTCCTTAAATCATGATTTAAGGACTTTAAGATACAGAGAATTCACTGGTAGGTGAACCATGCCCCGTGCTATAGAGGAAGGCGAAAAACCCCCAGAGCCCAGGCCCATCAGCCCTCGGGGAAAATTCCTTCCTGACCCAAAATATGGCGATCAGTTAAACCCTGAGTACGTGGGCAAGTCTCAGCAGCCAGTTACTCAAGAAACAATTCTCTGTAATAACTCAGAACCCACTCATGTACTCTCCCCTCTTAGGCCACTTGTATATCCACCACACGTAGCCAAATATCAGTCAGTTTCCAAAATAGGCTAATCATACCATCCCCTCCATAAATGTATCAAGCTCAGTTTTGAAAGCAGTTATGGTTTTTGCCCCCACAACTCCCCTTGGAAGGCTATTCCAGAACTTTACTCCTCTAATGGTTAGAAACCTGCGTCTAATTTCAAGCCTAAATTTCTTGATGGACAGTTTATAACCATTTGTTCTGGTGTCCACATTGGTGCTGTACTCAAATAATTCCTCTCCCTCCCTGATGTTAATCCCTCTGATGTATTTATAGAGAGCAATCATATCCCCCCTCAGATTTCTTTTGGTTAGGCTAAACAAGCCAAGCTTCTTGAGTCTCCACTCATAGGGCAGGTTTTCCACGCCACAGACCATCCTTGTAGCCCTTCTCTGCACCTGTTCCAATTTGAATTCATCCTTTTTAAACATGGCGGACCAGAACTGCACACACTATTCCAGATGGGGTCTCACCAGTGCCTTGTACAGCGGCACTAACACCTCCCTGTCTCTACTTGAAGTACCTCTCCTGATACATCCTAGAACCGCATTAGTTTTTTTCACAGCCACATCACATTGGCGGCTCATAGTCATCCTATGATCAACCATTACTCCCAGATCCTTCTCCTCCTCAGTCCGTTCCAACTGATGCATCCCCAACTTATAGGAAAAATGCTTATTTGTTCCTAAATGCATGACCTTGCACTTCCCATTATTAAATTTCATCCTATTTCATATTTCAAACATATGTAAAAATGGCAGGTGCACTCCCTCAGTCAGACATGAATAACAGCTTTACTATTTCTGGTGCTTTCTAGCCTTTGTTGGTCACCAATACTTTAGTGCTGGGGTTGAGTTTAAACCAGTTGTGTTTTATTCCCTTCAAAGTCATTCCACAGCCTCAACTGGTCAGACCAAGTAGACAGAAAGCAAAATGCCATCAGCCTACTGCATTGATGATAGCTCTGAGATATCCAATAACGATTCTAATAGACTCACCTGCATGTTGAACCTGAATGGTTTTAAAAAAACCCCACAATCCTTAGAAGAGCCATTTGAAGAATAAAAATGACCCTAAACTATCCTCCAGCCTCTCTTCTGCAGAATGAGTCACTGAGGGTCAACTCCATGTATCTTGGCTATGACCATCTACCATACCCAACGGTGGGTACAAGGAATCACAACCTTGTGGTAACGCAAAGCCACCTCATTCCCTGGACCTCATAGTGTCTGCTGGAAAACAGAGGCATACTACTGTTGTACTGTTTTTCAAAAAGCGTGCAAACGTAGCTTCTTTCATGCCTAGTTAGTCTTTCTGGCTAGTGTAGAGGGGGGTCGGGGCCACAGCCCTTCCTGTAACTTGGCCTTTTGCAAAAGCTAGCAGCAGTAATTAGACTAGCTTTCCGGATTCCTTGTGCTGCTTGAAGAAGGGTTGTCTTTTGCATAAGGATAACAACACAATTCCTGAGTAGAAGTGTGGAAAGACAGGTTCCCTCTCCTCCCCCCCGCCCAAATTTCTCTTAAAGTCTCTTGCTATTTCACTTTGTGTGATTTCACTTGCCATATGTTTTCATTTTAAAATTTCAGTGAAATAGCTATTTTTACATTCAAATCACGATGAAACAAGAGAATTATACATGCTTTTTACATTAAAATGGTCTTCCCTCAAAAACTGGCACACACGATATTTGCAGGAAAAAAGAGGAAGAGCTATAATGTCTCTAAACCCAGGAGACACTCGGCTGCTAGAATGATGCAACTAGATCTTGACTGGATCAGAGAATTCAGCTCATTGAGACTAAGATAGGTGTGAGCCTCCGATATTTGTATCAGTGTATGTTGGGTGGTGGTGGTACCAGTAGGATTAACTATCAAGGTTAACTTTTTTCAGTAGCTCTACTAGCAAAAACATCCAGCTGTTCTTGGATTGTGAATGGGGTTTTTGTGATGATGGAAGCATGATTTGCATGTACTGTGGATAAACATTTTTATTTACTTTGGAAACATTTCCAGTGATACCCAAACATAAAAATTGAATGCAGTCTGTCTTCAAGTGCAATTAAAATAGCTTGGCTGAAACATTCCATGTGACTTAAATCTAAAAGTTTGAAGGCAAAATATATTTTTCTTTTCCTTCCTACTTTTACGAGTGGAGGATTTAGAGTGCAAGACCAATCAATGCATCATTTAGACATTCCAAAAGGGGCTTAAGGGAGCCTTGTGTTGGGGAGATTTTACCTTTGGTGAAATAAGAGGAAAGACCAAAAAGGTAAATGAGGAAAAAATTGAGCCAGACCTTTTCCAAGATATGACACACCTGGAGTTTATCTCTGCCTCTGTATCTGCAGTGCAGATTTGTGTCTGGACTTGATTGATTCTTAATGTTTAGTGATGATAAAATCTGGAAAATAAGAATCTCAATGTAAAGGGTGTTTTTAGATTATTTAACAGATACGGGGGCTGATCCTGCAACTCATGCTCAGGTTTAGTTGTCCCATTGAACTCAATAGGGCTAATTGCATGGATAAGGATTATGGATGTGAGCAAACGTTATGGTACAGGTCCACAGTCTGTGACTTTCCAGGTGAAAAGCAGTTAATACATGATAGACACTTGTCCGAGTGAAATCACCATACAATTCAGTTTCTTTCAGGAGAAATGTTGGTATTGGGCTCCTGCTGGACAGGGGAAATGTGCCAGAACTCTGATCTCACTCACTTAGAACTCTGTTTTTGTACCAGATACAAAAAATAGCACCTTATAGGCCATGTCCCAGTCTTAGTCAAAATTTTGCAGCGTGTGGGCAGTGGCAGGTGGCTAACAATATTATAAAACATGTTTGGTACTAAAGCTATCTCCAGACAAGCTGTCATGTGGTTTTTTGGCCAGGGACTCTCGCATTGACATGAAGTTCTGTTTTCTGATCTTTCTTGCAGGAGCAACGTGACTGTGCTTTTGATGGCAGTCTGTTTGGTCAGTGGATTTTGGCTCCACACCACGCTTTCTGGAAAGCAGCTCTTGGGCGTGCTTTTTAGCTCTGGTCATGTTCACTAGGCATATCTGCTGTAGGGCAGTCTTCTGTACCATGGTACACAGACATGTACTGCTGCTCACCTATCCTCTTCTGCCTTGCATGCTTGCTCATGCATTGGCAAGGTGTAGTCCTATGCATTTAGTATCAGCTGTGAAAACTTGTGTGGTTTGCACTGGATGAAGGATTTGATACTTTTTTTCCTCACCAAAAAGAGGAAGACGGGTCCTGTTTAACATATTCTTGTGAAGTTGTCCTGGCTGGCTTGGAGCCATGCTAGGACTAGACAGTTCACTGAGGTGTTATAACAAGATCTGCAATCAGTGCATCATTCTTTAGTAGTGTGGTTAACAAATCTAGCCAGGGTAGTGTGGTTAACATAACTACCAAAGCAGACTTATTGGAAAGAGTTGCCTTATTTTATTTAGTTTCCTGTCAAGGCACTGAAACAGTTTCTAAAATCTATAGTGTTTCATACAGTGCCTTGACATCTGGAACTTCCACATTGTTTAATGTACTAAGTCCCTAACAGAAAATCATTTATGGTAATGAACAGTATAGAACAGTAGTTCTTTTCTGGGGATAATGACATAACTTGAGTTTTTTATACAGTTCCATTGGAGTGAAAGCACTTTGCACTGTGTATACTTATCACATGGAATTTCATAGTTGGTCTCTAATGCACGCATTTGCTACACCTCATTTAGGCAGTTTTCTTCTAGTAAAGTAGAAACATTACTGGATTATTTTCTCATAGCACTTAAGGTTCTGTTGTTTACAGAGGGTTGGAGTGTCACCTTACAATCTGTCCTGAGTAAATGTCAGTGCATAGCTGGCATGCCTGAGAAGCAGAACAGGGAACTGACTTGTGATTCAGATGCAGTTTTGATCCCTGCTTCCTCTGCTGCATGCACAATTTACTTCCCTCAACATCCTGACCTTTCTGTGCCAGCCCACACACTTGGAGGGGGGTGAGGAAGGTGCTCCTTCATTCCCTGCCCACCTGTGCAGGCGGGAGAATAGTGTCCCAACACTGGCTGCTCTCTCCTCCACACTGTGAGCTCTGATATGGGCAGGCTGCTCAGAGGACCAAGGGGTCACTTCAGGCCCTCTCACTTCTATGCATGGGAGCAGAGATTAAGTCATAATATGAGCCCTAAAGATCTGCCGCAGTGCCTACTGAGGTCAATGGAAAGATCCTGTTGACATTAGTGGGCTTTGGATCAGGCTCCTAAATCTTTCTCAAGTGCTAGTGGTGGCTCCACTGTGTTGTGCAAATAGGTGGGCTAGAGAGAGTGGGGTTTCACACTCAAAGATGTTTAATATGCAGGATAGGAGCCTTTGAATTGAGATATTTTACATTAAGGCATAGAGTACAGGGTGCAGTTACAGAGAAGTCAGTATGAGCTACATCTGGAACCGAGGGTAGAACTGAGCCTAAGACCAAATTCTGGTCCTGCTGAAGTTAATGGGACAGCTCAGTTGAGCCCAGGACTTAGCTCTAAGGACTGAATACCACTCAGTCAGGTGCTGAGCATTTGTACAATAAACCATTAAACACCAGGGTACAACTAACAGCAGGGCAAGGAGTGCAGAGAAACCCAGTTTTGTATTAAATTGAGTTCTGCACACGGTTGCCAGTTTACTCTTGTATAGTAGCAAGACTAAAACTTAGCCAGGCACTGCCATTCTAAGTACTTCAATGGCAAGACAAAACTCTGGCCGTTCAATCCTGCTCCCCTCATGCATAGCCATTTTCCAACTAGGCCTTGCCACTTTTTTCACTGTACACTTGAGTAAGGTGGGTAGTGGACCAGAGACTCAATACCACTCAGTAGGGTACGTCTACACGGGCAAGTTAGGTTGACTTAAGGATGCTGAAGTCGACCTAAACAAAGTCACGCCCACACTGTTTTTGTTTTAAGCTGACTTAAGCATTTCCTTAAGTCAATTTATTAAGTCAACTTAAGCTGTTATTTTCACCACCTCGACTTAAGTCGACTCCTTAAATTGACTTAAGGCCAGTGTAGATGGGGATTAGCGCTAAGTCGACTTTATTAAGTCGATTTAAAGCCGGTATAATGGCTAACTCTGCTGCTAAGTTGACTTAACAAGGTCAAGTTAAAGTGTATCCAATTTGTTAACTTAACAAAGTTGACTTAACTTTTCAAGTGTAGACATAGACAGTAGAGATTACTGTGCTTTGTATTTATCTTTGGGCCAACTCTTAGTTTTCACTTATATTTGCACTGATGTGGCACTGTGCCCCCTGCTGCATGCTGGACTAAGGTACATTCCAATACAGGCAAGTCTTGACCCTTACAGTTTGAACTTTGCATCCTGGTGATCGATGGTTTTATTTTTTTCAAGAGTGTGGCGCCCCTGTGGTTCCCATTGAGCTCTATGAGAACCAAGAGCCCTGAGCATTGTTAAAAACAGGCAGTTATTTTGTGCATCTACACACAGGTACCATACCTACACACCTGTTGCTGTATGGATAATATCTGACTTACCTGAATTAAAATATTACAAGGAACTCTTACCATTGGTTCCAAAGATGGGCTAATGATTTTGGCATGGAAAGATTTCCATTTGAGGAGATGCTGAAAAAATTGAGAACTAGATGGACAAGAGGCAATGTACTAAAGGTATTAATTTATCTTCTATGTACAATTCATCTTAAGTGCTCCTATTCAAACTTCCTTATAATAAGAAGATATAAATTAAAATGGAGAGGGAGCAAATTAGAAACTGATTGAAGGAAATGTTTTTTGTGCAAGTTCCTGGAATTTAGGACCATCAGGGTTCACTGAGACCAAGAGCTTAGGAAGATTCAAAAGTATTAATAGCTAAATGAATGAAACTTCTACAAACTCATAAACTGGGATAAAATGTAGAGGACCTAGCAAATGGCTTCTGATTAGAAGGGATTTATAATTGTCTGGTCTTAGGGAGAAACTTCACCTACAGACAGATATTGTGTAAGTGTCCAGTGGATTTCTTTCACCTTCTAAGCATCTGGTATTGACCACTGTTAGTGACAGGACAACAAACTAGATGCACTATTCAGTTATGCATGTCCACTGCTGCTATCCACAAGGAGCCAGACTGGTGAAGAGGAAGATGCAGTGAGTGAAGAAAAGGAGTCCTTTGGAGGAAAGTTCCAGAAGAGTCGTTGTGTTAGCCTATTTCAGCAAAACAAACAAGGAGTTTTATGGCACTTGTAAAGACTAACAAATTTATTTATCTCATTAGCTTTTGTGGGCCCAATCCCACTCTGTCAGAAAAATGAAATGGAAAATATAGCCTATAGATATAGGGACGGGTGGGTCACAAAGTTCATTCAAACAGATCTAGAGGGATAAAATGCTAGCCTATCTTTTTAAAGTAAATAAGTCGTTTGGATCCAAACAGTGTTATTAAGAAATGCTGTTTTGTGTTCCAGTGCCATACACAATTAACAGTTAGTGCAATAAGAAGAAATCTCTCTTGGAGCAAATTCACTTTAAGCTATACATTCATGTTCCCAAAAAAGAGAACGATCCAAATGGCAATTTTAGTATCCCGAGGCAGGAGATAAGTCAACATTTATATGTAATCAAGCATGGCACTTATCAGCATTTTTCCTATGATACATGTAAATGAAAATCATACCAAAGTGAAATAAACTTTATCTTGAAAAAAGAAAAAATCATTTTAATAGCAGCCTAGGGCAGGATTTCAACCAAGCAGTTTCACAGTTTCTCTGGAAACTGTGATGGTGGTTCACAGTATTTATAAGAACAGCTCTTGGACTGGCAGCTGACATCACACTGAGGAATTAGATGGAACCACACAACCATACCATTGGTAAATTTATAGCTGTGCTATTAAATCCATTCACATAGTAATCACAATGAACCTGTTCAGGGGCGGTGGCTATTGTATCATCCCCACTATAGAACTACAGTGTATATGAGACAACATGCACTGTAAACATGTGCTTGCTACATCACTTGTCTCTTGTCCCATAGAAAAGCAGAAATATTTTCACTGCCTACTTTACAGAGCAATATATCTAAAGCCACATTAATTAACTGGCACTAATGACTTGTTGCCATTATTATGGTAGTCTGATCAGAGGCCCTGTTTGGTGCTGCTTGCCCTTTGGCGTCTAGATGATGGATAACAAAATGGCTTTTTGCCCCTGCTTATAACTTCCCAATGTTCATTGACCCTATTTCAGGAGTCAGAAAGGCTTCCTAGGAGTCCAGTTTCCAACCCGTATTGAGATTAAATGGTCATCTTCCCCCACTGGCTTGCCTGATGGCTTTTTTTACCTGACATGTAAATATGGCTTTCATTCTCTTTTGGTCTTACCTTGCTTTTTCCACTGGAGACACTGTCAAGTCAGTAAAACAGTCCTTTCTGTATGATAAGCTAGATTTAGGCACTGCATGCGAAACACATTTTGGAAGCGTATTTCTAGGAAGCATCTATAACTTATGTTATACAGTACCTATATGTGCATCATGCAATAATATTAATGATCAGTTTGTTCCCTGTTTCCATGTGATATCTTGCATAACCCCTTTTAGATACAGATTATAACAGCAGTGAGTTGGGGCAATGAGCGTGTCAGGCCTGATGGGAGTTTTGTTAGTGTGCCCTCTGGCACTGAGGGGCTCCTTCATTCACAGGACCCAAACTTTGCACTAGTACGATAGCATGTCTAAGAGGCTGGCAGGGGGTGGGATTGACTGGATAGCTGTCCAGTGCAGAGAGTATATTGAAAACCTTAAGACACCTTTTGTAAGGCAAAGGATAGCAATAGAAAGTCCTATCTACCTGCCCTTACTATGTGGAGTTTGATGCGGTCTTCATCTCAGCTCCAAATACAGAGCACATTGTCTTGGATGACAGGCTGCTTAGCAGAGTCAATGTGGTTTTTAGCCTGGAGGGGATGGGGAGAGCCCTGGAAGAGGTTCTGCTGGCAGAGAAGCAGGAACAGACCAGGGTGTTGGAACAGGCCATGTGGCCAAAGGGGTGAACAGCAAGGGGCTGTCCTGGGGCCATATTCAGGGATTGGCCTGGGAGCAGTCTGGAGAGTAAGAGGTGTTGGAGTAAGGGCTGCAGCTTAAGCGGCAGCTACCATCTTTGTTGTTGAAATGGGGGAAATTAGAGCATAAGTGGAGTGGGTTTTTGGGTTATTACCAACAAAATTGTTATAAAGGATATTATGTGTTTTATGCAGGATAAAGGCTTTCATTCAGTTGAATAGAAGCCATGCCAGTTTCTGGGGTCCCTCTTCTTCCTCCTGGCTCAAACTCTCCACTTCTGCTGGACCGAGGTAGGCACTTAGATCTTTTGAATGGTGGGGAAAAGGATCAGGATTGACTTGTTGTTTCAGATGTACAGTGACCATGGGTTCAGGACAGCTCTAAAACTGGACTACTGAGAGGAAAGGGGAAAATGGGTTGTGGAGTGAGTGGGAAGGAGGGTGAGAACAGAGGAGTCTCAGTGCTTTGAGGATGAGGGACCAGCACTGGGAGCAGCAGGAGGAGCTGTGAGAACAGCTGGTCACCCACTGGACTGCAGAGCACCATCACCTGTGTCTATAAGACTACCACATCCTGCAGCCCCTAGACTATTGGAGGGTTAATTAAGCCAGTGGTTCCCAACCTTTTCAGTAATACTGCACACTTCAATGAGAGAATTTCATGGCACACCTACTTTTTTCAGCTGAATTGATTGCTCATAAATGTTACATTTACTATGGTTATGTTCTTACTAGAGAGGTTTGCAACATAGTGCATACAACAAGCTAAAGGAGGATCAAATGTGTCAATGTTTCAAATCCACTGGAGAAAAGTCATCTCGATTTTGCCCTTTGTCCACCTGTGTTTAGAATGTTTACATTTTAGAATTGAAAGACCAATACCTCACTTTTAATTTGATTCATTTTTGAGTTGTAATTTTGGTTGTGTAGAATATTGTTTAAGATAAAACAATGTTTGTTTTACACTAATTTTCATTACCTTGGTATAAAATTTCATGGCACCCTGGTTGAAAACCACTGAATCAAGCTATGAACCTCTCCCTGAACTGGAATGGGCAGGTGTTCCCTGTACAGCCAGGGGCAAAGAACAGGTATGCTTCTGACAGTAAGTTGCACCACCAGTGAAATTGTACAGCTTTCGCTTTAAATGGTACCATTTTGCACACTTTTTTCTTTTATATTGTTTGTTTGCAGGCAGCTGGGATGCTTGTATGGTTTTCAAAACATCATTTATTATTTACATACTTCTAATAAATAAATTGGTTTGCTTGCACAATATGTTGCCATGGGAGCACGTGGGAAAGAAGAGTCAGGAAGTTGTAGTCAAAGCTTTTAATAAAATATCAAGCTGTCCTATTGCCTAAAGCAATAGCAAATAAGCTGATGCATATGCTACAAGAGTACACAGCATCACATGTCCTCACACGTCACCCTGTAGTGTAATGATGTGGAACCCCCTTTTCCTTTCTCACCTGATGTTCGCCAGCCCCAGTGTGACAAGGGCACTTTCTGGTTGCCTTTACTGGGCCTGAAAAACAACAGTCTCAAGCCACTTCTGGTGAAAATTCTTGGCTCTACCCTTGAAGATGTTGTGAAAGACCCAGAATGCCACAATATTACACATGGCACTGAGCACTTTGGTATCCCAAAGACAGTGCCATCTTGCCTTTAGATCGCCCAGTGCACATTCCTGCACCATCTTGCAACTGCTATGGGTATAATTAAACCTACTTCTCAAGGTGCTTGGTGGTAAGATTATAATTTCAGAGGCCATGGCACTAGAGGGTAGGTGAGGTCCCCTAATATAACAGTGGGCACAGACACTGATTGATCATCATGTCATTTGTAGGCAATAAGGCCCGTTCTTGTCCATTTGTAGGAAATAAGGCCCCCTTCTTGTCCATGATCAGTACTGGATCATGCATCTTGTTAACACAGTCCACCCTGGTGTCCGTGAACTTATCTCTGTAGTTAACCAAGGCCCACAGAATGATAGAGTAGTATTCTTTGAATTGGCATTCATGTGCTTCTTCTGGCAGGTAGACAGTGGTCAGATGAGTTAGTGGTGGCCTCAATGTAGTTCAGGAAGCTCCATCTTTTGGTCAGCTATTTTGGGCACTTAAACAACGTTGATCATCTATGGGTAAACCACAGTATTAATCACATCGCAAATCACCACCACTACAGCACTGCTATATAGCTAACTTGCCCACACCAAACTGATTGGCCATGGATCTATAGCAGACAAGGTAGCCCACTTTCAGATGTCAGTAGCAACCTGCTTCTGGACTGGTAAGGTCTCCCTCACTGGTGTCCTGGAGCTCGAGGTAAAGGCAAGCTCTTCACACAGCTCCTTGATGATCTGCTTTCTCAAGGAGAAATCCTGGAGCCACTGCTGATCATCTCATGTCTGTTCCACCTCTCTCATAGTCCTTTTATGGGAGGGTCTCTTATGTCCTACTGGGATCAAGAAGGGAGCAGTCCCAGCATGCCTAGTGTGGGGACTACTGTTGAATTCATTTGTTATGCAGAAGCAGGGCTTTTTTGCTGTCGGCATGCACCGGTACAGCATACTGACACCTATTTTCCCCTGGCTGGCCCTGCTGACCTTGGCCCCCAGCTAGGCAGTGGGGCCAGGAGCAGCAGCCATGGGCCAGAATCCAATCTGCCAGGGGCTGGAATCTGACCCGTGGACACCTGGGAGCTGCAGCCAGGCTGGAGCTCTTTCAAATCTCCTGCCCTGAACATGCTCAGGGCGAGAGCAGCCTGGCCAGAGAGCGACTCTGGTCACCCCTGCAGCTTCAGCCAGGTAAGGGGGAGAGGGTCGGGGAGTGGCAGGGGGGTGGGGAAGGGGCTTGGGTGGAGGGTCAAGGAGCCAGCAGTGGAGAGCAGTTTGGGGAGCTGAGGAGCGAGGAAGGGGCCTGGGGGTTGGGAAACCGGCAGGTGGGGAGGGGGGGGCAAGAGGAACAGGGAAGGGGTGTTGGGGGAACTGGTAGGCGGGTGGGGAAGGGGGTGAGGGTGCCAAAAGTAGTGGGGAAGGGGCCTGGGGTGTCGAACTGGTGGGCAGACAGGGAAGGGGCCAGGGGTGCCAAGAGGAGTGGGGAAGGGACTGGGGTGGGGGTCAGGGAACCAGCAGGTGGTTAGGGAGGGGGCTGGAGGAGGCCTAAGAGGAGTGGGGAAGGGGTGGGGGTGTCGGGGAGCTGGCGGGCAGGAAAGATGGAGCATGGGAAGGCTGCTGGGGGTGGGGGGTGGAGTGGGGGGTTTGGAGAGGACTGGGGTGTTGGCAGTGGTGGAGGGTCCTGATAACTCCTCCACCCACCTGGCATTGCTCCAGCTGGTGCCGGATCTTTTTTTTTAAAAAGGAAAAAAAGCACTGCAAAGGTACAAAAAGAGATGCAGCTTCTGCACCTTGCTCCACCCCAATTTAGTGGCTGGAGAAATCTGGCCCATAATGTCAGCCAGACATTATGATAAATGATAAATATTGTTACAATGTTGTTCTAATGCAAGTGACAGAAGTATCAGTTCCCATGTGTGTTTCTTGTGAGCCCTTGATAGAGCATTTTTAATGTGAAAATCTGGTGGTAGAGCAACCTAAGTAAATATCATTAGTCTTGTGACATTGTGGTGGGATTGTGTGAGATGGAAAATATTTAAAAGGCAAGCTGTGCTGGGCAAGGAATGCCACTAATGTTTGGGAAGCACCTAGCACATTTTGGGTGCTACTGAAAATGCGTTATAAGAAATGGAAGGTAGAAAACTGCTAAAATAATGCTAAATACACCAAAAGCAATGGAATTCTTAATCAAGGCTACCCAAAGTAACCAAGGATTATTGAAGAGGTTTGATGGAAGTGTTACTGTAATAATAAAGAGATGGAAGGGGTTGCAAGGAAGGTATCCACCCTAATGGAACAAGGTGGGGGTTAAGAATGTCAAAAACTTTTCCCTGGGAGCCTCACCTCTGAATTTTCATGAGGTTTTTTATTTTTTGCGTTAGTAACTTGAACCGGCGTTTAACCAAGCTTACTGGATTAAAATCAGTGGTTAAAGTATAATTTGATGGGCCTCAGAACCCTCCTAATCTCTGGGCCCCCTCCCTGTATTGTCCAGGCCCCCTTCAAATTTGTGGGCCCCAGAACTGTTTCAGGGTGTTCTGGCTGACTTTGAACCCCTGGACTAAACAATGAGCACCCTGAGACAAATTCGCTCAGTAACTTGTGTGCAAAACATTTTGCAATTGTGGGCACAGAGAGAGCTGGTGTGAGTCTAGTGCTGGGAATCTGGTCAGTTCTTTGCAGAAAAGCAGGTGAGGTTGGGTTTGCCAAACTTTATGGAGATGGTCTTTTGCCTCGTGATACTGGGTTGTCTGTTTGTTTGCTCTTCCCCCTCCCCTCCAACCACCACAACATGGGTTGACATGGGTAAGTGTTGCCTTTGGTGAGTCTCACAGATTGCTGGTATGCTTGAACGACTTCACTTGGCCAAAGCCAGATTTGTTTGTATGCCCTTCTCAGTTAGGTGCCTGAACTTCTTGTTGGATCAGGCTCATATTGGTAGATCCTCCCCCTTAGTCAAGCAATCGAGAGTAGTAATAGATAGCACATGAATTCAGCTACTCAGAGGAGAGGCTTGGAAGTGTGAGCAAAAAGCAGTATTGGGTGACTGAAGCCAGTTTTCCGAATCCTGGTTCCATAAGCAGCACTGGCCCCTGGTATGTCTGGTTCTGGAGGAATAGAGCTGGTACTTTGGGCTATCTTTTTGTCCAAAGAATGAGAGAGGCTGGTACGCTGGGTGAGAGAAACAGTCCATTAAATGTACCATCTTCACTCCCAGAGGAACTCTCCTACCGTAACAATACTCCTGACATATCCTCTTTAGGGACTGAATCCTGAGACCTCTGGGTCTAAACAGATGGTCCACTACAATCTGAGCCAAAGCATTAGGCCAAAAACTTCAAACTCTGCCTTAAACTTTCGATGAGATCTAGGCTTAACAGTTACTTAGGTACCTGTGTGCTTTTGAAATCTAGCCCCAATTCCCATTAATTTCAAAATCCCATTGTGTACTTGTTTGTGTCTTTAAGAATCTATACCCCTTTAACAAGCTGACCCTTAGGCACTTTTGAAAACTTGAATAAGAGGCAGTAGTAGACTCGAGCCTTTGGGTCCCAGTTCCCACCCTAACCTGCCCACCCCGCCGCTGGCTTGCCCGGTCCCCCAGCCGGCCCAATCCCTTCCCACCCTAACCTGCCTGCCCTGCCGCTGGCTCGCCCACTCCCTCAGCCGGCCCGATCCCTTCCCACCCTAACCTGCCCGCCCTGCCGCCGGCTCGCCCGGTCCCTTTCTCCAGGAGCTGCCTGTCCCCGACATCCCCACGCAGGGCCCCCTTACCTGGCCCCTTTACACCACAGGCTGCTGCTCTGAGCATGCTCGGGACAGGAGTTTCAAAACTACCAGCCTGGGACAGCTCCCTGCCGGTGTCTTCCAGCCGGGTAGGGGACAGGGACCATTGGCCGCAGCTCCTACAAGACGGAACATGCGTTCTGCCCAATCTTTTTTATTTTTTGGGCCCCAGAACACTGGCCCCTTAAATTTGTGGGCCCTGGGATGGTGTTCTGGCGCATTCTGGATTACTTTAACCCCTGATTAAAATTGCATATGCAAGACACTTGTTTGTGTTTCAGGCATAAAATAGCTATTTTGGAAGAATCCCCCAAAGAAAAATATTACATATTTCTTTTACTAATACGCTATTTGTTAAGGAGAGAGTCTGAGTGATCACCCTGAATTTTTTTTAAGGTGAAGAATTCTAAAACTACTTCAGTTGACCAAGAGTGTGCCAACAGAGGTGGTTTTTGGGGTAGGCGAAGCAGGTGCACACCTAGGGCCCTGAGAAGGCAGGGGCCCCATTGTCTGCTTCGCCTACCCCAAAAGCCGTGTCTGCCTCTGTTGGCAGCAGGAGGAGGGGCTGGGGCAACGTGGTGGGGGGGAGAGGGACTGGGGTGGGGGGCACAGGGAGCAGGGCCACAGAGGGGGATCACCATAGGCCTATTGGGGGCCCTGCAATAGGCCTTTGCCTGGGGCTCCCAGTAGCCAAAGACCGCCTCTGTGTGTCAGTACTGTTTATATATGGTGTATGTACTGTGAATACATCAGACAAATTCTAAAATCTAAAGGGAATGTTTAAGGATATGATTAATAACATAACTATAAACATTTGATTTTAATGTTTGCAACACTCTATGGGTGCGTCTCGACTTTTAAATTAAGTCGACGTAAGCTTGCTTACATCGACTTAATTTACCCTGCAGCTGCACTACACTTTCCTTAAGTCGACTTAAGCAAGTTGCTTACGTCGATTTAAGGAAAATAAAGTTGACTTAATTTTCATTGTTGACTTTATTAAACCTTGTTTTAATTCGACTTAAGGCTTCAGTTGACTCCCTAGAGTCAGTAGACTTAAGGCTACCCCAGGACTGCACCAATGCCCTCCGGCCGAGGGGGGGGGGCCCACAGGGGGAGCCTATGTACAAAGGGGCAAGGGGCAAAGGCTGAGCCTCCTGCCACTGGGCAAGGGGTGCTCCCCCGCCCTGTGGACCTGCCCTAGGTCCCCCTAGCCCCTAGAAGTCGACCTAGGCGTCCAGTGTGGATGCTCTAGGTCAACTTTGCAAGTCCCCCCCCCCCCAAAGTCGACTTAAAATTTACGTGTAGACTCACTGAAGTTGACTTAAATTTCCAAATGTAGACATAGCCTATGGGAGAGAAACATGGAATTTTTAAGGAAGATACCTGGAATAAGGGTGTTAGCCAACATTAAGACATTTGCAAATATAAAAACCTAGTGAATGAAACTGCCTACTACCAGCAATAATTCTGTGCCATATGAAAGACACAGGCTTGAATCAGTCTGGGGTTTTTACTCTTTACCAGAAAAAGGAATTCCCAGGGGAGACTTGTACTGATTACTCCCACATTTTTTATATTTTAACTACAGACAGACTAGATCATATTTTATTGAAACCTCACTGTCATTGCAATTCCATTAAGATCAGGGATAAAGCACTGATGTTCTTGATAACCTGATGAAGGTATACTTCTGGGATTCTTCACTAGAAGTTGACAGTGGTTATTAAGAAGTAGATTTATTACACTGGCATGCGAGAGAAAAGAGAACTTCAAATTGGAAATGAATAGACTAAGCTATCTTTACCATCACATAAAACATTTCTCTATAGCTAACTCTGGAAAGTTAGAAAGTAGTTCTGGAAACTTGGGCAGGAACCAAACTTCTAGGTACACCCTGCCAAAGAAGAGAGTGGCATTGAGTGATCAACAGGCAAAGAAACTGTTAAGTTTTGGTACCCAAATGTATTCTATTATGCTCTGTCTGCAGCAATTTGTTTAGAGAGGAGGGGGTTGTTATAATAATGATGGGAGGTAATCAGGGCATTGTTAGGCTTTCATCAACACAAGCCCCAGGGTCAGATTTTTTCTATGTTACTTGGACACAATTTGGCTAGGTAGGGTGAAGTAGGGAATTCTCAGAACCCAGGGTTGCAGGCCTGAGTGATGAGAAGGAAAAAAGGGTAGTAGAGGTAACAAGATTGGAGATGGGTTGGGGTAGACACGGGGAGATCACTTTCAGACGCATGTAAACTACCAAAATGTATTTAGGAGGACATTTCAGAAAGTCTCAAAGACTGGAATGGACAAAAAAGGCAAGAACTATCTGTTAGTAACTCTCATCTTACTCCCTGCACCAAATTAAATCGACTTAAGGAGGCTTAAGTCGACTTAATTTACTCCGCCTCTACACTGGGCTTTCCTTAAATTGAGTTAAGCTGCTCCTTAAGTCGAATTAAGGAAAAGTTAGTTCAAATTAACACCTCGTTTTAATTCGAACTAGCGCTTAAGTCGACTTTGTTGACTTAAGCCAGTGGAGATGTGGAGTAGTGCCTAAGTGGACCTTTTAAAGTCAACTTAAAACATTAAGTTGACTTAAGGTTGAAAAGGGGACACATCTACACTTGAAAAGTTAAGTTCATTTCTGTTAAGTTGACTTAATAAGGTCCACTTAAAGTCAACTTAACTTTTCAAGTGTAGACATAGCCTAAGAGAGGGGAAAAAAATCAATACAATGCTTTTTACTTTGCCTGTATAGGAATTTTTTTGGGGGAAAAAATCAGCCTTCTGGTAACTGACAAATAGGTGTTTTGTTTTGTTTTTTAAATACTAGAAAAATTTGATTGCTGGGAATTGCAAATTTTTGAGTTCTGGGTTTTTGAAACTTTAAAGAGCATTTTCAATGAAAATTTATTAATTTTTTTTTCCGTGAGTGTGATAATTTATTGACTAGCTCTACTCTCTAAGGTCCTTGAATGCCATACTGCTGCCTTTCTCTCACCCCAACCACTTATCTTGTTAAAACTAGCAGTATAATCTTTTCATTGGGTGTAGAAATTTTAAATGCTGAAGTAATTTATTTGACTTCTAGAATTTCTTTCTCTGTGGCCTGCGCCATATCCTCATATCCAAATCACAGTTTCCCTCTTGTCCCCAAAATTCTACCTTTGTGCCCTCTTTAAGCCTACCGTAACCTATCTACACATCCTCCATGAAAGAAATTCAGTACCTTGACTGCAGTTAGTGTGTGGAATTATGCATTTTGCAATGGAACATTTTGTAGCAGTCCTTCTCATGCAATCTAGTTTGGGGCAGTAAGTGAATCAGACAATACCAACACTGTGTCTAAGAAAAAGTTTATTTTTAAGCTCTTTAGAACATAATTAAGTAGTCTCAGTTGTCCATGCACTGTCCTGGGGCAATTATGTGAAATCTATTTAGCTAGAAGGCCAGTGGTTGTCTAGACATACTAGTGAGGTCTCCTGAGCTGGAATTTAATTAAAGGGAATTTCTAGGGCCCTAGAAAGAGAAATGTTTGGCTCTGATTTCTTGTTGTTAAAGATGTGGTTTGGAGAGGAACATGTTACTTTCTAGCACAAGGGAGAGAATATCTGTTTTTGAAATTAGATATTGGGTTAAGGAGAGGGATGAAGAATGTGTCTGGAGAGTTTAACTTTTGTATTACCACTTTCGGGGGTTATCGTATTACTGAATCAGGGAGCTGGGACCATATTAAGTTTCTTGTGTTTGGTAATAAAAGACACAAATTTAGAAATATATGGCTTTTTTCCTTCTACCTCTGTTCATAATGTTATTTCTACATTGTTTCCCCCTTACTGGAATGCCAACATATGTTTCATTTTTAACCCTTTCATTGTTTTACAGGAGTTATTATATTCCAAATTATGTTCAAAATTCTAACCCTTGGGGTCCTACTCTGCAAGGACGCCTGGTTCTATTCACAAATATGCCACCGATTCGCTATGTAATATTGAGCAAGTTACTTCCCCACCTCTCTGTACCTTGTTTCTCTTTCTCCTACTTTTGGGGCGAGTTGAATCCTGCCTGGCACTCACCCCACAGTGGTGGTTCCTGTCCTGTCGGGCTGGCCGGCCTTGACTCTTTGCTTCAGGCACTGCAACTTCTGGGGTTGAAACACCACTCAGGTATGGCCCCACCTTCCTCATTGCATCAAATTTGTTCTAGTGTATTTGTAACCCAGCTTTGCAGTGCCATTCCCTCAAATTTGGCCTACCCGACTCCTGTTGTTAGGATGATTGGGCCAAAGTGGAGAGGTGCTGAAACCCCACAGTTTTAGTGCCTGGAGCAGGGAGGTGAGCCTCACCAGCTCCATGGGACAGGAGCTGCCAGGCAACCCTCTGAAACATTTTGGTGACGCAATTTGGATCCTGACCCACAGGCTGAGAAACCTTGTGGTAAAGAATACAGGTTGGAGTAGAGATTGGGAGGATACAACTAAGGGAATGGTGCAGAGAAGTGACAGTTACTATTCCCACCCTTTCCTTTTCATAATGCGTTTTGGTTTTTATTACAAAAGAAGATTGCGGTGAGAAGAGGATGGAGGAGTAAGAGTAGAAATGACACATTTTGCATGGTATCATATCACTGACATGTATTTATAATAAATGAGAATAAGCTGTAACAAAGGACAGATTCAAATGAGTAGTGAGCAAGAAAATATTGGGGTATGTCTACACTTGCACCTTAGGTTGACTTAATGATGCTTAAGTCGACCTACAGAACACTGGGTCTTCCTTAAGTTGATTTAATAACTCCACCTCTGAAGGTCGACTTAACGCCTAAGTTGACCTTGTCAAGTCGATTTAAAGCCAGTGTGGATGGGGAATAGCCCTAACTCAACCTAATTGGATTGGGCTGGAGAGAAAGGGAGAGCCACGGCAGGGGAAGATTGGGCTGGGGTGAGCTGGGGCCGGGGAAAATTGGGCTGGGGAGAAGGAGAGAGCTGCAGCTGGGAAGAAGGGGAGAGATGCGGCTGGGGAGAAGGGGAGCTGCGGTCAGGGTATCAGGCTGAGGAGAAGGGACACAGCAGGGATTGGGGGCTGGGGAGAAGGAAGAGACGTGGGGATTGGGCTGCATGAGGTGTACGGCAGCCCCTGTGCTGCTGCGCACCCACATCTTAGAGGGATTGTAGCTCTAGGCCCCCACAACACTCCTCCGTCAACCTAGTACCTGCCAGTGTGGACGCAGGCAGTCAACTGGAGTGTTTAGTGTGGACGCTCTAAGTCAACTTTACAAAGTCAACTTTAAGTCGGCCTAAAGTTGACCTTGTTAAGTCAACTTAACAGAGCCTGTAGTGTAGACATAGCCTTGGAAACTAGCTAAACAAAAGTATAACTTGCTTAATGGACTCAACTTTAACAAGCGGAAATTCTTGTCTAAAGTAATTTCTTCTAAAAGCAATATTTCCCAACAGCACCAACCCGCATGGCTGGGGTCCCTCTCATTCATGGATGCAAAAAGGTTTGTTCCTTTTGTTCCCTCATTAATGGATGCCAAAATGGCTTTTTGTTCCTCCTTGTTTCCCAAAGCTCATTATCTTCACACACAGCCAGGCTAATTTTCACATCTTGTACTCCTCCAGTTGATGTCCAAACCCTGTGTTGACTGACTGACGTGTAAATGGAGCTAGCGCTGTTTTGGCTTACTATCCTCCATCTACAGATGAGTCTAGGCAGACATATAAAAGGGCTTTTAGGCACAGAGGCCTGAAGTAGAATTTGGCCACTTAAACAATTGAGTGAGGGAGCTGGGGTGGGGTGACCCCACACAGAGGAATCACAGAGACCAGGAAGCTCAAGATAAGGATGCCACATCTTCTGCCCTGTCCCCACCCCCCAATTACCTCCTACACTCTCCAGTTTCAGGAGGCAGATGTTGAGCAGTGGGGCCAAGGACAGGCAATCCAGGGAAAGTGATGGGTCTCTTGGATTCAGCAGTTTGAGGCTGCTACTCTAGGGTATCTGGGTCAAGGCCCAAGGCAGAGGGCGGGACCAGGCCCCTCTCCTTCCTCCACCCAGCCATACTTTAGCAAGCCTCAAAGAAGAAAGTGAAGGACCCACAAGGGTTAATAGACCTCCCTCATCACACTGCCATGTTTAATAATGGCAACTGGAAATAGTTTCCTGGCATGGCAGCAATATTGTGAATATTAGTTATATTTATAATGTAAATATATTTCACTAACTTGTGAATATGCAACTCTTGATGTCTGACTGCTATGTACTGCTTACATTGGGATTGTGCTCTTTCACCTTCATGGTTTTGTTTACAGCTGCTATTGAGGAACATAATGAATAGAGTCCAATGAACTAGATTAGGAGCTCGTTCCAATGAAAGCAGATCCTGTTGGGGGCTATCAATGAATTAAAGATTCAGGGGATCTAACACTTTCTTGGTTATTTTTGCTTTTGTAGCAAAAGGTCATTACAGCAATGGAGTCCTTTTTCCAAGGCAATATTAGAGTACATCAATGTTCAAGATTACTGGCAACTCTTATTCTTGTAGAACTCATGTAGGTATAACTTCCTGGCAAGTTGGAGCTACTATGGTAGAGATGGCTTTTAGTGAATAGAGAGCATTAGTTTCTCTGCCCCTGTCCCCACCCCTTTTTTTTTTTTTTGGAAATTCAGAGCAAATTTCCAAGCAAAGGGAGTTATTATTATATAATGTTCTGCAGCTGATTGTGTTCCTTTTTTTCTGGAATCTTAAAACAAACTTGTTTAGTAGGTGCCAGCACACATCAAAGTAGAAATGTGAAGAGAGCAGAATATTTATTTGCCAATGAAGGATGCTATGTAACACTTGCATAAACTGCTGCTGTTTATCATCCACATCCTGCCAATTGAGATAGGTGGCTTTTGTTCATTTCCTAATGTTCTTGTCAAATGTGTCTTCCAAGCTGACATCAGTTTTTTTTAGTGTTCTAAACCAACTTTTTCCAGGTCTTCCTTGTGGTCTTTGTCCTGTGCTCTTGAAGTCTCGGGCAAATGTATGCTACACCTTTTCTCCTGTGACCCAGCCATCTCAGTCAATACCCTCTCAACTTTTCTGTGACGGTGGCTACCTGCATAATAATCTCTTCAATGAAAGAATACAAGCCATCGGCTAGCATCTCACACAGCATCCATCTGATCATTCTCATTTTGGCAGTGTTATTCGTCTCTCTTCCTCAACAGCCAGCAGGCTTAATCATGGCTTCACACACTTTGCTCTTTAGTTTACTTGTTATATTCTTACAGCAAAGAATTCCAATCAACTCCCTCCATTTACATCAAGCATTCTTCATGTGGCTCCCAGCATCCACATTCCATCAAAGCTCCACACTGAACTAAAGTATTTAAAATTCTGTATGGTCTTAGCCCTTGCTTAAGCGAATAGTCCTAACTTGGATGCTAGGCAGAGAGAGAATGCTGTATTAATAGGACAAGACATGATTTTCATGTCTTTTAGAATCATGATACTTGTTTCAGAAATATTATTCAGTCTGATGCAGGGTCCCACAAATGGCTTCAGCCTACCATTGTAGTTAGTGTGTATGGAAGTGCTTTTATGTGTTTCCCTTGGAGGGGAAAAAAGCAAATAGTGGATTGTGGCAGTAGATTGCAAAAGGCCTTCAAGGAAACAAATATTTTAAAATGCAACTTCTCCGTGTCAAGCCTTTGTAATTTAGAAGACCCTTCAGATGGAGAGAACTCCCCTTGAACCAGTTCATCTGTTTCTTCACTCAGAAGCTAGGCTGGATCAGGAATGCACTTTGCTGTAAAAGCAATAAAAGAAGTAATATGTTAATTATGTTGGTTGATTAAATACTTGCTAAAATGTTCTGGTTGTCACTTTGCATATGAAAATCTTGCTCTCTCAGCTGGGAGTGTATCTGGTATTCAAAGAAAATGGCCCACTGTTAACATAAAAAGCCAAAATATCAGATGGCCTCATTTTGGCCTCTAAAACTGCAGCCACAAGTTTTGAAAACGAATTTGTTTGAGAATGCCCACAAACTAGTTCTCAGTCTTTGTTCCTCTTTGTATATTATTGAACAAGAATGTCTAGTCCAGTTACCAAAATATAGTTTGAACAACTAAAGTCTAGATCATTTAAACTGTAAAGTATTAGTCTGTTTTGTGGGACTAAAATCCATCTTGTTGGCAAGAATTCACCTTGGGAATCCTAGAAAAGTAACAATGCCTATAATTTTTGGCAAACAGGCTGGGACTTAGGTTTATTAATCTCCCAGGGGGAGCGGAAAAGGGTTAGTTATTGCTCACAACTGATAAGATGAAGGAAATACTGTAATGACTCACTCATCTGAGATGATCAGGTCTTTAAGAGAAGAGTTGAATGATTGCTTCAAAATACTCTAAGTATACATGCTAATTTAAAAATGAATTTTCTTCATCTGCACTGTTGTTATAGCTGCTTTCCATGAAGTTAAAGAATAGTTTTGCTCACATAAATACTCATGGAAAGATCTTTAAGCTTTTATACCCAGACACTGGATTACTGTATGCTTTTTACATGTAGTTTTGCTATGGGAAGGCTGTCTTACTAGATGATGTGCAGTTGAAAAACTGAGAGCATCCATGTTGCAAAATTAACTATAAAAGCATTTATAAGCATCCACTTGGAACTAGCTCTTCATCCCAATACAATCTATCTTGTTCCAACAGGCCCTATAATAGATTTTCTCTTTTCCCATTTCTCTACCTGGTGTAGCTTCCTTTTGGGATTGGGGAGTGGTGGTCTGCTACTGCCATCCGGAGCCTCGAGGGTGGCAGATTTGTCCCCCCCCCCGATATTTTTAGAGAGAACATCTCCTCTCCATATATGCCTAAATTAGAGTCAATATGGCCTCTGCAGACTTTCCGGAGCTTGTGATATGAGCTCAGTCAGTCAATGAATTTAAAGATATTCCACAAGTGACCCCCAACTAATCCTGCTTATGGCTTGAAAATGTCAAACTACTCTGAATTTTTCAGAGATCTAGAGGGTGTGGGTGTTGGAGGGGGCCAGTGTGTAGTGAAAATTGAAATAGATTTGTATGTTTTCAGCAAAGGGTGCAGAAACCTGGTAGGTTTTTTGTTTGTTTCATTTTTGGGTTTTTTTTTTGTTATCTCTACACACTTTGTCTTTATTTTCAAAATGAAATTTGAAACACCACAATCAGAACAGTATTAACTTCATCCTGGAGATTACAAGAGGATGACTGACTTTTTGGTATCTCTTTTAGAACTCTAGCCAATGCCGGTGGAAGTCTTTCTCTATTGCGATCGAAGAGTATGGGATTGGGCCCTTGATGATTTTTATTTTTCTTGATCACTAGAACAGAAAGTGGGAAGAATCTCAGACAAAACCCATGAAACTTTTCTGTAAGGAGCAATGCACAATTTTTGTTTCCGTGTTTGACAGTGGTAAATGATTGTGATGTGATCACAAGTAACAGGAGCTGGATCTTTATGAAGGAATAAAACAAAGAATTCAAGGGCTTTTTAATGTGAAAATGTCATTTCCTGGTAATTACATACCTAGCACTGTAAAAAGAGAGAACGCATATAACAATCTCTGTATTCTATTGTTCCACTGTGAACTTCAAATGGGATGTTGGAATAACTCCCTCACCAACAAAAATATAAAGGATGTCTAATAAACAATTGACAAATGAAATTTGCATTGTTAAAAACACATGCATGTTAACTCACATATGTAAGTTAGCAAGACAGAGGCTTAAATCTTCTCGTTTAGAAGGTGTAATGTAGTGCTAATGAAAATGTGATAGCACTAGTAGAGAGAAGCAAATGGGCAGGTTCTGTGATAGGTCATCCAGACAGTTCCGTTAGCATTCCTTAGAATGGAGCAGGTTTCTTAACATTGAGTGAACACTGGGTTTTCTTTGAGTGCTGGCTGAGGAAGCAATCTTGAGAGAGATCTGGTTTGCCTGGTTGCTTGAATATTATAACAGATGCAAGTCCTGGGTAGTGATGGGAATTCACAAGATTATGTTGAAATGTGCCAGACAGAAATGGACTTCTGGGACATTGTGTTAAGTGGAGGAATCCCTAAGGAATGGTTAATGCAAATTCCGCAGCTCCAGTTACAAAGCCTTTTGAAGCTGAGAAGAGGGAAAGTGACTGACTGATGATTATCTGCTCCCAGAGACTGGAGAATAAAGGACAGAGCTGTATAAAGAAACAGTCGAACTGTCCAGTTGAGGTTCTGGTTTCTGATCTGAAAACTGACATGAACTTGTAATCAAGGAAACAATCCCAGTTGTGAGGTGTGAAACCGACACTTACCAGAGCCCTGCATGTGACTTCTCAGAAGTTTTAGCATGCATATAGACTTTTGTTTTTCTTTGAAATGCTTTTTATTTTAAGAATTAAATGCAGTTTTATTTGTGAGAGCTGATTGGTAACTGATGTAGGCTGTATTATAGTCCCTGGAAAGAAGCTTATCTCAGGTGCTGAATCCCACTGGAGAAACTACTGAGAGATGCAGAGAAACTGTAAGCTCAAACCCCTGACCTGGAGGGGGGCGGGGGGAGAGACAAACAGAACAGTCTCTGTGCAAAACAATAAACGCACACACCTCTGACATCAGAAATTGCAACACTAAAAAAACAATAGGGAAATACTTCAATCTCTCTGCTCACTCCATTGATGACTTGCTAATAGATGTGCTGAAACAGATGAATAACAAATCACAGCTTCAAAGAGAAACTGCAGAACTCAAATTTATATGCAAATTTAATTCGGTTGCCTTGGGGTTAAACAGGGACTACGGATTTTTCTCTCATTACAGTGTTAACATCTTTGATTTGCTGTTACAGCTGGACCTGATCCTATGTCATACACTTCCCTGTATTTACTTTCCTCCTATTCTGTAAATTCTCCATCTTCAAAGCATCTGATGAAGTGGGATTTTCTCCCTCAAAAGCTCATGGGATAAATAAATCTGTTAGTCTTTACAAGTGCCCAGGACTCCTTGTTGTTTTTGCTGAACTAGACTAACACAGCTATCCCTTTTGGAACTTTAAAACCATGCTGTCTCCCTACACAGCACCTAGTTAAATACTAGTGCATCTTAAACCTACTTTTCAAGCTCGGACACTTTAAGGAAGCATAGATACATGATGTAACTGCTTAGGTGCAAAACTATGCGATTTCTTCATACCTTTGAAAGAGTCAAGCTACTCTCATATCTTGACTTTAAAAGACTTTTGATACCGTCTTGCATGACCTGTTGATAAACTAGAGAAATATAATCTAGATGGAGCTACTATGAGGTGGGAGTATAACTGGTTGGAAAACCCAGTCCCAGACAGTAGTTGTCAATGATTCACAGTCAAGCTGGAAGGGCATATTGAGAGGGGTCCTGCAGGGATCAGTCCTGGTCGGGTTCTGTTCAATATCTTCATCAATGATTTAGATCATGACAGAGAATACACTTTTAAAGTTTGCAGATTAAACCGGGCTGGGAAGGGTTGCAAGTCCTTTGGATAGGATTAAAATTCAAAATGATCTAGGCAAATTGGAGAAATGCTCTGAATAGAATGGAATTCAGTAAGGACAAATACAAAAGCACTCCATGTAGGAAGGAACAATTAGTTGCATGCATACAAAATGGGAAATGACTTCCTAAGAAATAGTCCAACAGAAAGAGATCTAAGGCTCACAAGCTAAATATGAGTCAGTGTAACACTGTTGCAGGGAGGGAGGAGGGCGGGGGGAGTAATCATTATCATCCTGGTATGTATGGGTGCAGCAGCAGCTCCACTTACAAATTAAGTCGACGTAAGGAGGCTTAAGTTGACCTAAACTACTCCGTGTCCACACTGGGCTTTCTTTAAGTCAACTTAAGCATTTCCTTACGTCAACTTAATGAAAAGTTAAGTTGACTTAACACCTCATTTTAAGTCGACTTAATGCTTAAAATGACCTTATTAGGTCAACTTAAGCCAGTGTGGATGGGGATTAGCACCTAAGTCGATCTTAATAAGGTCCAAAAAGTCTAATAAAGTTGACCTAACTTTTCTAGTTTAAACATAGCCTATTAGCAGGAGTGTTGTACGTAAGACATGAGAAGTAATTCTTCTACTCTACGCTGCACTGAATAGGCCTCATCTGGAGTATTGCATCCAATTCTCGGTGCCACATTTCAGAAAAGATGTGGACAAATTGGATAAAGTACAGGGAATAACAAGAAATAACTAAAGGTCTAGAAAACATGGCCTATGAGGTAAGATTTAAACAATTGGATTTGTTTAATCAGGAAAAGAAGACTGAGGGGGGAATGATAATACTTTTTAGACACATAAAAGGTTGTTAATAAGGAAGAAGGAGAAAAATGATTCTTAACCCCTGAGGATTCAGCAAGAAGCAATTGTCTTAAACTGCAGCAAGAGAAGTTTAGGTTGGATATCAGGAGAAACTTCTTAACTGCCAGGTAGTTAAGCACTTGAATAAATTGCCTAGGAAGGTTGTGGAATCTCCATCAGAGATTAAGAGCCAGTTAGACAAACACCTGTCAGGGCTGGTCTATCTAGATAATTTTTAGTTCTGCCATAAATGCAGGGGACTAGACTAGATGCCCTCTCGAGGTCCCTCCCAGTCCTTTGAGTAGACCCCTGCAAATCCATGGATATTCTCATATCCACATATATGGATATCCACAGACCATTTCTTACAGATGCAGATCAGATACAGAGCCATATATTTTTATCTGTGCAGGGCTAGAACCCTGAAAATACATGGATATCTGCATTATATCCGCATCTGCAGATACAAGGATATCTGCAGACAATTTCTTGCAGATGCAGATCCACATATTTGTATCCACGCAGGGCTCTACCTATGAGTCTATCCTGATGCCTAAATGTCACTTCTGAAGCCTAACTTTAGGCATCTAGGTTTGAAATACTGGCCTTATCTCATCCTGCTAACCTTGATTGGTTTTGGAAACCTTTTCCTGTAAAAGGAATAATGGTCTTTTCTAATGTTTTCTATTCAGGAGGAAAAAAATGGAGGATAAATCTGTACTAGAGAAGCACATAAGGATATTTCCTTCTTTTTCCAGAAAGGGGGAATCATGTCTCTATGGTAACAAATTATTGGAGAAGGATCTAGGAAGAAAATTTGAGGGTCCAGAGTTCCAGGGCCCCTAAAAATAGAAAAATCCGGCAGAATGCATGTTCTGCCCTGCCCTGGCTGCTGGCAGGTCCTACGCCCCACCGTTGTTAATCACAATACTTATTGTGTTATGCAGTGTTTGCTAGTTTGTGACAATAATTGCTATAGACATAAACACCATATAAAATTATAAATATTTTTATGGAGCGATAACCAATGGATGTGGTACTGAGAAGTGGTTGCAAATGCCTACCTGGGCTGGGGCCGCACATGCATGAAGGGGGCCCAGACAATACAGAAAGGGGGCCCGGAGATTAGGAGGATTCCGGGGCCCGTCAAATTATACTTTAACCACTGGAGAAAATCCCACTTTGTCAGATGCTTTGAAGATGGGAAAGATACAGAATGGGAGGAAATAAATGCAGGGGAGTATATGACAGGATCTGGTCAGACTGTAACAGCAAATCAAAATAGGTGTTAAGATTCAAACACTGGGGAACAGCAGGTAGAAGAAGGTGAGGTCAAATCACCTGTTGCAATAAGAGAGAAATCCATAGTCCCTGTTTAACCCTGAGGCAACGGAGTCAAATTTTTATATAAATGTGAGTTCTTCAGTTTCTCTTTGAAGCTGCAATTTGTTATTCATTTGTTTGAGCATAGCTATTAAGTCATCAAGGGAGTGAACAGGGAGATTGAAGTACTCCCTTATTGGTTTTGAAATGTTATTTCTGATGTCAGCATGGTTTTAGTGAGCTATTCCACTAATCAATTAATGGAATGGTAAAATCTGGCTATGTGGGGACTGTCTAAGATAATAGACTGTATCAGAAAATCTTTGAAAACTTGACATCCCCCCACAGACTTGCATGCTACATCTCAAAGTAATCTCCAATTGACCAGTGGTTGTGTTGATATAAATTTGAATGCAGACTCATTCAGACACATGAAGTTTGCACAAAGGTCAGAGTACATCATTTGCCTCGTGTGACAATTTTCATATATCTTTCACTCTGTTTTGTACAGATAATGTTAATGCATGAATCATTTCATTCCCACATAGAAACTGGATGGTACCTAACCCATAATTCCTGAGTACCTGTTGATTAATTAAAATGGATGTTGTGGTACAAATCTTTGTTATTGCTGGGCTTATCTGAAATGTTCACTATAAGGAAAGACTCTTCTGACCTAAAGATTTGCTCAGAAAAGAAGCGTGACTAAATTTTGGCTCTCACCTTACCATCCACACATGCTACTGTCCATAAAATATAAGGTGAGAGTTCAGAACAGCTACTCTCTGTATTCTCCTTTCAGTGCACATATGCAAGCACCGTTGATATATATGGAAGTTAAATGCATTCACCAGAAAGAGAATATTCCCCATGGTGTCTCCTGTGGATAAACTCCAGACTCTTCTCCTGGCCCACTTTTTTTTTTAAACTAAGGCAAATGGTGTGTGTGTGTGTGTGTGAGAGAGAGAGAGAGAGAGTGCACTATGTATTGTCTACTACAATATGCCCATTTTAGTCAAAAATATATAAATACTAATATGCCCCATTGGTGCAGATGGATTGCACAATTAATGTGTTAAGGTTTCTAAATAAATCCTCATCCAGCTATTATTTGTAAATTAGGGTAATTCTGCCTCCTTGGTAATCCCTCTATGCAAATACAGATGGTGGATGATTCTATTTATATTGAATTCTTTTTCTAATGCTATTCATTCCTTTCTTTTGTAGCTAGCATTTGAGAGAATGCTGATAACATTCTTAGAGGAAGGTTTCTCAATGGTAGCAGTATATATCATCCACTAGCATTGAGAAATTGTCCTCTAAGAATTTTATCAGCTCCCTCACTGTAGTATCTGACTACAGCCTAAACAAATTATATAACCTCACAGTATGCCTGTCTGTGGTGGAGAGACGTAGCCATGTTTTCTGCACTTTCACAGGTGAGGAACAAAGACACTATGGTTAGATGACTTTCCCAAGTTCATAAAGGAAACATATGGCAGAGCTATGGATATGAGCCGAGGTCTCTTGCATCACAATCCAGTAATTTTTTCACAAGACCATTCTTTTCCTTCATCACTTCATCAATAAAATAGTTAGCACACTTGTAAATATGCCCAAGTAACCCTTCCCCCAGAATCAGTAATGGATCGAATTAATGCGGCTTCACATGTTATAGCAATTACAGTGAAATCTATTGACATAATATGCAATAATTACAACCCACATATGCTAGCTGTAATGAAAGGTGCACATTTTACATTATCAGCATATCCTGTACCACTGACATTGAAATCCAATAAGAATATAATAGACATTGCCATGAGAATGCAGCCTGCTTTCAGAAGCCAGTTTTCCAGGAATAAATACTAATGCAGAAAATTAATTATTTTTAAAAAAAATTATCTGAATTGTTTCCCTCAGGGAAAAAAGCACTGTGAATTTCCTTGATTTTAACCAAACAAAATCTATCTAATTAGAATCCAGCTATATAATATGCACATTTAACAGCGACAGTTTTGTCTTGGGGATGACTGTAAATGTGTACTACATGTTGACTGTTGCCAAAGACCGCACAATTATTCTTTTTGCCGATAACTGCACTCATGGGTAACATACCTGAATTTAATTTCTAATATGGAAAGTTGCCAATAGTTGTGTTGCCTCCAAACTGCCACAAGATGGCCCTGTCTCAGAATGATGCTTTTATGTTTAAGTGCAAAGAAGCCAAACTGGTTCACAGAGTGGGGTATCACAGCAAAAAACAGCAGATGCCACATATTTCTAAACACGGAGATAGGAAAGCCAGATAGCATACATCGTTTGATGATGATCACCTACATATTCATCACATGGCGGTTAGGTTAGGTTTTTGCCTGTTGTGGCTCAATGTGTGTGGTGCCATGTCTTGTTATATTGTATTTAGGGTCCAGCTGGTTGAACTGTCATGCTTTTACATGTGATCTGGTGTAACTTAAGCTGGATTTTTGACCTAATAGCATGAAATATGTGCTTACATTAATAGCAACAAAATTGTTTCTCCACTCCAATCAGTGTGTACTCCAGAATGTACTCAGTGTGACCAGAATGCAGAGCTGGATCACAATAATCCCACTTTCCCCACATTGTCAGCCGACATACTTATACTGGTAGCTGAGCTGGCATCCAATGCTGTGTTTCAGAACATTCCTCATATGAACTTTGCTGACCATATCGTGTGGCATTCACAATTTGTAAACTCTATTTTAATCTCTTGTAGAACTAAGTTCTGGATTCTTGATTTCAGTGAGGCACAGTTAACAATGATGTCACCATACCGATGTCTAATGCACGCTCGCTACATTCCAGTAGGGAATAAAGGGAATAAAACTACACTGGCTCTGAAATTGTCTTTGGACAAGCTCCAAACTGAAGATATTTTTCAATGTAAACTAGTAGAGGTCATTGTGTGAGACTGATTACTCTGGATCTACCACATGAATCCAATCAGTGCCAAACCCAAAGAATTTTATGGAGGAGGGGGGTGGGTGGGAAGTTATTGTCAAACACCCTATAATACTCCGGCAAGTGTGGTCTCATTACTACATAAATCCTCAGTTAGACCAATTCTACTGTATGGCTTCTTTGTCTGTCTGGGACTTTTTTTAAAGCTTCAGTGGTAAAAAAAACTTAGTCAAGAGAAACATCTGTGTGGAAGGTTGCTTTGGCCAAATGGATTTTGGTCTCATTTTCAATTACAATTTCTTGATCTATTCTTCTTTGAATGGCTGAACATTTGCGTAATATAACTTAGCAGGGCTTTTCTTGAGTGGTGTGTGACCTTTTGTATGTCCCAAAGCCAAATGAAGTGTGTTAATATTTGACTTGGAGAACACACAGATTGAATTCAGCCTCAGCTCATTCTTACAGTCGAAGGTCATTCACAGAACATGCTGTCAGGATCCAGACACGACTGTGGAAAGAGAAGTGTCAGAAGTATAACCTGTAAGTTCAAATCGGCTCTGACTTCTTTCACACTTTTCACTCTTCATATTGTATGTATGTGACTCAGGGACATGGTGTTGCCAACTGGGAAGAGGGCACAGAACGGGGCATGGGGTTTTTACCGGAATCCCTGGGATCAGATATACAAAGGGTGACAAGTGAGTCTACTAGTTCTAATAATCATTGCAAAATGTGCATACAGATAATAATTTTCAGTATAGATACATAACTCTTTCCATACGTCCCTAAAAATCTTGGAATCAGGGCAAGTCACCAGAAGGTTATATACCTTGGACATATTCCTTTCAGGCTGGAGGTAACAAATGCTTATATCCCTATCTGGGCATGTGTGTATTGTGTTCCTCACAATGTAGGCCTATTTCCATAGTAAACTATAGGCAAAAAGAAGATATAGTTTCAACATGTGTACTACTTCTCGTACGTTTTGCAAACAGCATGAGACACCTGTTTATGACTAAAGACAAAGAATTGTAGGTGCATCTGTGGGTAAAAGGAAATGGACAGGGTCCTTGACTTAGGCAACAAGCTGGCAGCATGTCTTTCTCATGAAAAGAGGATCACAGCCAAGCCTGACTGAAAAGCCCGGCAAGGACTTTGGATGTGCCAAAGTTTGCGCGACATGAGTATTTAGTTAATTAAGTCTAGGTTCTAGAATGAGTGTAATGATTTTGTTTTACATGTAACCATTTTTTTTCCAACACTCACTACTACTTGAATCTCTGTTTTTGTTAAAGAACTTTATTGTTTATAGTGAAAACAAATATGTCTCGGTGCTTTGTGTTAAGCAGAGAGATGATCGGTGTGGCTTGTCCTGGGGAGCCCCTGCACCTTTCTTCCCAGACCTGTGGCTTCTCTGCCAGGGGAGCCGTGGTCCTGGGAAGAAGGGCTCCCCAGCCAGGGCTCCAGCGGGAGGGGTTCCCCCGCTGGAACCCTTGCTGGAGAGCTGGGGAGGCGGGCAACTGGTCCAGGCACAGCCAGCCACGCGCCAGCTGGCTGTGCTAAGATCGAGAAGCTGCTCGCCGCTTCTCAGTCCCGGCAGAGCCAGCTGTGCGCCAGCTGGCTCTGCTGGGACCAAGAAGCCACTCCCGGCTCATCCTGGCAGAGCTAGCTGGTGCACGGCTGGCTCTGCTGGGCCGAGGAGGGGCGGACAGCTCTCCCAGCTTCCTTCTTGCCGGGACCACTCGGTCCTGGCTAAGAGAGAGCGTGGGGCTCCCTTTGGCCAGGACCACTCGGGTCCCGGCTAGGAGAGCCCTGTGCTCCCTCCTAGCCGGGACTGTGCTCCAGCTCCTGGGAAGCCACCGG
>ML685780.1:3570144-3628182 GCA_007922175.1 Pelusios castaneus
CAATTGCTGGCACTGTGGCCTCCAGCTGGCAGGGAGACCCAAAGGCTTCCCTGCAGCTGGAGTGGGGTCCCTTCTCCCCGAGACCCGCGCTCCAGCTGCCTAGCAGCTAGAGTGCGGGTCTCCTGCTCTCCCTCCTGGCCGGAACCACACGGTCCCAGCTAGGAGGGAGCGTGGGGCTCCCTTCTCCCCAAGACCTGCACTCCAGCTGCTGAGCAGGCGGCAGCTGGAACCCGGGTCTCCTGCTCTCCCTACTGGCCGGGACCGCAGGGCTCTCTTCTCCCCAGGACCCGAGCGGTCCTGGTTAGGAGGGTTCCCTTCTGCCCGGGACCTGAGAAGTCCCGAGCAGAAGGGAACCAAGTGATCTGGGGCAGAAGGGAGCTCCACGCGCGCTTCTCCCCTGGACCGCTCCGGGGCTTGCTGCCTGGGGAGAGCCAGCCCCATGGCTCTCCCCAGGACAAGCCTTCCTAGCCTGGGGAGCCGAGGATCCAAAGGAGCCTCACTTCCCCCTGGACCTAACTAGTCGACTTAGAGAGTCTAATGTAGACTTTCTAAGTCGACTTAGTATGGCCCACCTTAGGTCGACTTTGGAGTCCTGTGTGGACTCTCTAAGTCAACTTAATAAGGTCGACTTAAAGTCGACTTATTAAAGTCGACCTAAATTCCCCAGTGTAGACATAGCCTATGGGTGTGTCTACACTGGCAAGTTAGGTCGACTTAAGGATGCTTAAGTCGACCTAAACAAAGCTGTGTCCACACTGGGCTTTTCTTAAGTCAATTTAAGCATTGCCTTAAGTCGACTTAAGAAAAGATTAAGTCAACTTAACACCTCCTTTTAGGTCGATTTAAGGCCAATGTAGACAGGGATTAATGCCAGGTTGATTTTATTACGTCAATTTAAAGCCAGTATAATGGCTACTTCTGCTGTTAAGTTGACTTAACAAAGTCGACTTAAAGTGTAGTCAATTTAAGTCCACTTAAAGTCGAATTTAAGTCTCCCTCCTTCCTCTTTGCCATAAATAATCATGATCTCATCTGTGAAATGGCTCCTACAATGGAATGAGGCTTTATCTAAACGTGTCAGAGGAGTAATGATGAAGTGGGGTTTTCTCCCACGAAAGCTCAATAAATAAATTTGTTAGTCTTTAAAAGTGCCACAGGACTCCTTGTTTGTTTTGCTGAACTAGACTAACATGGATACCCTTTGGAACTTGACATCCCAATCTAGAGTTGGGGCCTTGTTGAGTTAGGTGTTTAACAAACATAGACTAGAAGATGGTATATTTCCCAAAGAGGTTACATTCTACAAGTCAATGAACCAAAACAGATACGTTTAGAAAAGCCAAGAACTTGTGTTACAAACTTGTCCAGCTCTGCTCTCTAAACCAACACATTTCAGTGACAGGACCAACCACTGAATCCTATATACTTCTCACCCTTTTGGGACTGGGTAGGGACTGGTCAATGTTCCTGGCTCTGGTGTGTGCAGTTGCAGACCCCATACTTGATACCCTTCTTGGGCATGAGACTCAGTAGTCAGCTATCTAGATCTTAGAACTAGTGCATCAGCCCTCCTCAACCCCCAGTTGCTTAGACTTGCCCTCTGATCATTGTTCATGGGGCTCTGGTGGGGGGGTCGTGTCTAGTTTTCTATGCTTTTTAGGGACAATGTGGCTGTCAGACAAGGAAACTCAAGCTTAGGAAAGAAACTTCTTACGCTCACCCCACTTAGTTACCTTCCATAGATCTGTAACACATTTCTGAAAGCATCCCCATTAGTCTAATCTCTTTCCCCTTTTGTGCATCCCTGGGTCTGGTCGACATTCTGAGAGGAGACAAAGCTTCTCCCATCTCCACTCTTTCTCCAGCTGTGTCTCCTTTTTCTAGTGAGGATATGGCTACTTATTGATAAACTCACACTTTAGCAGACTCAATCCCTCTTTGGTCAGGTGGAGAAACTTCCAGCCATGTATTTAGACTGGGAGAAGGTTTCAGCCCCTTTCCCCCAAATAGGTTTCTGTGTAGAGAGTCCATTCTAAGACTCTACTGGAAGAAACTCCATTGTTCAAGCAGGGAGTTGTTCAGCGTTGATGGCTCTTTATTGGTTTCTTGCAGTTTCTCAGACAGCCTGTCCCCTAAGTGTCAAGTCTCTGCTACAAAATGGATTCTCTAAACCATTTAAAAAAATGTTTACCATCATAAGTGATGGTCACAAAACAAAAACAAAACTCAACAATTGACACAACTTGTTAATTTCCTATCAATTTCATACAGACGCCTCCTCTTTGTCTACCTGCTACATCCACTCTACTGCACTGTCTTTCACCTTCCTGACTGCTCTCTTTCTAGGCTTCTATGTCTCAACAGCAAAGTGATCAGCCTCAGTCTGCAGGCAGAGGCAAGAAAAATTATTTTAAAAAGCCAAGTATCCAAATAACTAAATGCCTGTTCCCTGCTGCATCTCAAATCAGGAGTGGTGGATCTCATGTTCAACCCCCATGGAGGGGGCAGTCAGCCTGCATGGTCAGTTGAATACATTTTTTTTATTTGGAATCACTCAAGTACAATATTTCTACTGGCGCATCATACTTATTGCAAAAGTATGCATTACTAACCTCTCAGACTCTCAGCCATGTTACATATGCAGCTAAGGTTATCTTGGTTACCTTGAGTTCTGCCATTGACATTTATGGAACCAGCATCTGGCCTGAAATAAACGCTGAACTATATTGGGAGCTGTTTTGACTCATTAAAAATTCTTGGTTTCAATCTTTCTTTTTAGTTGATATAAGAAATGGAGGTGGAAACAGTGATCCCATGGGTGCCAGTGACAGCCATTGGCTACAAATCTCTGTCCTGTCTCAGATGAGGAAACCTTGTCATTTATAGGAAACCATAGAAAACCTGTCTTTTTGAGCAATACTTCCCTCAGCTTCAATGGCAAAAGGATGACTTCTTAGCTCAGAGAGAGACTTTAAACAGAAAAATGTGAGTCATAACTGGGAACTGTTTAAGAATATTTTATTAGAAGCCCACTAAGTTACAATCCCACAAACGAAAGAGAGAAAGACTGGTTTAAACAAACCTAGCTTAGAAGTAAAGTGAAATGAGCTATTGAAAATAATGAAGATGAGGGCTCCGTGGCCCAGCAGTTTGGCGTCGGGAAGGCCACCATGGGGACTGCCATCATGCAGGTGTGCAGAGCAATCAACCGGGTTCTGCTAGCCTGCCACATCACCCTGGGAAACCTGCCCGAACTCCTTGCCGGACTCGGCTTCCTCAACTGTGGGGGCATTGTGGATGCCACCCACATCCCCATCCAAGCCTCGGAACACCACGCCAGGGACTATGTCAACCGCAATGGGTACTACTTTGTGTTCCTGCAGGCCCTCATGGATCACTGTGGATTCTTCCAGAACATCTATGTGGGCTGGCCAGGGAAGGTGCACGATGCACGGATCCTGCTCAACTCTGCCCTGTACAGGTGCATGCATGCAGGCACCTTCTTCCCCCACCACACCATCATCATTGGGGACGTGCAGGTGCCAGTCCTGATCCTCAGGGATGACACCTACCCCTTGATCCCCTGGCTGGATGAAGCCATACACAGGCTGCGTGGATGACAGCAGGGACCTCTTCAATCGGAGACTCAACCGGTGCCGCGTCGTTGTCGAGCTGTGCCTTTGGCCATCTCAAGGCCCACTGGAGGGCCCTCCTTACCCACTTGCAGCTCAGCAAGAGCAACCTCCCGGAGGTTGTCAGCACATGCTATTGCCTGCACAACCTCTGCGAGCTGCAGGGGGAAAGGGTCCCCTGCATCTGGGAGGCCGAGGCCGAGTGGCTCGCTGTGCAGTACAAGCAGCCTGACGAAACCCTGCCCCAGACTCAGCAGGTCCAGCAGCAAGCACAGCTCATCCGCCACCTGCCCATGACAATTTTGGATTCTAACGCTGTTCTCCAAAATGCTTATTTATCTCTCCCAGTTTGATGTCCTCTGAAAATTTTATAAGCATTCTCTTCATTCCTTTATCCATATCATTGATTGAAATATTGGATAATACCAGACCTATGACTGACCTGTCACCCCCATTAATATGCCCTCGCAGTTTGAGAATGAACCGTGGATGATCTCTGCGTATGGTCTTTCAACCAGTTGTGTGCCCACCTTACAGTAATTTCATCTTGACCGCATTTCCCTAATTAGTTTGAGATTGTCATGTGGGACTCTGTCAAAAGCCTTACTACTGCTACTGCCTACTGCTTCCCCATGCCCCATCCATTAGGCCAGTAACCTTGTTAAAAAAAAGTTGGTTTGACATGACTTGTTCTTGGCTATTCCTTATAATGCAATTATCCTCTAAGTGCTTACAAACGGGTTGTTTATTAATTTGTTCCAGTATTTTTCCAGGTACCCAAGTTAGGGTGACTGGTCAATACTTTTCCCAGGTCCTCTTTGTTTCCCCTTTTAAAGATATATTCCATATTTGCTGTTTTCTAATTCTCTGGGACCTTACGTCTTCTTCCATGAGTTCTTGAAGATAATTGCTTCCAGTTCCAAGGGTGCTTTATGCTAGTTCCTCAAGTATCCTTGGGTGCGTCTACACTGGTGCCTTAGTTCAACTTAAGGACACTTAAGTCAACCTACAGAACTCTGCGTCCACACTGGGCTTTTATTAAGTCGACTTAAGCACTTCCTTAAATTTACTTAATAACACCACCTCTGAAGGTCGACTTAAGACTTAAGTCGATCTTATCAAGTCAACTTAAAGCCAGTGTAGATGGGTATGTCTACACTGGAGGCTCTGTTAAGTCGACTTAACAAGGTTGACTTAAGTCAACTTTAAGTGTAGACTCTCTGTTAAGTCGACTTAACAGAGCTGACTTAAGTTAACTAGTGTAGATATAGCCCTTGTGTCCAATCCACTAATATAAAAAGCTTCTCAGAAAAACAAATAACATTTCTATTTTCCCAGTTTTAAACAAAGAAAATGGATGTGTTCATTGTGATTCTATTCTCAATATTACACATAGACTTTAAACATAGTGGGGATGGAGGGAGGTAATCTAGAATTTTTTTAAATGTGCAACCCCAGCAAAATTCTAAAATTCAAAATTTTGATTTAAAAAAAAAAGTTAGGAATATTTTTCAAAAATTGATGCAATGTTTTCTGCTAGCTATAGTGGTGGTGAAGAAATACCACAAAAGTTAAAATGTTGACCATGTTGATAGGAAAAAAGACCAACATTTTATTAAAAATGTCATTTTTAAAACTAGGTTGGATGATGGGCAAGATTAAGAAATTGTCTGAAAAGATAAATGGAGAGGGGGGCGAGATATGCGGAAACTAAGTTATATAAAACATTTTATTTTTATATAAAACTGCTATATAAAATATTTTATTATGTTGATTTATATACCAAAATTGTCTCTCTAAAGCATACTTTTCCATGAGAGGGCAGCACTGGACTGTTAAGGTGGGCATCCGAATGGTTTTTTGTTTGCTTGTTCTAGTATTTTTTTCCCTTTTATTCCCTAAAATGCCCAACCAATCAAAACCCCCCTTTTCCTTCTTCTTTATGGTGACTTCACATAAATCCATTTTGAACAGTTGTACATGTCTGCTTGTAGCAGAAGGCAACTTCAACTGTAACGCCACTATGTATTCTCAGAGGACAGAAAATTGCAATTATTTCTCTCACTTGTATGTTGAAAAGGATAGTTCATTAACTTAGGAGGTTTGATCCATTGGAGAAAATGTTTAGGATATGCATTGTATGCGGATGGCAGCTATTGCTTTCTGGAAAAAAAAAAATTCTCAGGAGAAGGGTATGCAGCATGAAGGAGCTGAAGTTGTGAGTTTTGTGCTCAAGTGTGTTTAGTAATATTTTCCCCCTAAAATGTAGAAGTAATTTAACCTTGCAACGAACTATAACATGAAAGAAGAACTGATTTAAATCAATATTAACCTTTCTGCTTCATTTTTTTAGGCGTAGATGAACTAACACTGTAATACTAGTTCATTTTTTTCAATGAGCAATCTTCTTCTGAAATTAATCATGCTCACATCATCTAAGATGAAGGGTTTTTCTTTTTCTTTCGAAGCAGTTTTAGACTCGGCTGAATTGAAGTTGGCTTCATTCCTCACAGTCCCCATAATATCAAAGTGCACCATATATTTTAACTTTTAGTGACTTCCTCCAATAAAAACAAAAGTTATAATTAATAGTCTCAGCAGTTTTGCTGCCAAGGATTCCTGGCCACAATTCCTAGTTTATTATGTTTTGTACTGTAGATGCATACCTCCAAATCTTCTTAACAAAACTGGATATTTTCGTTCAGCCAATTTAAGACCACTGCTGTCCAAAGGATAAGCTTTGTATTAAAGACTGTACAGGAAAGCAGCATATTGAAGAGTTACCTTGCTTTTAAATAAATACTTTTGACAGGATGACATTTCTCAGGGGAACAGCGTAAGGATTTTAGACACCATGGCCAGGGTGTACTTTTCATTGTGCTCTTGTTTATCTCTTTCACCTTTGTTTTTCCATGGTGATTTTGTTTGGGTGACATTTGTAATAGGCAGAATAGGGAGCCGGGAGATCTCCCTGCCTCATGCACCTCTTTAGGGGGACCAGCATCCTGTTGTTTGCACTCTGAGCATGTAGGATGTAGTTAATTATATAGTACAAAATTGTCAGAGGTGGAGTTGTAAAGTTGGGCATCCAAATCTGAATTTAGCTATTTAATTTTTCAAGTTCTGACTATGGAGTTTCTTACATATTCTTTCTTTGAGAGGACGCAGTAGGGATCTTATGAAAGACTTGGATCCCTCTACCAAATAAGACGATCCCCTGAGATTCATGTGGAGGTTTCTTTGACCTGCTGGACACCAGAAGGTAGAAAAGTTGGTGCTAACTGGGCTAGCATTCATTTATCCATTAAGGAATCGCCAGGTTAGAGGGGACAGTGCTGAGTTATGTGACCTGCACGACCCTTTCTAAGCAAGTTGATCCTAAGTCCCAAAGAGTCTCCATGGAGGAGCTTCTGTAGGAGACACGCTATAGAGCTCAGCCAGTAGCTCTGTGTTCCATGTTCCTGGTGCCAGGGTGTGCTGGATTCCCATCCTCTGCTCATGTGGGAGGAGGGCACAATCTGGCCTTAGGCTGTTTGTTTGTTGGTATTAAATAAAATTAGTTTATGAATTTGTAGTGGGAATCTCTATAATTTGTTGATTACCCCCTATTTCCAATTCCAAAGGGGTAGCTATTTCCAGTAATTCTATTGAGATTTTTTTCAGGCTCTTTCCCCTTCATGCTTGTTGAATTTACAACCTACATGTAAAACATTAGACCTCTGTGGTGACAAGATGATGTAACAACTTGCTTGAAGGTTTCTGGTTCATGCCCTAGCAAGAGCTTTCATTCCTGTCTTGACATCTTTTGTAAAGACTTAGTGATTTATGATATTCCACTGTGGACGTCCCAGAAAGTAGTTTGGATGCTATTTTCATAAATTCCCTGCATGTCAAGAAGAGTACTAATTAATGTCACTTGTGTCCATATCACAAAACCTCCACTTGTCTTCTAGGAAGTGGACTTAATTAATTAATAATATCCCATCTTGTAGACCTGTAGGTAACAACTTGTGGTCACTAGTGACTGGGTTAAGATTTGAAATGGGAACCTTGAAATGAAAGGATCCATAATGCATTATCAGTCTGTGTGGCTGTTACTGTAACTTTTCCAGGAACAGACTTCATAAAAGGACACTGTTTTTAGTCAGGCATTAGTGTGTCTTCCTTTGAAGTTTCATCTAGTCTATTTGTATTGTTCCTATGGTATCTTCTCTGCACTAGAGGCTAGTCAATAGGTACTGTATAAAACTGTTTATTGATTGCATAGGCAGTGCTTTTATACTGAATGACCTTTAGGAGAGAGAGGGAGAAGAAGCTTATTCACTTAGTATGTATATTCAGTTTCTTCCTCAATAGCCTGCTGCTTTTCCCATCTTTTCTTAATAACCTTCATATGCCTTTTTATTTGTTTTTGATTTTGCAAAGCTCCATCAGCATTTCTAGTTCCTCATTTGTTTGGTTCACATGATTCAACCACATGATGTTTTTTGGTCTTTTCCATCTTTCCAGCTATTAGGGAGTGTAATTTTCCCCATTTATAAAAATGTTGCTGTATTTGTTAATTTTGAGCTGTTAAACATTTAACTATTGCTATAAAAGAGGGGAGGGGAGGGGAACGGAGAGTGTGTGTGTGAGAGAGAGAACACATGTTTAAATAAAAATGGGAGAAAAAATACTCCTACAAATACCTCTCAAATTAGAATGTTAGATGGGATTAAATCAAACTATGTATTTCTCTTCTCTCAGGAAACCAGCTTGTGCATCACTTACATACATTAATAGCAAACAGATATTATGACTCTTACGGTCTTTGTTCATTGTTTGGCAGGACAATTTAAAGAGCCATCAATTTATACTTTCATAATCATCACCATTCAGAGCACAAATTCAAAAAAAAATTATACCATTTCTCTGCACTTGGCAATCAAATGCTACATGAGTTTTAAAAAAATGCTTGTTCTGCTATGGCAAATTCTAAGATCCACCTTATTTAGTGTAATGCCTCAAGCAATGCACAATAGCTGATGCTTTAAAAGAAAGTGGAAATGACCCCTAATACAGGTAGCCTACTGCAAGACAAAAACACAGAGGAGATTCTTGACCCAGCAGGTGATTAGCTCTACAGCCTGGGAATTGAGTATTTGTAACTTTTTTTCCTATCCACCATTTCTATAGAGTTTGTTTTCCCCCACCATTTGATATATATCCTAGTGAATTCCAAAGCATGTTAGTATACCTGGAGACTATGTGGTGAATGGGGCCTATCTCTAGTGGGTAGTTCATCTTTATAGTGTGGCTGTTTTTTTAAATATGATGTGTTGTTACTGCTGCAGCTGGTTGCTTGACATCATAATTAGCGAGTTTTAAAGAGGTTTGTAGGAAGAGTGCAGGCAAAATGTAAGTGTAGGAGAAAATTAAACTAATTTTTGGAAATACTTACTGAAAATGTATCAGGTGACTGTATTAAATCTTGGCAAAACTGGAATTTTAATTTGTGTGTATTCCCAGAACTTTGTGAAAGAATTATTTTTTATTCTTTTCAGTTTTGCAAGTCATGTGAAGTGGCATTTCCTCAGAAATTCTGTATGTGCCTACGTTGCACCTGTAAGGAAATCAGAGTTATGCATGCAAGTTAAACACAAATTACCTGTGGGAATGAATAAATGGAGGGAGACTTTTCATGGATGCATAAGAAAGTGCACATTATTTAAATCTGCTAAAACATGCAAACAACATTGACAAACTAATTGCAAACCTAATTTATTAGGAGGCTTCCATTAAAAGTCTACTTGGACCACATTTGCCTCTCAGAAGAGTCATTACAGCTGATTGAATTTGGTATTATTAGTTTATTCAAAGCAACCAACATTTTTTCTTGTTTTATCAGTGTTATATGGAATGGAATTTGATCAATAAAAAAAACTGTTGGGAATATATGAGTGACTCCCATTATAATCTGAGTAACTATACAGTATTTCCTAGGCCACATGCTGTATTGCTGTTGTGTTGATTGGCTGTAGGGTTTTCTTTTTTTTTTTTTTTGCTTAGAATGTACATGTCCAATATTCTGAAGCGCAAATTCATTGAGCCCTAACTAATAAAGAAGATAGAAAACTGGACTACAGCTTCAGAGCAATTATACATGTCCTCATCATCATTACACAGAAATTTCAAGGCATTTATTGGTAGAATCCTTTCTGAATAAAATTTAACCCGTTGAGCTTATCTGCTCAAAATATACTTGAGACCAGTATCTTAATTGGATTTTTAAAAGTGTTAGAAATGTATATGGCTAATGAGAGGAGATAAAATGCTCCCTTAGTGGGGATATAAGCCCCTAAGCTTCAGGGCACCAGTGAACTATAAACTGGTGGAGATAGGAATTACTGTGCCAGATTATACCATGATACAGTACCATGTACTACGGTACCCTAATCACTATATTCCCAATGCTAATTAATGACTATAGATTATATAAGGAATACTGTAGCCAATAGAAGGTAAACAATTGATTTGATTGCAATAGAAAGCCCTCTTTTTATAGTGTGGGTCTCTGCTGATTAAGTCTTTAGGATCAGATGTAAAAATCAGGGCAGGAATCCTGATCTTATCAAAGTTTTGATGGAATTACTTCTAAGAGAAGTGGTATTTGCCTCTATCCTAAGCATAGTACAACATGGATATCTGGATCCTGCCTGCCCTTATTTTTCCTGACAGTTTAGATTTTAATAAATTGGTCTTAATTTCCATTCCTAAGTGTTGGTGCAAAATAGTTTTCATACATTGCTTCAGAAGTGAAGATGGTGAAATCCCTAAATACTCTAGGCTATGTCTACACTAGGGAAAGTTAGGTCGACTTTGTTAAGTCGACTTAATAAGGTCAACTTTAAATCGACTTAAAGTCAACCTTATTAAGTTGACTTAGCAAAGTAGTGTCCATGGACATGGCCTAAGTCCACTTTAAGTCGACCTGACTGCCCTTAGGTCGACTTAACAAAGCGGACTTAAGCGTCCACACTGGGCTTAGGTCAACCTAAAGAAGGGTTAGATCGACCTAAGGAAGCTTAAGTCGACCTACCCGGCGGTTCTTAGTAAGTCGACTTATGCTTTCATTAAGTCAACTTAAGGAATTTCTTAATTTGACTTAATGAAAGTCTGGTGTAGATGCGGCTTTGTTTAAGTCGACTTAAGTCTCCTTAAGTCGACTTAATTTGCCATTGCAGACATAGCCCTAGAGACTTTAAAGGGCTTGGAGATATTTTGGGGTGAAATATGAATGTAAATTATTAACAAGAGTCAAAACCAAATGTAAGTTAAACTTGAAAATTCCTGTTTACTTGTACTCAGGGGTGTAGCCGGCCCCCTTCTTGTACTCAGGGGTGTAGCCGGCCCCCTTCTTGCTGGATGTGCAGGGTGGGACCGGCCAACATCAGGTTCCAGTTATGTGATCAGAAGGTGCCCCAAGATGCTCCATTTGCCAGGTAACAAGTGGACCTGTGGGAGAAGGGAGGGGGGGGTGGAGAGGCCCGCCTTCCGCAGGCATGAATTTTGCTGCCATGTCTGTGGGGCCGCCCAGCAGGCATGGACACGGGTGCCTCTCCTTTGCTTGCAGCCATGCCCTCTGACTGCTGAGTTGCCCCACAGCCATGAAGTTTGTGCTACTGTCATTGTAGACCAGGGCTTAGGCCAGGTCTACATTACAGAACTATGTTGGCAAAACTGTGTAACTCAAGGGCCTGAAAAATCCACACCTCTGGGTGATAAAATTATACCAACCTATCCCCCTGCGTAAACAGCATTGTATTGATGGGAAAAGCTCTTCCACCGACATAGCTACCACCTCTTGGGAAGGTGAATTAATTATGGCAATGGGGAGATGCTCTTCTGCAGTGTAGTAGTGTCCTCACTAAGGTGCTATGGTGGTAGAGCTGCTCCGGTACAGCTGCATTTCTGTAGCACTTCAGTGGAGGCAAGCCACCAGTCTTCTCCCTCATGTCTCTTAGTGGGCTAGAGGGTGTTCCGCAGCATATCTTACGGATGGAGGCATGATAGCATTACACATGCAAACACAGAATCTATTTCTGCCTCAAACTAAATTTTGGCTTCTCTGCATGGCTCAGATGAAAACTTTTTCATATGTGGACCCAAATATGAATTGGATCAGTTATTTCCCAAGTGTTCTAGGTGACAAAGGAAAATAAACATTCATATATGGCCCTATATTCCGCAGCCTTTAAAAACAAATAAAATAATGCCATTTTCAGCTTCTCCTTGATCTCAGAGAATGATCCTGTTCGAACTACTGAATTTTGTGTACAGTGCAATGCTCTAGAAGGCATATTAAACCAGTCTCCTCCCTGGTGTAGGCGGGGGAGTTTTCGTTATTACTGGCCTTCCTCCTTACTATCACGTCTTACAGCAGCGTTTCGCTTACCTGGTGACAAAGTTCACTCTATTCCAACACAGAACATAGCACTAACACACCATACAACCCCATTAACATCTGTGAGGTTGCATGGGATGCAAATGAGCACAGAGTTTGGATCTCAACAACTTGCTTACCCTATTGAAAGGTCCAGGTGACTCTCACTGAAAGAGAATCAAGTCCCAGTTCATTCATATACTGATGATGCTGGCTGGTTCATTTGCGGGGATTGACAGGAGGATCTTTATGCCTAAACATATAGGATTCTGCTGCCTGAGCTAAAGAGGTAGATGTGCGCATTGTTCCCTTGGGGACAGCAGGCCTGATATTACTGCGAATATTCGGGGCTTGGAGACTGAGGTTAACCTATTGTTAACCTGCAAGGCAAAGTAAGAGCAGGCATAGGCCAGCCCCAGAGGAGATTGTTTGGGTGGCTAACAGGCTGGTATATCCAGGGAGCGAACACTTGAAGCACAATCAAGTCTCTCTGTCTGAAGATGGGCTAAGAAGGTGACTTCCAGTCCGGGTAACCATTAGAGAAGTCACAGACACATTATTAAAAGAGTATAATGGACCGCAAAACTTATACCATTTAATTGTACGTCAAACAGACAAATAAGTCCTATTAAGTGCCTGGGAAGGCATTACTAACTTCAAAAGAAAGAGCACAGCGAACTGTAACCCACGCAACAAAGCACACAGTTGGTGAGAGAGCACCCCAGCACTCTGCAAACAAAGTCAAACCCTGCCATCTGTTCTGGGTGTTTATCCCTCCTCACACCTCCCTAAAAGAAAGCTTCCACTACAGGGAAAACTTTTATTTCAGCTCCAACTACAAAGGGTAAGGAAGGAATAAGAATTCAGTAACAATCTCAGTATTTGGTCCATCATACTAAACACTGAAAATATCGTCTCTGGAGGGGTTGAGGTTTTCTTTGAGTGTCAAATTTCTAGTCTGGGCCCAATAATTCAATATTCTCTAACAGTCATCCCATTGGGTTCAACTCCTTTCAGCGTGCTATTGTCAAGAATATCAACACAGAGGTCAGACCACCTACTCTGATCGCTTTGGGAAGATCAGCTAACTGCGCCTTGCAAGAAAGATTGGGGTGGGGGACTTCCATTGGAGTTTTGACCAGATAGTTACCAGAGATCAGATGTACAATGGTAACCCTTTAATGTTTGTAATACATGGGTCAAGTGTGAACCATATTACAACATTTTAGCTTTCACCTTTTTAAAAACAATAGAGTTATTGTTTTTTGATACAGGTTTGTTCTTACATGGCTCTGCTTGAAAACGAAATATCATCTTACACATTGAACAAAGCTGTATAACTTACAATGTTTCACTTTAAATAAATGATCTCATCTTATGGCTAGGAGTGTAATTAACATTTTCTTTTGAAACAGTTTGAAAAAACTTTCCCAGAGCTGGTCCCCCTGTGTGCTGGCTTGAATTTAATTAGTGGCATTTTTATCAGCCCAGCTAAAATTCTTCCAAGGTCTTCCTTTATTTAAATATTTCAGCCACACCCTATTATCCATATGACTAACTGCGGAGGCTTGCTTTACACAGCTTGATAGGGACCCTCCTCTTTTGGAATAAAGGTGTAGGTTGTAAATGTATGTATTTTGGAACGCACAAGGTAATACAACTAAGAGGTGGGGGGAGGGGGAAGTAGGATGAATCAATCTTTCCATGAATTTACTTTAGAAGGGATCTTGTAAGCTTTGCAACTCCAACATGGTAAGGAACTTGAATATAATGCACACCAAACCGCTTGAGTGTAAGCTCTGCAAGCATAATGCTGGCATATAACGATTTATGCAGTACTTTCTGAACTCTATATGCCATATGAACTGACCAGAAAACAAATTTCTAAAGTAGGAAGGTATCTGTGCATTAGTGTTTTGTTCAGTGGTGTGGTGGAATATTCCTTTAGTCGGAGACGGTGAAAGTAGGCTTTCAGGTCACCGCAGAACTATATCATGTGTATGAGGGTGGTGGGGCAAAAAGAGAGTCCCCAAGACAAGACAGACTCTTCTGCTAGGTTAAGTGTATAGCTGGATAGAGTCACAATATTGTTGGGTGAGTCCAGGGTATCACAGATGTGGCCCCTTGTGGCATGTAGTTTGTCAGTCTTTAAGGTGCCACAGGACTTTTCTCCTTTTTGAAAGACTGAGTTTAACAGTACCACTCGCTGACGCTGTAACAATATTATTTAAGTGCCCCAATGCCCAAATTACATTTGGGGATCTATTGTGCTGGGCACTGTATAAACGTAGCTTTTACTATCTTCTTCCCCCTCATTGTAAACAATCTGGTAGAAACACTGTGGCTTTCCACCCACTACCCCAATCCGCTTTGAGTAATGACATTTTCTCAAGGCAGAGGGGTCAAAACAGAAGCACGAGGTTGTCAGTGAGTGTGGTCAGTTTTCAAGTAGGAATGAATATATGTTGGAACCAGAAAGTGGAGGGAAGATAGGAGCACAGCTGGTTAAAGAGAAGTAAAGAAAAGTGAGAGAAGAGGCCTGGTTTGATGTCAGGAGTATTAGGGGTTACACCCTAATCCCATCTCCTTCATTGGAAGAAAAGGGAAAAAATAAATGGAGAAACTACTGGAGCATGTCTTGCTATCTCCCTTTCCCTAAACCAAAAAAAATCATACGGCTTGGTGACAAGATACTTGTACTTTAGACCCTGTCTTGAGCAGCAGTAGAGGAAGGGAACACCCTTGTCCCAGATTTTCTTGTAAATATAAAGAAGTGAAGAGACCTGAGGAAATCAAAATCAAAAGGACCCAGGAGCCTGTGATCATGAAACAGAGTGCTTGTTCTCAGTCTTAAAGCTCCTATGCATACAGTCCCATACATATACAGAGCTCTTAACTTTAAACTAACTTGTTTGGGGGAAAAGTGGTGGTGCTTTTTTTGTTAAGATTTTTAATTCATTTTTATTTTTCAATTAAAAATATCACAATACCAAAAGAAAAGAACAAAAGCAAAGTTATACATTTAAAATACATTCTGTAACATACAACACAGAGGTATCATGTGTGTGCAGAAACCATTCCTTAATATTAAACTCTTTATCTCAGATTTTAATGGTATCTTCAAGACTCCAAAAGTGCTTTTTCATCAATAACATGGGTCTAGGGAGCATGTCTATTGCAGCCAGTATTACAGGGGTGTCATTCAGTAAATGAGTCAGAGGTATATGTTGTCATAGTGCTCTGGCCAGAGGATTAGGCTGATATAAGATCTGGAATGGTCAGCTGAGGGGGAGGTGTTGTATATCCATTCTCTCCAGGTGACTGCTGGGTTGCCTGTCTGCAAGTCAAAATTACCTGAGATAGTGATGTGGTGGTGCATTTAACTTGAGCTGGCTGGCCAGAGACGGGGGAGAAGCTAAAATTCAAATGAACATAACTCATTCTAGCTGCTCACACAACCACTCTGCAACATGGACACAGACTAGCAGCACCTGAATGCCATTAGTCCTCCAATGCCTTCCCACAATTACCTCCTGCAACTGCCCAAAAAAGTTCTCCTATGCTTTGCTGGGCAAGAGTTTACAGAGTGGCTCAGCTTACTTCAATGCTAAGAAGCAGGGGATATGCTCCTACAAGTCTTAGGACCCATATACATGAACGCGTGCCAGTGTGGACAGAGCAACTTGAATGTTATTTCTCAGTGTGGCTGCTGTCACTTGAGCTAAGCTAACTTGAGAAGAGTAGGTCAAGTCTAGATAACTTGAATTAAATCTGAAGTGAACCTGTATCCAGGGAAAATCCAAAGGGGTAGCCGTGTTAGTCTATTGTAGAAAGACAACAGAGTCCTGTGGCACTTTTAAAGACTAACAGATTTATTTATCGCATGAGCTTTTGTGGGAGAAAATCCCACTTCGTCAGATGCTTTGAAGATGGGAAACTTACAGAGTGGTAGGAAATTAAATGCAGGGGAGTGTATGACATGGGATCAGGTCAGGCTGTAACAGCAAATCAAAATAGGTGTTAGGATTCAAACACTGGGGAACAGCACATAGAGGAAGGTGAGGTCAAATCACCTGTTGTAATGAGAGAAAAATCCATAGTCCTGTTTAACCCCAAGACAACTGAGTCAAATTTGCATATAAGTTCGAGTTCTGCCGTTTCTCTTTGAAGCTGTGATTTGTTATTCATCTGTTTCAACACAGCTATTAACAAGTTGTCAATGGAGTGAGCAGGGAGATTGAAGTGTTCCCCTATTGGTTTTGTAGTGTTGCAATTTCTGATGTCAGATTTGTGTCCATTTATTCTTTGGTGCAGAGACTGTCCTGTTTGTTCAATATATAAGGCAGAGGGGCATTTCCGGCACATGATGGCATAAATCACATTGGTGGATGAGCAGGTAAACAAGCCCTTGATGGAGTAGGTGGCTTGATTAGGCCCTGTGATGGTGTCTTCAGTGTAGATATGAGGGCAAAGTTGGCAGCGTGGTCTGTTGCAGGGATATGTTCCTGCTTTAGTGTTTCTGTTGTATGATCTGTAGTTGCTAGTAAGTATCCTTTTAAGGTTAGGGGGCTGCCTGAAAGCAAGGAGAGGTCTGTCTCCTAAGGCTTGAGAGAGTGAGGGGTCATCTTGTAAAATAGGCTGTAGATCTTTGATGATGTGTTGAAGAGGTCTGGCTTGGGGGTTGTAGGTGGTGACCAGTGGCGTTCTGTTGTTGTTTTTCATGGGCTTCTCCTGCAGTAGTTGACTTCTGGGTATCCGTCTGGCTCTGTCAATTTGTTTCTTCACTTCTGCGGGTGGGTACCGTAGTTTTAAGAATGCCTGGTAGAGATCCTGAAGGTGTCTGTCTCTGTCTAAAGGGATGGAGCAAATGCGGTTATATCTTAGGGCTTGACTGTACACAATGGATCGTGTGGTGTGTCGAGGATGAAAGTTCGAGGGATGTAGGTAACTATACCGATCAGTAGGTTTGCGGTATAGAGAGGTCTTTATGTGCCCATCGCTAATTTGCACTGTAGTGTCCAGAAAGTGGATCTCTTGTGTGGAGTGTTCCAGGCTAAGTTTGATTGTGTTGTGGAAATTGTTGAAATCTCTATGGAAATCTTCAAGGGCATCTTTACCATGGGGCCAGATGATGAAGATGTCATCAATATAGCGTAGGTAAAGTAGAGGTACTTTGGGATGAGACGTGAGGAAATGTTGTTCTAAATTGGCCATAAAGATCTTGGCATATTGTGGGGCCATGTGGGTACCCATAGCAGTGCCACTGCCTTGAAGGTAAGTTTCCCATCTTCAAAGCATCTGACGAAGTGGGATTTTCTCCCACGAAAGCTCATGCGATAAATAAATCTGTTAGTCTTTAAAAGTGCCACAGGACTCTGTTGTCTGTATCCAGGGAGACTGAGTGCCTAAAGGAGTGGAACTGAAGGTAGGCCCAGACAGTCACAAGTCCCAAGGAACTCAAAACTTGGTTGATGTTGAAATTTGAACCCATATACAGGTCTGAATATCTCAGCTGAACTTTATGGGTATGTCTACACTGGCAAGTTAGGTCGACTTTAGGAGGCTTAAGTCGACCTAACTTAGTCCATGTCCATACTAGGCTTTCATTAGGTCGACTTAAGGGGCTTCCTTAAGTTGACCTAATGAACGCTTAGGTCGACTTAATAAGAACTGCGGGGTATTCTAACTAACCCTCCTTAGGTCAACCTAATCCTTCCTTAGGTCGACCTATGCCCAGTGTGGATGCATAAGTCCACTTTCTTAGGTCGACCTAAGGGAAGTTAGGTCGAATTACTAAGTCCTGGTTAAGGGAAACCACTTTAAGTTGACTTAATAAAGTCGACATAAACTCCAGCTTATTAAGGCAACTTAACAAAGTCGACCTAACTTTTTATAGCATAGACATAGCCTATCTGTAGGGCTGCGTCTACACTTAACAATTAAATCTTCTTAAGGAGGCGTAAGTCAACTTAAAATACTCTGCATCTACACTGGGCTTTCCTTAAGTCGACTTAAGCTGCTCTTTAAGTCAAATTAAGGAAAAGTTAGTTCCAATTAATAACACCTCATTTTAATTCGAACTAGCGCTTAAATTGACTTTATTAAGTCAACTTAAGCCAGTGAAGATGTGGAATAGTGCCTAGTTGGACCTTTTTAAGTCAATTTAAAATGTTAAATCAACCTAATAAGGCCAAAAAGGGGCCACGTTTACACTTGAAAAGTTGTTGACTTAATAAGGTCCACTTTAAGTCTACTTCATAAAGTCAACCTAACTTTTCAAGGGTAGACATATCCTATAAGTGGCTGCACTAACACCTGACCACTTTCTGGTTTTGTTTCGCAGACTCTTTAAAAATCAGCTGAAAATGACATGTTTCTGAATTAGAGTTCTTGAGGAATAAAATCAAGCCTAGAGGGGTTACTAACCTTAACTGCTAAAGAAATCTTTAAGGAGCTGAAGACTACTTTAAAAGCAGCTATCTCATTTACAGATTGGACCATAATGGAAGCACAGGAAGTAGAGCGTAATAGGAATATTTCAAGAAGAACAAACTTTAGAAAGGGCTCATTAGAAAGACAGATGGGTGAGATAATATCTTTTATTAGACCAAATTCTGTTAGCTTTTATCTACTTCTTTTGTATGCCCTGATCTGTAGACCATAGATTAGATAGATGATGTAAGAACTGAGCTTCCCTTAGCACTGTAGGAAATTTTGGGAACTTTCAATTCTCATTCGTCTTCCCCTCTCAGCCCCCAAGTGGAACCTCTGGCTGGGGCACTACTCCAAAGGAAGAGGAGCATTTTCAGACTTGAGTTTACCAGGCCAGAGAAGCCTGTAAAGTAAAGGAGTAATGTTAGTCAAAGGGTTGGACAGGCTGTGGCTTATGAGTGGAGGGAGAGGATTTTCAAAAGTAATTTGTTACCTGGGATTATCTGTTGTTTGTATCCAAAACTGAGACAAAAACAATTATGGTTGTGGTTTAGATTTCTTAAACAACACTGTGACTGTTGCTTTACCGAGTGCTTGAAAGGTCCTGGATTGTGCTGGAATTTGTACATAAAGCTGTAGTCTCTCCTCCAAGTATGTTTTTTAATATGTGGTTTTTTTCCTTTGAGTTCAGAAGAGGAGAGATGGCAACCAGCCAGCACTCTGGCTGCTTGTGCAAAGAGCTAGTCTTTGAGCATCGTCCATGCTGCAACTAAGACCACATCATGTGTCCAGTTTGTCATAATATTTATTCACGTCTTTGTGTGTGACAGAGAAAGAGATTTGAATCTTCATTCGGATGAAATCCAGATCTCAGTTTATTTGAACTTGGAGTATAAAACATGGCTCCAAAAGGCATACCGAACAGGTCTTCGAGGAGAATGTTCTCACTTTTTCACTAATGCACTCAGAGTTCTAATGGCTGAGTGATTTAATAAATAATTAGGTTAACGTCTCAAAAATCTATAGTGTGGGAGGTTTTTTTCACCCACACTTCTTGCAGAGGTCATTGACTAGATCTCTTGCCCTTTATTGGCATATTATTCATGTATGCATGAACTTGGCAGTTTGGCTTTGAACTGCGTTCTCCTTTTCTTCCTCTTCCTGTAGCTATAAGAGCCTTTCTTATCTATACTGATTAATACACAATGATTATCTAGGGAGATACGCGTCTCCTGTCACCTGTCTGATGGAGTCTGTCTCAAGGGACGCTACCTCTGAATGAAATGCCTTCAACTACAAGGCCTTAAGAGCACCATTGTGTACATATCTCCTTACATATTATCCACACACAGACTTCACAAAAGTTGGGATGACTGGTGTGACACAGGCTGTCAGTTTCAAAGTAGCCGTGTTAGTCTAGGTCAGCTAAACAAACAAGGAGTCCTTTGGTACTTTTAAAGACTAACAAATTCATTTAGCGCGTGAGCTTTTGTGGGAGAAATCTGACGAAGTGGGATTTTCTCCCATGAAAGCTTAGGTGATAAATAAATGTATTAGTCTTTAAAAGTGCCACAGGACTTCTTGTTTGTTAGACTGTCAGTGGAAACCATACAAAACACGTTGTTGAGCTAGAATGTGAATACCAGACACAGGGATCTTCATAACATTTATGCACTGTGTTGCCAGTTGGCATCAAGAGGTTCTTATGTCACAGTCTTCTGTTCTTACCACTTTACATACTCTCCCATTATTGAAACCCCACATGGCTTCTTAAGAAGCAAGGGGGTTACACCCCACATTGTTCATATAGATTGCCTACGGGCTGCAAATGTTAAAAATGGGTGGGATTATTGTTTTTTATAGGAATAGTTAACATTAGGCCACATACTAAGAGCTAAGTTTATTGCTGCCATAAAAAAGCTGACCTTACGCTGGCCACAAAGCTGCTTCAAGCAGTAGCAACTTGAGCTCCATTTCTGCACCCCCCCTGTTTGCAAGTGGTGCTGCACAGGTGCAAGCGCTCTAACCTAATTAGAGTAATCTCATCGGTTACCGCAAAGACTCTTGTTGGAAATGTTTCCTGAAAATGTCTTGAACAGAAATCCTTATTAATTCCTTATGGAAAAAGTCTTGTATAGTAGAACAGACAAAAACAGGAATAAAGCCAATAAGGGGTTTCTAAAAATCACTTTAGAAACCTATAGAATTCAGTGGAGACTGCTAACCTTTTAAAAGGCTTTTTCAAGCATATTATAACATTTTGGTGCTGGGCTTCAATTCTCCATTAAATTCCATAAAATGGTTCAGAAAACTAGTCCCGTGGTAAATGTCATGCATGTATTTAGACCATTCCTGAACTTTGAATGTGATTCTCTTTCTTGACAAGAGTCTCTTTGTGAATGCTTTATAAAATGCTTGAGCTTATTCATATTTTAAAACTATTTATGGCTTAATCTATACACTGTTTGCAAGTGCTTTACTGAGTGTTTCACATTTGAAGATTTAAGCTGCTTTCGATTAATTTCAACTATGCATATAATCATGTGGATATCAAATTACTGGAATATCATAACTGTTAGAATCAAGTTTCCAGGATAAATACCTGTGTTCAAGCATTACAAATTCACTTTCTGTGGTTTTGCCCTGGAAAATCAGCACTTTATGTGAAAACTGATAGTAAACTTAGTTCCTAGAAGATTTGGAAAAAGTAACCACACAAGGCGAAAACAAGCAAAGTATACTGAACTTATTATTTAAAATCTACTAAATACTTCTGAAACATTGTCTGGGAGCATTCCTTCAGTGTGAAAAGGGATCATTATAATTGACAAGTCTGACTTCCTAAATAAGAGAGGACGTGGCATTTCATATCTTAATTATTAATTCAAGCTCAGTAACCTTTACTTTAACTAAAAGCACAGAAGTCCATTCAATCTTGATTTAAAAATGTTAAGCAATGGTCATTCAGCTCTACTAGTTAATTACTTCCACTATTAAATATGTTTTATTTCCAGTTTTAACTTCTCTAGCTTAATTTACACCCAGCTATAATGAAGATAAACTTTTTGATCATATTCCAAAGGGGTAGCCGTGTTAGTCTATTGTAGAAAGACAACAGAGTCTTGTGGCACTTTTAAAGACTAACAGATTTAAAAGTGCCACAAGACTCTGTTGTCTTTTTGACACACACAACTACACAAACTACAGTGCCTAGATACATCAAATAACATTGTGTATTTGTGAGTAATGTTGTTGTGTTCTGTAATTCTATTACCAAAATGAATTTGAGTGAATGAATATACACTGAAGTTTTCGCAGCCCTCTTATGCTTTTGCACACCTTTACTGACAGAAATTTAGGCTTTCCCATTCTTTTGGCCGCTTTGTAAAGCTCAGCCTCAGTGTTCCCACAACAAAAAGAAAAACAAAACAATCAAGCACATCCTGACAACTTGGGGAGTCTTTGTTATTTCCAGTATTTTGTTTTCTCAAAAGTTTTTTTGATTTTTAAAGGATCTAGTCCACATGCTATGGAGTAGCTTGTGAGTTTACTCAGGATAGTGGAGATAATAGACTGTTTAATATGATTTAGGGGTTAAATCCTGGTTCCATTGAAGTAAATGAAGAAACTTCCATTGACTTTGCTTGGGCCAGGATTTCACCCTAGGGCTCCATTGTACATAAAGTTCAAGAACTCTGAGACTAGAAGTCCTTCACTTTCTACCAGACAAACAATTCACAAAAAATCGCTTTTACCCCTTGAATCCTTAGAGACTTATAGATTGCTATACAGATAACATGACGCTTCATCTAAATCAGAGAACTTAAAGATTTCAGGAAATGAGGTTGGGATTCCCAGAACTACAACTGATTATAGATGAGGTCGGTAGCAACGCCTATTATTAAGGTTGCCCAACACTTCCCATTATGAGACCCTTTTTTCAGTAGCTTGTAATTTAGATTGAATTTGGGGTGAAGTTTTCCATGCCTGGTGTCTGGCTCATTCTGGAAAATTCTGCCAAAAGGGATCAGCCATTTCTGAAAACCAAGCTAGGGGAAAAATAAGGTCTTTTGCCCATTTTTTAAATTATGGGTGACCTTTTCTTTGAAAAGATCTAGTGCTCTTATGCTTTGCAGCAAGGATTTGGATGTGCCTTTTGCAATCCCAGTGAGCACGTGCACAGAGTCGGCTGAGTTATATGCCTTGAAAATATGCAGTTTGTACATGCTCAGATTCCTTAAATTTTTAACAATTAAATGACCCAAAATTTCTGTGCCCACGGCACTTGCCTCAAAGCGGGACTCAATGGGACCAGTGGTTGCCAACCCTCCAGGATTGTCCTGGAGTCTCCAGGAATTAAAAATCATCTCATATGATGAAACCTCCTGGAACACATCCAATCACAATTGGCAGCTCTAGTTGTGGCTCTGGGCCGCTGAGGTTCCAGCAAGTTCCAAGCTCTGGGACTGAGACCAAGGAAGTAATCTCCTGTACTCTCAGTGACTCCCCCCTGCTAGGCCCTGGCATCACGGGGGAAAAAGCTGCCTGATTCAAAGCAGAAGGAACAAAAGTCAGATCTGTGAAGAAGAGGGTGGTGGCGATGGTGGGTAAATAGACTTGGGACAACAATCCTTTCAGGGAGAGGAAGGAAGCTAGGAGTGGAAGCTGGCAGTGGGTGGGGAGAGTAAATGGACTGAAAGATGTGATTGTGGAGGAGATGAGATGTGCAGTAGGGGGCATGCAGAGGCAGGGGGAGGCCTTCCCTGATAGGCTGAACTCAGCCTCCCCACTGAGGCAGGAGCGGGCCCCAGCCAGGACCCAGGCCCACTGCTGATGGTAAGATCCCGCCCCAGCTGGGGACCTGGAGCTGCCGGTAGCGACAGGATCCAGCCTCGACTGGGGACCTAGAGTTATCAGCAGTGGTGAGATCCGGCCCCAGCTAGGGTCCCAGAGCCACTGGCAGTGGTGGGAACAGGATCCGGCCCCAGCTGGGACCCGAGGCCTCTGGTAGTGGAACGAACTGGCCCTGGGCCTGGCTGCAGGAGCTGGATCAGGCCTGGGGCTGATGAAGTGGTGTGGCTGGGGGAGGGGTGGGGAGCCTTCCCTACAGACAACTCCAAACTCTGCCCATGGAGGCATGCACTGTCATGTATACCCACCAGATTTGCTGCTTGGTTTGTAGTGAGCATGCTACAACTGAGCACGCTTAGTAACATCTGCTGAAGCCCTTGCCCTCACTCTGTCCCTTCCCCCCAACAGATACGGGACATCTCTGGGTGAGACAGATTAGCAACAAGGGGCTAGATATTGGGACTGAGAACTAGTGGAATGGGGGGAAAGAGGGAGGGCTGATCAGATGAAGAACTCCTGACAGGAGGAGTTTGTGAGTGAGTTAGGGTGCTGAGGAGAACTGGAACTGACTGGGTAAAGAGACTGAGACAAGGAACAGGGGGATGGAGGGGACAGTGAGGGTGGACGTGGAGAACCTACCATCTACACAGAGGATTGGCTTCTTTTCCATCCATTCTTACCCGGCTGTTTCTGATTCCAAGTCATTGCAATTTTGTAAGATCCATTCTGTCAGGGCTCATCAACTTGTTCCAGGTTTAAGGGTAGGGGGTCCCATGGCTAAATGAGGTCCCTACTCATCCAAATACTGCCAAGTGAGTATTACCTTCTGTGTGGAATTTAATCCACCACAAGTTACAGGCTTCAGTATAGGAGTAATTGAGTGAAATTCTCTGGTCTCTGTTACAGAGGAGGTTAGGCTGGCTGATCTAATAATCCTTTCTGAGTTTAAAAATCCATGAATCCCCCTGGCATCAGTTGGGTAACAGTTCATGGCAAGTGCTTATTCCCTAGCCATGCCCTCATCTGCACAATTGGGTGGCTTCCTATGGGGCTTTTTCACAAAGCCCACACGAGAAGTAGGGAAGGACGCTGCAGAGGTGGCACTCCTTCCATGATGGTGTCAGTCAGTTTCATTCCTCGAGCCTTTATGGGTGAAGGGAATTATTTGAACTCTTGTTTATTAGATAGGAGTGGAGAATGGAGACATACTTTCAGTTGCAGTTTTTGTCCATGTATTTCATGCAGAGCAGTAACAGATCAACCTGTTACTTTTTATCTGGTAAACAATAGCAAAAGATTGAACTGTGGGGAAAGTCCCAATTAAATGTTTGAGCAGTTGCTGGATTTACATAAGCTTGTGTGGCTTTGAAAGGTGGTTTTAGGTTTCTCTGGATTTTCAGCAGGCCTTTAGCTCTTGGCAACTGGATGGAGGACTTCATTAATGCTTTGGCAAGGGGAAATTGGGGCACAAAAAGTAAGCTGTATATGTCAGGAAGGTTGTGGGGTTTTTAATAATCATTTCTGGCACCAGTGCAAAAAGGGTAAAAGAAAAGAAAATGACACGACTTGACACGTCTCCAGCTTTATGTGGGCTTCTTCAGTGAAGAGTTTTGAGAACACTCATCTGCACTGCTCTGGAGCACGAACCGAAAGAATGGTACTGAACCAGTCAGTTGCACGAACATGGTGAAATAAGGTGTTGGGACCTTATAAACAGTCTTTGTCTCCTGTAGGGGATGTCACGTCCGACACTTTAATTTTCATAACCTTGTGCCATTCATTTTTTTTTTTTTTTTAAGAAAAGGTATGAAAATCCCCAAAACTTCACCACAACCTCTTGCGAGCACCTGGATCACATTTTGCACAGTAACCACTTACTGGAGCTTTGGCACCAGTGGGATATTAAACTTTCTCATGTGGCCAGAGCAGAGCTGGTTGAGAATGGGAGAGAGATGAAAAAATTATAAAATCATTTTCTCTTCTCCCCTTTTCCCTCTCCCTGCTATCCTTCCTTTTTTGACCTAGAATTTGAAAATTTATTGAAGTTTTGAGATATGAAATGCTTCACCCATTTTTCGTCTGCTTTATATTAACTCTTATAACACTGACCTATGTCAGGGGGTGGGGAGCCAGGAAATGAAACCAGTCTCTTACCAGCATTCCTGTGTGTCAGCCCAGGAGCCGAGTACATCTAAACAAAATGAACGAGGACACTGGCACTCTGTTTCTCTAGGACATCCAGAATACTCCTGGCAATGCTCCTGTGAGGAAAAGTAATGAACACCAACCTGGTCACTGACAATGGAACAACACACTGAGCAGTAAAGACAGGCTATGGCCAACCTCAGTGGCAAAAACAGGATACTTTTTGTTTTGAGAATCAGTGGCTATGTATACAGAAAGCCACTGAACTTCAAAGAAGGTATTTGTTGACAGGGTCGATAAAGTACAGAATGATTCTCTTGTGTGTTGGGGTCTGAGTGACTTCATCCTAGACCTTAATATTTGCCTATTTTATTAATTGGCCATAGTAGTTTTTGTGTATGGATTCTGTTGATATGTTTTGTGAGATTTACTGATGAAAAACTCTATGTGAGAAGAAGTGGTGGTGGTTATTTGCATTTAATATTTCTTAAAAATTTAACAGTAACCACTGGAGTCAGTAGATATCAACCCCATCATGTGAAAGAGTAAAACTTTCTGTAATCCTGACCCATGTCAACTGATCAGAGCCAGGAAATGAAGACCATTATCTTACCAGAAGCCTATTCACCTTTCCTCACTACTGTCTCTTAGTAGGCTCTTATCTGCATTGTATGATCCTTTACTCTCCATATCAGTTATTTATCACACATGTATTTTTTTGTGGCTGTTGAACATGACTATTGCAAAATGCAATGAAACACCAAGATGAATGTTTTGAAAAAAATGGTGTTTATTTTTCAGCCTGAAATTATGTGGGAAAGGGAGCTGGAGTGAGAGGTGGAAGCAATGAATGGAGATACCATTACTCACATTTTTCTTGTAAAATGCAGATTTCTTTGGGTTTTTTTAAAATTCATTTATGTCTATTTTTGAAAGTCATCATACAATACAGTGAACATTCACAGAAGAGTTATTCAGTAAATGGCTTCCTGATGTAAAATACAAACTTACAAGAAGTGCTGATGGTGCTAACACCTGGTTTTCTAATAACCTCTAAAGCAAAATATTATTCGGTGGTCTCTAAGGTCCATGCTGTTGAATTTTTTTTTTTTTTTTTTAAATAGATTACTACCCTGTGTAAAGTGAGATTGTAAATTATCATATTGAAAATGGTTGCTAACTGTGGAATGATCTCTCTTGAGTAAAATGAAACTTTAATTAATACAGATAGAAGCCAAGGAGAAAGAGGTGATGTGTGACAGACTGGTAACAGTGTAGTGTGGAGGGTAACTTGGTATAAAATGGAAAGAAGTAGGGCAAAAGAACATGGAACTAAGAAATCTGCTAAACCCATGACAGGTCTGTAGCAAATACAAACTAGGACACGAAGCCTTATAATTCTAATGGATACCACAGAGTGCTCCAGTTACAAGTTGGATGTTATTAGTGTGGAGTTGCTGTAAAGAAAGAGAATTTTTTCCATCTAATGTTGTGCTTGAGGGGGAAGAGGCCATTTTCTGGTCCCTCTGAAAATTCTTTGAAGTAAGTCAAAATCATCAACTTAAACATTACATGAAAAATAAAAGGCAATGCACTAGTGTAGAGCATAGGTAGTGAGATGTACTGTTGGGGTTTTTTGTTTGTTTGTTTGTTTTGGTAACAATTTACTGGTTTTTGCACTTTATTAAATTCTTGAATGGCTTTCAAAAGTTGTCCTGGTTACTAGAAAGTGCATTGCAATTATCTGATCTTGAAGTGTTGAGTATGGATCACACTAGCATGGTCTGTAGCTGAAGGAGTAGGTTGCAGACTCCAAGTCTGGTGTTAGGCTTAGTAAATGAACAGCGAGATCTTATTCAGGGGGATAAGGCATTGTGCCACGTTTATTGTGAATGCAAAAATCCAAAAAGCATTTTAAAGCATATACATTGCATTCTCTCTCTCTCTCTCACACACGAGTTCTGCAGGAGGAAGATAGTTATGCACACACACGAGTTCTGCAGGAGGGAGATAGTTACGCACACACACGAGTTCTGCAGGAGGGAGATAGTTACCAGCCTCAGCGTTGCTCGAGTCAAACCACTGGCCAGGTGGATGAGCTCGAGGATGGAGTGGGGTCCAATTGGTCATTGTATTTGCAGAATGAACCCAAAGTCTCTCATTGTCTTCACCCTTTTCATACGGCCCAGACTATATGCAAGTCTATGAAAACTGTTATGTCATGTCGTTCACATGTTTGATGTGATGACCTATCACTCACAGATGTAACAAACATGACATTTTTACTGTTCTGTTCCTTTATCATGCTATGTCCTTGGAAAGGGGGATGTTGCCTCCTCTGTTCTTTTCTGTTCATTTTTCTTACATTTTTTTTCACCATATGAATCCTTAGTGTTTGAAAATGGGTATATTTTCCCCCTTGCAGCCTCTTAACACTTTTTTAACCTCTATTCACATTCACTCTTCAATCACACAAATTAACACATTCATTTCTAATTTTTTGTTAATTACTTAACTTACAAATTTTGACCAAGACAGGAGAGATTCTTTCCCCTGCATTTACAATCTTGAGAAATTGCTTAAGATGGCACAGTGTTATTCTTTTGTGTTACAATTTCAATAACCAATTCTTATCAATTGTTCTGTGTTCCTTGGCTTTCAAAAACAAAATTTAGCAAGACAGTTTGTTACTGACCAATACTGAGAACTATAAAGCGTTACAACTTGAGGTCAAGGGATGTTACACTGCAAAGATAGTCAGCCTAGCTGGCCTTCTTGTATCCCTTTTTCTACTCAAATTTAAAATCTTACATTTAGAATCTTACTTAATGTTAGGCAGGCCTATAAGCTTACCCTGGCAAAAATGAAAAAATGGGACAATAATTGTTACTCACCTTTGTAAAGTATTTGGGGGCTCATTAGATGAAAGGTATATTAATAGTAGGAGCTCTACACAGAGGCTGAGCAGAATATTGTAGATAAATAATATATTTGGTGGAAAAAAAGCGGTTTGGGATTGAGCAATGCAATTTGTGAATTCAGGTCAATTCTGATGAATAGTTTTATCTGAATTATTTTTTTTTTTAGTCAAAACATTTTGTTTTGATACTTTTTAATGAACTGTTTTGACTTTGTTTTGAATTTTTTTTCATATTTAGCTAGATCTAGTTTCAAAAAACAAACAGTGGGATTAAAAAAAGCACCCAAAAATAAAATGGAGGGAAAATAATTTTGAATTGAACAAAATGAAAATTGAACAAAAAATATTTTGATCAGCTTTACTCTGTATTATGTGCCTATTACCAAAGCTTTTTACTTTTTTTTAATTAAGTGATTAATATAGCAGTAAAGGTTACTCTATTACCTGAAAATCTGAATCAGTCAGTGACGTTCTTAATATTAGCTTACAGCAGGTGGGGACGGTGTAGGGGAGGAAGCTCTAGAGAATGCAATCTTTTTCATGGAAAGCACAAAATTTGTACAGCATAGATTACTGGAGTCAGTTTACTAATAAATTCTGAATGTACTGTGTTTTTTCAGTGTCCACACCATTGACTTTAACAAGTGTACAACTGCCCCACTGTGCCCATTAAACATATTGCCAGTATGACCAGAGTTTGAAAAGCTGTTATCCAGTTAGAGTATAACTCAATTGGCTCCAAAATTAGGTAGTGGTGTTCAACATATAATGGTGGACTTGGAATTGTCACAAGGTCTTGTTGGCTTTAATTACTGCATGAAACATAGGTGCGTTTTGTATGTTAAATACATAATTTTCCTGGTAGACCTAGACTGTACTTTGCTGTAACATTGATCCTCCCATCAAGCACAATAAACAATATGAATGAACCTCCTCTCTCACTAGCATAGTATTTACGGTGAACACTCACCCTGGTGCAGATGCCTGGTGCTAGGCCCTCTTCACCATTTAAACAGGGCTGTGTAGGGAAGGGTATAGAGAGACCTGCCATGCAATGGAGCCCACATGCACCATGACCGATAATTAGACATAGAGGCTGAGTGGGGGAAGATCCATCAGGTATAGAGCTATGTGGATCTAATAGCATAAAACACAACAATGAACACAAAGAGATAGCCACTGATATTCAGTGTGTATTCATTCCATTAGAAGAATGTGAGCATTTTTATAGCTTTATTTTGTGTTAATGCATAATGAACAAATTGGAAGTGTGTTAATTGTTGGTACACAATATGTATTGGATTCTTTTAAAAAATGCATATATTAAAAAGTCCTGAAACAAACATATAAACAGTGTGATGGGGTGTTAACCTTGCATTGGCAAAATAGGGGTTAACTGGGCCTGAGAGTAACAGCCAACCATGTGAGAGGGCGGCTGAGCCAATCAGGTGCAGGTTGGAGATATAAAGGAAGGAGCAGCAGGGCTAGCTGCTCAGTCTGGGTGCAGGCAGCATAGGGAGAAGGTCTCTTCTGGCTAGTAGGCTGGAAGGGACAGGACCTCAGAGAGGTCCAAGTGTATGCACTGTGGGCTGATCCAAGGCCAGGGTTCCTGAGAAAGGTGCAGACTGCAGGAGTGGCCAGAGCTGCGGTCCAGCAGCGGGGAGCCAGAAATGGACAACTGCTGGATTCTGGAACTGTGAGGGTCTATGTGCGACTGGGGGGCTCTGGGGAAAGTGGCCCAGGGAATATATGGAGACTGTGTGGTGGACTGGAGGGAGGTGGAAGCCTCAGTTGAGGCACCTAGGATCCCTGGGCTAGGGCCTGGAGAAGTGGGCGGGCCCAGGTCCCTCCCTGCTAGCCCCAGAGTGCTAGGAGTGGCACAGGTGTTGGACACAGCACTAGGTTTGCAGGCCGGAGACTATTTTAATTGGTGGCTGACAGGAGCAAAAGGTAACCCCGGAAGGGGTGAACTATAGAGACCCAGCCAGAGGGCTGAGATCCCAGGAGGGTCTCGTGGCCAGAAGTCCGTCATGTGAAGACTTGGAACACTGACCACCTCGGGGGGACCACTTGAGTAATTTCCCTGTACCATCGCCAGGAGGTGCCCTCTAGGTGGGTTGAGTGCAGGAACCTGCGAGAAACAGTATCAGAGAGAGGAGATGAAATACAGAAAATAGACATTCATACATCACTGAAGTGTGTAAAACTACAAAAATACTGAGAATATATACTACAAATAGTGAATGAAAAGCAGAAATAACATGAAAATTCTCCAGTAGATCCTTGGGTATCCCTGCTTTACACAAATAAATGTGTATTTTCTTTTCATGTGCAACTTTATGCTTTGCAAGGCCATTAGAAAAGATCCCTAAGCTTTGTAAAGGGAATTATTTGAACTCAGTCAGTAATGTAGTTTGTTCATTAGTAGCACTTCGAAACTTACTAAGACTCTCAGAAATAAATTGAAGACCTTGGATAGATACCATGATATAAAATGGACTAATTTACTTAACATCTGAATACACTGAGGGATTAAAGTCCTGCAGATGTAGCTTGAAATTTGATACAGTGTGTACACTCATATGAAAAAGGATGCTGTTATTGTGTTTATTATTGGCACAATGTTGTCTTTTTTTCCAACTGGCGTCATCTATATGCTTAATTTTAGCAATCTGTTTGGACTTCCCAAGCTTTGATTGAAGCATCATCTTAGGTATGGTCCAATGCTGATTTCATTCTTGTTGTGATTATTATATTATCACACTACATAATGTTCTCAAGTTAAATTATTTGAATCAATAGCACAGTTTAATACCATTTTAAACTTGCCCACTGATTGTACGAGACAAACTTTATTTTGACTCAGTTCAATTAGTCTGCTGACAGTCACAGCTTCATCTAGCAGAACACCAATAAACACTGAAAATAGATATACTCTTCGATGTAGCGGGATTGCTTTTCTGTTCTTTTTTTTTGTTTGTTTTGATTCAGATCTATTTTTGAAATGGAACACAATAAACTCAAAAATTGGTATATGTGATGGGAGAGAGAAGTAAAGAAAGGAAGAGAGCAGCATGAAGCTGGGAACAGAGAAACTGGGTTCTGGAAAGATTAGTTATCCAAAAAGTACATAACACATCTCTGAGGGATTCGACTTTGGTACTACAATGGTACCATCTGAATGCGATGCAGTAACAGGCATCACAGCAAAAAGCACATATTAGCAGAGAAGGAAAAGCAGAGCCACCGTCTCAGCTGGGGGAAATCAGCATAGCTTATTTGACTTCTCTTGAGCTATGCTGATCTACACCAGCTGAGGCTGTGCCCTTTATATACTAAATAGTCCTTGCAAGCCTAAGGCACTTATAATTTGGGGTTTCCATGGCACTTTATAACCATGAGTTTAATCAAGTCTCCCAACATAACAGTGAAGTAGGTATTAGCCCACTTAACAGTTGAGGGGCCAGGATACTGATGGTGTAGCTGTACAGTACTGGAGAAATTAGCCCTTAATATTTACTTCCTTACAGATCCTGAGTTTATGTTTAATCTTTTGAGTTGTTATGATCATAGCACCTCAGAGGACCACGAATGTGCTAACATGTGCACCATCCATAAGTGACGTAAAACACTGGAACTCTATTGGGTGTAAATCAACAAGGAATTTGACTTGCTAGCTAGCAAATAACTGGTTTTGTGTTCAAGTCAATAACTCCTATACTGCTCACTACTTGAGTGATTAGTAGGTCAAGATTGGCTTTATTATGTTATGTATAGAAGTCACTTTTGGGATGGTGGAGGAAAGAAGAATCTTCAAAGTATTGGTTTAGGTTCCTACTCATGGTCACAAAAAATATTTTCTCCCTAATAAAATCTGGATTTTTCCAGAACAGTGTATTGTTCTATTACTTCATCCTTCAATGCCAGTTTTCAAATACCAAAGGGGTAGCCGTGTTAGTCTATTGTAGAAAGACAACAGAGTCCTGTGGCACTTTTAAAGACTAACAGATTTATTTATCGCATGAGCTTTCATGGGAGAAAATCCCACTTCGTCAGACGCTTTGAAGATGGGAAAGTTACAATAGCTATGCGTAATTTTCCAAAACAGTTGCTTTATTATGAAGAGCTTATACAATATCTGAATCTTTTCCAGGAGTTCCGGAAAGGATGTGACATGAAATGTGAGAGGGGAAGAAACAAGAGACCGGATGTTGTCTACTCTTTTCCCATTTACTTTTTTTGAGACCCAGCTAAAATTGGGAAAGCCAGATTAGGCTTCAGTGTATCAGATGAGTAATTAAAAACAACTGGCCAAGGTCTACCACAACTTTTTTGTATTCCAAATTCAATTTGTTACTATAGAAATCTTACTTTAAGATTTGTACAATGAAGTCTAATGAAAACAATTACTATTTGATCTAAAATTTTAAAAAATTAAAACTAAAGGGACTAAATTCTCTAAAAGCAGTGGAGTTACATTAGCAGAGAATTTACCTCAAGGATTGTAAAACTTTACTACCTAATACTAATATTAACAATAAAAAGTATTTAAAAGATGACCTGAAACACTGCTTCTGTTCTAATGCTTAGAAGTATCATGGCTTCTAATTAAGGAGTCCTTTAGTTTCTAAAGGTACTCATTTCCACCTATATAGGTGGTGTCCCTACTTAATTATTCACTAACAAGCACACTTTGTGGAAACAAGTCTTCCTTAAAACTTGATCCAAACCCCACTGAAGTCTAAGAGAGTCATCCCATTTGTTCCAACGAGCTTTGGATCAGCCCTTTAAAGATGATCTACTTCTCTTCAGCACTAGGGGGAGATCTGTAGAACTGATCCTACTATGAGCCTCGTGCATCTTCTACATCATTCTAACTGGAAATACACTAAATCTCAGGGAACGATACATGTAGCTGAAAAGATGCCAAAGGACTAGGAGGAGATTTTGTTACTAAGCATACAGTCTATGCAGCAGGAGTTCTGGTGTGCTCATTGTTTGGACGGGAAAAGATTTTAAGCCACTGTTTTGACTAAGTCCATTATTTAACTGCTGGCCTGAGAAACCAGCTAACGCCCAATAAAAAGTGAGAACTCATATGAAATGTCCATATTACTACCACAGGACTAACTAAACTCAGTTTCTCCCTTCTTGGTCTTTCGAATAAATGCACATAGATTCACACAGTTCAAGTAACATTCCCTTCTAGGGATTCGGCTTGTTAATAAAACACAATAGATAATGTCAACTGAAATACAAATCTTCTGGACTTTGTCCTGAGGCTCTCCGATTCCTTCTGAATATCATTTCTTTCTTAAAGCTTTTACAAACTAGGACTGCATCTTTTTTCCCCTGCAGGAATCTTACACCAAATTTTCACTTGGCTGATGCATAGAACACCTTCCAACTTCTTTTCCTGGCTCTAGGTCTCCTCTCTGAACAAGCTCCCTCTAGTTAGTAGAAAGTACTAGCAAAGGGCTTTTTTCTTCTGATATTTGGTCTCCCAACTCTGCCGTGGGCTAGAGATTTGAAAGAGGGCCCAGGGACACTCAAAAACACTGTAGCTTGGTACGGACTATTATTGTTAGAGGACACCACAATAATGCAAAATAGGAGAAAATGCCATCCCCAACCTGAAAATCCCCTGCTGCAGAGAAACTGGTACTGCTGTGCTGTGTAAGAGTTTGGGGTAGGATGCTGGAATTGAATGCGAGTTCTGAGCAACATGAAACTGGGCTTTATAAATTAACTGTCAAAGTATAACAAAGAATCTCTTAATCAAGAAGTGAATATTGTGTTCATTAATTCTAAATTGTAGTGATTAGCTTGAATAAGTGTCTACACTGTGAAAGACTGTTAACCAAAAGCCTCTTTCTTCTGCTTCCCAGAGACAGGAAACTCAGCCATAGACTCCCTACCTCACATGTAGAGGACTGGATTTTCCACCCTTAAATCCAGTTATTCAGCTTTTGTATCAAGAGCCTGGGATGGACATAGCCACAGAATCTTAGGGCCGGAAGGGACCTCATGAGGTCATCTAGTCTAACCCCCTGCTAAAAGCAGGACCACTCCCACTAAATCACCCCAGCCAGGGTTTTGTTGATATGGGTAATCAAAAAGTAGCTGCCTCTATAGCACTATTTAATAAAAGTTGTTTTGGTTTAGGAATATTCAACCAGCTGTATCATATTGCAGGCAGAAAAAGCCTTGCAATATTAAATGACAAAGTGAAAGCTGGACGTGTTTTGCTTTGAAATGTCAAAATTCATAATCTGAACCCCACAGACTGAAATTAAGACAAGAGGTGTAAAGCTGGTATTTTAGCTCCCTGGCAGCTTGTGAAGTTAACCCTGTATGATCATTGTTCCTATCTGCATCTGATCTACAGAGGATGAACAAACTAGAACAAATGCACTAAAAGGCCTATCTGTTTAATGCTTTTCTATTTCCACAAAGAAATCTCAAATGCAATTCCAAGACTTAGTAAACTTCCTCCTGGACCACTGTTCCTCCACAATTTTGTTAACAATTTGATAATGACGTATTTATTCAGAAAAACGACAGAGTCCTGTGGCACTTTTAAAGACTAACAGATTTATTTATCACATGGGCTTTCCTACCCCTTTATTCAGGATGGTCTCTCTTATCCCAAGAGATCCCTGAGCACTTTCCCAAATGGAGTATAAGGAATTTTCTTTATTAATATGGGACACTTACCCCTCAACTGTGGGGTGGAACATAGTACCGGTAGGTGTTGAATAATACATAGCCACACCACTCAATATCTTACAATAGAAAGGAATTCCTTATCCGGTGGTATTACATTGGGAGACTTAGACTGAAGGGTTGCAATTGGCTAAAGTATGCTTCAGCCTGGAGACTTGGTTAACATCTCTCCTTTTGTGCAAAGTATCACTGAAACTTAAATGGCAGTGTTTTACATGTGCCATCTCTAACAAAACTGCTGCTGCTTGCCCAGTTATGGCATTGGTTCAGGAGTAATGCCCAGAGAAGCATTCTCCTGGATTGCTAACACCATTTTCTGCATGCAGTGCTTGGGTTTCTATCATGGGCTGAATATACCCTATGTTGGCTCGTCAACCAAAGGGTTAAGGCAGGAACTGCCAGTCATCACCGATTGGCATCCTCACAGCAGCTGGGAGAATATGAGGGCTGGGAAGCTGCTAGAGGAGTAAGCAGGCTGGAGACAGAAATTCCTGCCAGCAAGCTGTTGAGAAGCTGTCCAGAGAAGAGCTGACTGGACCTACAGGCAGGAGATGTCTGCAGAAGCCAAGGGAGGTAAGAAGGCGGTAAGGCCACAGCAGCAAGAATTGTTGAGGCTTAATTCTCCCTGCCTAATTTAAGGGCCTTGAGCTGGAACCTAGTCGAGTTGGGGGCTGAGGGGATTTTCAGATACCTGACCACTGAAATCTGCTGACCCCCAGCAATTATAAAGAGAAAAACCTGCACACCTCAGCAGGACTGAGGCTAATACCTTTTGTACCCCAGAATGGGGCTACCATGGAGACTCAGGCAAGAGGAGCTACATGGAGTGAGTTCTGGTACAGCACTCCATCAGGCCCTGGAGGGTGTTGCTGCATCAACACACCAGCTTACAGCCTCCAGTCTAAATACTAACACAGCTCACTGCTGTTGAGCTTGTGAAATCACAACACTGCTGTCCAATGACAGTAGAAAGACTTCATGTATTTGTCTCACCTGTTGGGGTGGTCTCTCTTCAGTGGCAATTTTGATTTGGTTCCTAATCCTTTTATCTTATTGTTCTGGGCTTTGATAAAGTCAGTGACAGTGTAAGAAAAAACAATTGATCTTCTGTCATACCACCATGTGTAAAGCTTGCTCTCACAAAGCAATAAAGGGTGAGCTGTATCAGAACGCTTATCGGAGAATGCCACAGAAGTCTCTCGGGCTATGTCTACACTTGCAAGTTAGGTGGACTTAAGGAGGCTTAAGTCAACCTAACTTAGTCCCTGTCCACACCAGGCTTTCATTAAGTTGACTTAAGAAATTCCTTAAGTCGACTTAATGAAAGGTTAGGTTGACTTCATAAGAACTGCCAGTTAGGTCGACCTAACCCTCAGGTCGACTCCTTAGGTCGACCTAAGCACAGTGTGGATGCTTAAGTCCACTTTATTAGGTCAACCTAAGGGCAGTTAGGTAAACTTACTAAGTTCCCGTTCAGACTTTGTTAAGTCGATCTAATAAGGTCGACTTTAGGTTGACTTAAAGTCGACCTTATTAGGTTGAGTTAACAAAGTTGACCTAACTTTTTGTAGTGTAGACATAGCCTCATTGTTTTGCTTTTAATGTGCTTGATATGGCAGCCATTCTTTCATCTCCTACTGAATATCTTCCTTCATTTCTAGTTGCATGGCTTTGCCTACCTTGTTATGTGTCGGGGTTTTGTTGTTTTTTGCTTGATTTTCCTTTTTAAAAGATAAGCAAACATAGTGAAAGTTCATATTGAGAGGCCCTATCACTGTGTTTCAGGGTAACTCAGCCCTGATTACAGAATGAAACACAGCTGGGTGGAATCAGGTAATTTCCTATAGAGGGCAGCAGGTGACTGCACTGAATGGGGAAGTGCAGAAAGTCATGGTAGAGTCTGCAGAAAGTGAAGTAAAGGCTCTTGCAGGAAAGACCTGGAGATCAGGGGAGTTGCCCTAGACAAGGAGGCCTGGGAGGGACCCTTACCAGTAGGGAAGAAAATGCAAAAACCCCAATCAGGAAGGCCTGGGAACAAGGCCAACCCAACCATATAGGTGAACGAGGTGGTTGCCTTTATTTTCTCAGGATCCAGTTGAAAAAAATCATTTATATCCGTGACCCAACAATTACATCTTTCAGCAATGCATTCCAGTCTTTTGGCAGCAACAGTAGGGGTGCTATGACCCCATGCCTGAGGGTCTGCATCTGCGACCCAGTTCTGGGTTCCGACCCCAAGTTTGAAAATCCCTGACCTAGGGCATCAGACTTTACGAGGTACCAAATTAGATGGAAGTGAACTTTTTTCTCTATTAAAAATATATTAATATGTTATCTCTTATAACAGGGAGATTGGGGGGAGGGCACCAAAGTCGTAGTTTGCCTAGGGCACCAAAATCCCTTGGGCTGGGAAGAGAATGAGAAACCTTTTGTTGTGTGGATTTAGGAATAGACCAGTGGTCCCCAACCAATAGACTGCAATCTACTTGTGAAGGGCAGTTGCCATTGAAACCTATGAGCGTTGCACCATCTGCTGGCGAAAGGTTGGAGACCACTGGAATAGACTCTTTCAGGGATTTTGAGTTTTATTTTCAGTTTATTTATATTAATGATATAATAAATAGCCTTCCATGGGGAGTGAGTTTCTTTGAAAGCCTGGATTCTTTGAACTCTACAAGAGGGAAACTAAGGAAGACTGCTTATAAAGTGACTATAGACCATGCGGTGACACAGTACAGGGCTAGTCCAATACACTGCAACATAAAGGATGAGATTATATGTACAGAAAACATAGGCTATTTAGAATTCAGTTGGGGTAACAACAACATTTGCTTTGTCTCCTAGCATAGAGTTCATGCAATAAACTGTCTTTTACTATGTTATCACACCATAGTGACAAACTATTTGCAACCTTTCTCTTCAATTTTAACTGTGCACAATTTATAATACATAGTATTTACAAAGAATAAATATAAGGCTGCTTGGGAAATCCAGAGATAAGATTTCCACCTATTCTTCTCATCAACCATAATGTTGTATTAACACACTTTGGGTATAATAGTAATAGCTTTTGTGGACTGCTAAACTAGATCATCAGATGGTATGAACTGAGAATACTGCAGAAGCAGTTTACTTAATCTCCAGGAGAAAGCTACTTTTGCATTTCTTGCAAACTACTTTTTTGTCTGACTCTTGCGATGACACTGACAAACTCTTGGTATAAACGGCATTCATCCCTAACCCCTGCAAGTTGCTGAGTCTCAAGCACTGGTAGTGCTCACAGAAATAAAAAGGTTGTTATCCCTTTTAGAATAAAGGAAGCGGGAGTGAGGGATTCAGCATTCATCTACTCTTGGGTCTACTAATGACACAGGAGCCAGTAAACAGTGGAATTTGCAAGAGGAGTTTGGGGAGTATTTGGTGGCCAGGTATTGTTGTGGTGCCTGTTGGGGGTTTGTGTTGGTGTTCTTTGTTTCTCTCACTACAGGACATAGGAGAGAAGGCTATGCTGGATAAAGAGGCCTATAATAATAGAGGAGGCAAGTGTTTTTCGAGACAGCAAGTCTGCCAGGTAGAATGCTGTTTAAAGAGCTACAAATGATCAGCACCAGGAATGTCAGAATTAGAAATTTGTAAAATCAGCCAAAACTATCGCAGGAGGAGACTGTTATAGAAACCAAAAATTGCAGGACAAGCCTGCTTGTTTCAGATGTCCTAAGACCAAAGTGTGATGCTGGGAAACCAGTTCCAACTCATGCGCAAAAAAAAAGGAAAAGAAAAAGAAAAAAACCCACCCCTTATCTCAACTGAATTCTGAGGCCTACATGGCTGAAATCGGTCTTGCACGCTTTTCTCAGTATTGTTAACATAGGGATTAGAATTATAAGAACATGTTTAGTGACTAGACTTTATGGAATGCTTGTGATTGCTGCATGCTTTATTGTCATAACATCTGTATTCCATATTGTAGGGTAATATTTGAGCATTGCATTGTAAGCCTTTATAACTGTGTAAATGAGCAGACATTCATTAATTAGTGAGAAATGATGATCTCCAACAAAAGATATTATTTCTTGCCTGATGGAGGAAGGCCTATCGACTCCAGACAGATTAGAATGGGACATCAGAGGATAAAAGACTTGTTTATTCTCTTTTTTCCCTCTTCCCTACCATCCTATAAAGATGAATCTTGCAAGTGAATACCTCCCACAGCCAGTGGCCACAACTGTAGCTCAAGGAGAAGGTGGGGGAGGAACTGTATGTTTATGCAGCTTGAATTTGGGGGGAAGGGCAGGATTATTAGGCAGAAGATCCCCAGTGCTTAGCCTCGTTAGTTCAAAAAGACTCAGCTTTCTTATTATAGAAGATTCTATTAATTTTTGAAACATAAGATTGGAACTTATTTGTCTGAAATATGCTTACTTACCTGAACCTAATAAATTAACTTGTTTCCTTTTCCTATATAAAAACCTTAAATAGTTTTATCATAGGATTAGCTACAAGCCTTGTCTTTTATGTGAGATCTAAACAGCTATTGACCGTCCTTTGGGACTGGGAGGAACCTGAATATTGCTGTGACCCTTAATGTTAAGGATCATCTATCACAAAGGGAGGCTTATTTAGGAAAAAGATAGGTCACTGTACCTAAGGGAGCTGTTTATGACTCAATATTGAGGCTGTTATAGTGCCTGAGGCATTTACAGTTTATAATTCTTTGGTGAAATCTAAATATCAAACTCACAACCAATTTTGGATTTGTGTTCTACTTAACAGTCTGCCTTTAGTTTAGAACTCATGCTGTTGAGCTACTGAAGGGCGGCTTGACACAAATAAAGAAGGCTATGTCTTAACTGACAAGTTAGTTTGAATTAAGGAAGCTTAATTCGAACTAACTTAAGCCTTGGCCACACTAGGCTTTCATTAGTTCGAATTAATGGATTCCTTAATTCAAACTAATAAATTTGATTATACCTTTCGAACTAGCCCTTAATTCGAGCTAGTTAGTTTGAATTAAATCAATGTGGCCATATTAGTTCGAACTAACTACTTAGTTCGAACTAACCAGCACATTGAGCTTAATGCAATTGACTAATTCGAATTTAGCAAGTCCCATGCATGGCACTTGCTTAGTTCGAACTAAAATTCCAGTGGGGCCATGTTAGTTCGAATTAAGTTAATTCGAACAAACTAAAATTAGTTTGAATTAGTTAGTTCGAATTAACTAATTTTGGATTTGTGTTCTACTTCAAATTAACTAATTCGAACTAACTTTGGTACGTGTAGACATAGCCGAAGAGTCTGAAGGAAAGAAGAGGGTTGAGAGCATGTGGTAAGAGCAGTTAGACAAAGGGCAGAAAGAGAAGTACAGGAAACTGAATGCAATGGAAGTGGAAGAAATGAGGACTGGAACACTAAGGAAGATATTCAGCTTTCTAGTCTTGCTACTGGACTAGCAGCCAAAAGAGACCCTGATAGCTAAGCGGCAGTTGCCATTAGTGGAAGCAGAGAAGGTAAATCCTCTAGCATATGAGAAGGTGACCACTATAGAAAGTGGAAGTTCTGTTGAAAACGTTAAATTGAGCAGTGTAATCCAAATGCCACTAACAAACCCAGGATATGCTTTTCCTATGAGACTTTGAAAGTCTGACATGGAAAATACTTTGTTCTGGTGAATTTTGGTGTACAATGTGGTAACTTCTAACAAAGAATCAGTTAAAATATTGGATATTTAAATATTTTTTTAAAGTTTCATATGGTCTGCCTCTTCATTCCCCTGGGGAGAAGTTTGTCTCCTGGCACATAGACTAATCTTTAAAAAAAGTGTTCCTCCATTCTTCCTGTCACTCAAGTGTTGTTACAGAAAGTACAGACCCTCTTCACACATTATTCTTGATGCTGAGGACTACTAATAAAAAAGGTATTCAACACAGACTGAAGCAGCAGTCCCACATAAATACTGCTTCTGGAAGAGCCTTGGTAACAGATATAAAAAGGAATAAGATAAATAATGAAATCTTTTTCTCTTACTATCTACCACACGAAAATAGGTTGTAATTTCTTGGGAAAATCTGGTTTTATTGCCTGATTTTCCTCCTTATGTCGTAGAGAGACAACAGACTCTCTTGCAGTCTGATCTATATATAATATATAAATGTATACTGATTACTTAAAAATTCCCAGTCTTTGTCCCAAGATTAGGCCTAGTATTAAAATTACTATATAATTGGGAATGTGCACAGTTGCAACATTTTCTCTATAAGAACTCTTCTATATTTACAAATAGACAACAGAGTCCTGTGGCACTTTTAAAGACTAACAGATTTATTTATCGCATGAGCTTTCGTGGGAGAAAATCCCACTTCGTCAGAAAATCCCACGAAAGCTCATGCGATAAATAAATCTGTTAGTCTTTAAAAGTGCCACAGGACTCTGTTGTCTTTCTACAATAGACTAACACGGCTACCCCTTTGGAATATTTACAAATAGTTTGTTAATACATTTAACACAGTCACAAACATTCTAACTCAGTAAGGTAGAGATTATAAAATCTTCCTCATCGCCATTACCTTCCTCATCCTCACCAGTGGACATCATTCTGGCCCCTCCAAAGGGCTACCTCTTTTTTACTGCCCACAGTTTGGGATATAATTTACAGTATATTATGCTGATGCCACTGTGTCTAATGTATATTCAGTAGGGGTATTTCCCTTCTTTATTTCTATTTCCTCAATCTACTAATATTGAGATGCCCTTCTTTTATAGGTGAACATGTTAATTATCTCATCTTATTATCATGTACATCAATTTGTTGCCATGGCACTCATGATCAGATATCTATGGGATGTTCTTTCTAAGAGCTTCCAAAAGCTTGATGTTAGTTCATGTTTCTGTGGTTGGCTCATGGACAGACTTGCACCCCCTCACTCTATTTCCAGTTCCCCAAAACTTAGGGGTCACCACTAGACGATTTATCTGTGCCGAAGTTCACTGGCCTCAAACTTGTACTAACTGCTAAAACTAATGTATCACATGATATAGTCCTGTAGTCCTATAAGGTTTCTTGTATTACTGCTGAATACAATAAAGCAGAATATAAAGAAGGCAAAGCAGTGAATGTAATAAAGGTGAGCTAACCCTATGGGCTACACTCTTCTGAACATTGACTGATCTACCATTGGTCAGAGTATGCTGTGTCTCCCTTTCTACCCAATGAATCTATTTACAGCTTTTAACTAGCGTGGTAAATCTCAGCCTTTCCAGAATACTGGACCCCTTTCAGGAGTCAGATTTATCTTGTGTATCCCCAAGTTTCAACTCACTTAAACTATTTGCTTACAAATTCAGACATAAAAATACAAAGGTGTCAGAACATACTATTAATAAAAGAAATAGCTTGCTTCCTCATTTTTATCATATAATTATAAAAGAAAAATTGGAATATAAATTTTATACTTGCACTTCAATGTACAGCATAAAGTAGTATAAACAAGTAATTGTCTAAAAGAAATTTTAATTTGTACTTAATTTGCTAGTGCTTTTTTTCTTTTTTGGTAGCCTGTAATAAAACTACGCTAATAAAAATATCTAGATGAGTGATGTCTTCCGGAAGACCTCTGCATTCCCTAGTTAAGAACCACAGAGTTAGAGAAGCCAGCTCTTCAACTGAAGTTGTAGATAACTCATGGTTATTTATCTTTTGGAGGTCCCTGGTTCAATCTTTGATGACAGTCAAGATAGCAGCTCTGGCAGCTCTTATGCTCTGGCTATCCACCACTCTGTTACCCAGTTAATCCTTAAATATGGGAAAACAACTGAATTAAATAATTAAAACTAATTTTTTGCTTCTTAAGAAGGCTAGAAATGAAAATAAACTTGGGGAAAAAAAGAGGAATAGTTCTTCTCTTGAACTAAGTAGGAATTAATGATTTAAAGGGGAAACACTCAGACTCCTGCATGGTGCTAGAGCTTTATCCCCTCAAGGGGGAAGGGTGTCTAAACAAATACCCGGTCCTTTTAAATGTGGATGTTGGGAAGCTCCCAAAGCCCCTAGGCAAAGAACACCACTAACAATGATCTTTTGTCTATTTACTATGCATGTGACATTTATTAAGGCACTATGATTACACAGGTTAAGGCAGTGATTAGCAGTACAATAAAGATCCAATATCCACAAACTCCCTAAACTGCAATGCTGCTTATTGCATGAATGCAGATTCAGGGTTTTGCATCAGTATGGCTTTAAACACATGGCATAGAGAGCATAACAGAGCCCAATATACCATAATCCAATGCAATGAAGAACACAAGCCCATATGTAAAACACAATCACACAGGACTCTTTGTGCTGTTGTATAGGGGTCTCATTCACACCCGCTGGGTCACGGGGTTCACCTGTGTACTGGGTACACAGGATTTAGTCCCAGTCCTGGTCAGCGGTTATCCCCCATTCACACTTTCCTCCCCCCTGCAGCAGAGTTAGAGCAGCATGGACACCAAGCACAGAGGGTGCCCGTTTATGCACTCACACAAGAAGGGGATCCAGTGAGACACACGAGGTTCACCTGTGCACCCTTGCTTTCAAAGCCCTGGTGGGGGGTTTGGTGCGGCTGTACACAAGATATAGTCTCAGTCTTGGTCACTGGCTTATAATTTCACCACACACTCTCTCTAACACAACATTATAATTGATAGAATAAGAGCATTTATAAGCACACACAGAGAGAAGCAGAAATGCTAGCACAATTATACCCAAAGCAAAAATCCTATACCTACCCCTGTTCCTAGATCAGCTCCAAACCCAAGGCTGATGCAGTTTTTGTTCCTTTACTTAAGAGTCTCAGCATAAAGCTGGGAAAACCTCAAAACTTTTTGTGTTATTTTTTCATTTTAGGAGCCAGTCGCTACTCTGTACTCCTGTCACTTTAATTACCTTTCCTTTGGTTATCAGATCGCTGGACTGATGTTTTTTCTCGTCAGCTGGCCAGGCCTTCGAGGCTCTTTTTCACCTGGTCTGTTCACGTCCTGCTGGGCCGGATGCGGAGTGCTGTGGGGTGATCAGTCCCAGAGCCCCTTTGCCTGAGAGTAAACTGAGACAAATAACTCTGAATTCACCCCCCCCACAAGTCTCCTTTTATGGCCCAAAAGATCACAGTGACGTGGTGTTTTTTCACTTCTGTGGTCCAGCTGTTTTTTTCTGATTATTCGAAGGCCCCTCTCTGACCCTCCTCTTCTCTCTGCGGTTATCTAGCCAGAGGGCTGGGGGACTGTTAACCTCCCCCTCCTCTCTGTAGCTAGTTTACCACGCCTTCTGCCTGCACTCTTGTAACGGTCAGCCTTTATCTAATTTAACAGTTTTATGGCCTCTCCCATCCGTATGCTTTTGACTCTTTTTTCAAACTGCTGATCTTGTGGCCTAGGTTTTGGACACGTTTAAGCCTGAATGTTATACATTACACCTGAACATTACCTGACACATGGGAAAGCAGAGGTGCTTACATAATCCCTTCATTCCCACCCCCTTCCAATAACTGTGATTTCAGGGATCGCTAAACAAACTAGAATACCCAAGGGATGGCCAGAACCCTTCTGTGCTATGTGTTTCTTTGAGGGCCTCTTCTCAGGCAAGAAAATCAACACTTTAACACAAGGGTCCTCGCAACAATTTTTTGATGGTCTCACACTGTGACCACCAACTGTTGCTGGTAGCACTCTGACCAGCCCATCTCTCTGTCTCTCTTTCTAAGGCTTTTCAGCAAGACCCCAACCTAGGGAAGGTAGGTCAGGAACTCATGGCTACCTGTGGAGTCCTGGGCTCCCCAGGTCCCAGCCAAGCACAGGTGGAGGAGCTGCCTAGGGGTGTGCCCTGGTGATCAAATGCTGCAACTGCCTCCACTGACAAGAGCTGTGTCTGGTATCTGCACACTGGCTCCCCGTGTCTCCAGAACTATTACCCAAAGTTCCCAAGCAGGCTGTGGTGCTGGGCTCTGATGGGTGGGTCAGAACAAGTAACGTGCAAAGAGGATGTGCTTGCTCAGAATCAATTTGAAGCAATGTATAAAGTTCACACTGGGGGTGACTCCAGAAGGCCAGCGTCCTATCAGTTGCCTGCTGACTATAGCTGGGTGACAGCATGCAGATGGTCCGAAAACTCTTTCTGTTTCTTGGCAGAAAGTAGGAGATTTTAGCCCAATGTAAGGATTTTATTTAATTCAAATGTGTCCTTTGGTAATAGTTCAGTGTGGCCCCAGGGGCCACAGTCTGTGCAGTTTTGTGCGTGTGTTCGCATATTCAGGCACATGTAGACATAAGAAGCATTCATATGGCTGCCTAGTTAAGGAAGTGTGATTGTTTTCACAATGCCCCGAACATATTTTTATCAATAATTACTGGTGATTGGATAAGGTTATAAACACTTTCCAAAAGCCAATAAACACCAAGGCTGGAAGCAAATATTTAATTAATGCCATAGCACAATCTTATTTGGAGCCAAGTTACTCAACACCGTTCAAACTACTTCAAGAGGCAGAGCCACTGCTCTACCACTATGTAAATGTTTTCTTTGAAGTAATAAAGAGATGATCCCATGTGTTTCAAAAGTTAAACTGACATGCTTTAAAAGAGGGGCCTCATGGCAGCAGCTGTAAAGGAAGCAGAAAAAACAACCCCAACATAGCAAAGCATTTGTAGAGAGTTTCCTTGGAAGAAAACTGGCATTCTTTCCCTAAAGAACAGAACAATCAGCCAGACTTTATAGAGCTCAGGGGATTGAGCCCGTTTCTATTTCTCTCCTCTCCCCAAAACCCACTGGGTCCCTGATCCCCTTCTATTCAGAATGGATTTCTGAGCTGCCTGTCAATCCTACCTCTCATCTCACAGACATCTGGGTGAGGGATCTGAACTCACCTTTCACTCTCTAGTCAAAGTTCAGTAAAATCATCTTCTTTAATGGTATTTGTGTGGATCATTTTGGGAAGCTGAAGGTCACTGTTTTTGAAAGCCAACCTTGTAACTTTACCAGTTTTTTAATCCTGTCATACTCCAAGCTAAGCAGGTATGGGTGTGTTCATTACATGAACAGGAGATTTCCAAAAAAGAGTACCCCCTTGTGCCACCATGGTAGTCATTCACTACAGGGAACTTCCCCTTGAACTAGAACGCTAGCATGGTTGCTGATAGCTATGTATACTGGACAAGGTCTGAAACTGAGTTCCTGACCAGGTGTGATTTTTTTTTTTTTTTTTTTTTTTTAAGATAGATCTTATGGTATATTTTGCAAGAATTAGTGTTAACTCTGGTGCCTTAATCAAATAAACATTTGAATAATTATATTTTACTTAAGCTCTCCTAAATAATTTAACTATTCTTATCTGCAAGATAATGATAAATCAGTGCATTTCATCATCTGGAGTGCTGTTGTATCTGTTTTACATATGGGGTTAAGAGTGCTAATAATTATCTAGTTCATTAAGTGGTGAAACTATTAAAGCAATGTGTATGCATAGTAAAATCCAGGAGATAAATTAACCTGAGCTGTAAATTTTTACAAAAGTTGAGAGCAGCAATCCAAGATCTGGGATACTGTTTAGGGCCCCATTTCTGATCCAGAATAATTGTTCAATCTATTGTAGACTGCCTTTATAATTAAAAAAACAAAAAACAAAAAACAACCCTAGCCATAGACAATATACACCTTCTGGAAGATCAAGGACTTTGAAAGCTATATTTTTAAATAGAGGAACCTATGTTGCATCCACATGCAAATCTGGAATGGCAAAAATGGGATAAATTATACTCCTAAATGGGTACTTAATGTTATCAGTCAACCGCAGAGAAACTGGAATCAGAAGTTTGAACTGTAGGTAGAGGCCACTGTAAAATGGACACTCGAATAACCAAACTAAAAACCATCTACAGAAGAACAAACCAAATTTTTCCATGCTAAATATCTGCTTCAGGCTGAATGGTGTAATTGGAGGTTTGGTCTGAGAATTTCAGCCAAAACTTGTTGAGTTGCTTTCAGAGAATGTAGCTAGGGGAAATGTTATTTTGTCCATAATAAAGGATTTTGATGATGTTATGTTTTGATGGGAGAGAGAACCTTGACTAAAAGGAGGCAGAGACTGTTACAAGCTTTCCAGGCAAACAGGCTTAAGAGAAGACCCTGAGAAATCAGGACAGAGACTGAGAAACTGTCCAGGCAAGGAGGTCTGGGAGATACCCAGCTCAAACAGGTTCCAGACAGAGAAACCAAAAAGGTGATTGGACAGAGTGGAAAGGGAGCCCAGGGAATGCAACAGAAGCAACAAATGTTAAAGAAAGTAGAAAATGACTGTTATTTACAGGGTCCCTGGGTTGGGATCCAGAGCAGTGGTCAGGGCTTGGTTTCCCCACTGGCCACTAGAGAAATGGCCCAAGCTTCAAGGAGAGGATAAGACTCTGCATTAAAAGCTCAAGACAGGGCCTGGGAGTTTCAACAGTCCCAGGGACAGGGCTGAAAATACTCATGAGGGCTAACCATTTGTAGAATTTTGTTACTCCAGGAAAGGGACAGAAGTTAAGAAGTAATCTGGCCGGAGAACTGGGACACTAAAGAACCACTAAGGACAAAGAGTCTCTCAAGGGAGAAAGCCTTTGGGGCAGTGCTCCCTAACATGGCAGAGAAACTCTTAAAGCTAGCCCAGAAAGGGCTGAGAACTGAGCCCAGAGACAGGGATGCAGGTGTGGACAAGGGCAAAGTGAAAGACCCTGTTGGATGTTTATTACCCTGAAGGGGTTCCTTCGTGTGTTTAGACTTTATGTGTGACTTAGTGGGAAGGCTGAGCCACTGAAGACCTCCTGTCATGCGTCAGGCTGCCAGGGCATGCTAGGAAAAGGGAAGTGCAGGGTCGTACCTGGCCAACAGGAGGTGCTCAAGAGAGGTGAGTTCACCTTGTCACAAGGGCTATGTCTACACTGGCAGTTTAAGTTGACTTAAGGAGGCTTAAGTTGACTTAAACAAAGCTGTGTCCACACTAGGCTTTCATTAAGTCGACTTAAGAAATTCCTTATGTCAACTTAATGAATGCTTAAGTCGACTTACTAAGAACTGCAGGGTAGGTTGACTTAAGCCTGCTTAGGTCGACCTAAGCCCATTGTGGATGTTTAAGTCCACTTTGTTAAGTCAACCTAAAGGCAGTTAGACAACAGAGTCCTGTGGCACTTTTAAAGACTAACAGATTTATTTATCGCATGAGCTTTCGTGGGAGAAAATCCCACTTCGTCAGACGCTTTGAAGATGGGAAAGTTACAGAATGGGAGGAAATTAAATGCAGGGGAGTGTATGACATAGTGGCACTTACTCTGTTGTCTTTCTACAATAGACTAACACGGCTACCCCTTTGGAATTTGACTAAAGGCAGTTAGGTCAACTTAAAGAAGTGGACTTAGTCCACGTCCATGGACACCACTTTGGTAAGTCGACTTAACAAAGTCGACCTAACTTTTCCTAGTGTAGACATAGCCAAGGTGTTTTATTAGCGCAGGGGTGTCCAAACTTTTTCCGTGAGGGGCCACATTTCAAATCTTTCCTCACTCAGGGGGCAGTGAGCACATTTTGGAGAGACACGGCAGGGGCAGGAAGGGAGTGTGTGGGGAACATAGGCAGTGTAAGAGGTAGCAAGGCAGGGTGGTAGGGGAGGCTGATAGAACAGGGGTGGTGGGGAGCAGTGCCACTGGGTGGTGGGACTCTTTTCCTTTTCCCAACCTCACCGGCTCCTGATCCCCCTTGCCCTGCATTGGGTCAGCTCCTCAAAACCTTCCCCCTGATGCTGGCTTCCCTGTCCTGAGTCACCCCCTGCCCCAAACCTGGCCTCGAGCTGCTCCCCCTTCCTTAGGCTCCACCCAGCCCCATACCAAGCTGTCTCGAGCCCTTTCCCAGCCCCACACTGCACCTCTCCCAGGCCCAATCCCATCCCCAGGTCACACTCAGGGCCCCGTGTCGCCCCCCACCACCCCGCAGCACCTTCCCCGCCCACATCGCTGCTCCCTCATCTTGATCCCAGTCCCATGCCATTCCCCTGTCCCGAGTCCCTCTCTTTTCCTAGCCCAGCACCCGATCCCTACACTGCACCCGGGCCAGATCCCAGTCTTGTGCTACCCCTCCCCACAGCCCTGTGCCATCTCCCAGATCCCAATCGAGCCCCTCAGCCCCGTGCTGCCTCCCAGGGCCCAATTCCGCAGCCTCCCCGCAGCTCTGTGCTGCCACCTTGGGCCAATTCTGGCCCCTGTGGGCCCCCCACACCTCCGCAGGCCCGACCCTGGTCCCCACAGGCCCCCTGCCTCCCAGGGCCTGATCCTGGTCCCCGCTGCCCTGCGCCACCTCCCTGGCTCCTTTCCCACCCATGCCACCCCCCGCACCCAATCCTATCAGTCTTAAAGGGGCTGGATCCAGCCCTGGATAGGTCTTCCACCATGGGGCCACAAGGCGGGAGAATTAAAAGGGCCCTGGCCAGGCCCCCAACTCCCAGGCATCAGCGCAGCGGTCCGCGGGCCAGATACCAGCTCTTGGCAGGCCAGACTATGGCCTGCGGGCCGTAGGTTGGACAAGCATGTATTAGCTGGTTTCCAGTCAACTGGTACAGAGGCTGATTTAAGCAATAGTTTATATGCCACAGTTAATACTGCTGAGTTACTTCAGAACTCCTGGGTGAATACCATCTGGTTCTGATGACTTATTACTTTTTAATTTATCAGGGTTTTTTTTGTTCCAAGAGCTTCTGTATCTATAGCTCAGTTTGGGACAGTTCCTCAAATTTGTCATCTAAAAAGAATGGCTCAGGTGTGGGAATCTCCCCATATCATCTGCAGTGAAGGCTGATGCAAAGAATTAATTTTAGCTACAACAGCTGTGTCTTTGAGCTCCTTCATCACCTCAATCATCCACTGGCCTCACTGACTGTTTGGCAGGCTTCCTGCTTCTGATGTACTTAAACTTAAACTAACTTGCCATTAGTTTTTGTGTCCTTGATTGCTTTTCAAATTCTTTCTTAGCCTATACTTTTACATTTGACATGCTAAAGTTTATTTTGCCCCTTCTAGTTTCCTCAGTAGGATTCACTTCCAATTTCTAAAGGATTCCTTTTTGCCCCTAGCTCCCTCTTTCATTCAGCTGTTATTAACCATGATGTTTTTTCATCCTTTTATTACATTTTTGAGCATACATTTAGTTGGAGCCCCTACTATGGTGTTTTAAAACAGTTACCATGAAGGTTGCAGGCATTTCACTCTTATGACTGTTCCTTTTAATTTCCATTCAGCTATCTTCCTCATTTTTGAGTAGTTCACCTTTTTTACGTTAAATGCTACTGTGGTGGGGTTTTTTGGCATTTCTCCTTCTACAAGGATGTTAAAATTAATGCTATTAATTATTATCGGGTTGTTCAGCTATATTCACCTCCTGGACAAGATCTGCTACTCTACTTAGGTCTATATCAAGAACACCCTCTCACCTTGTGGGTTCCAGGACAAGCTGCTCCAACAAGCAGTGACTTATCGTGTCTAGAAATTTTATCTCTGCATCCCTTCCTGAGTTGAGATATAATCAGTCAACACAAGGATAGTTGAAATCCTCCATTATTTTTATTTTTTCTGTCTTTGTACCGTCACTAATCTCTGAGAACTTTACATTCACCATCACTATCCTAGTTAGATGGTGTGTAGGACATTTCTATTACTATACTTCTATTGTTTGAGCATGGAACAATACTATCCATAGACATTCTGTGGTACAGGTTGATTCATTTACGATTTCTGCTTTATTTGGCTGTGCGCTTTCTTTCACGTATAGGATTAGCCACCAACCAGCACAACCTACCGTCATTCCTAAATATTTTGTACCCAAGTAGTACTGTATCCCATTGATTTTCCTCATTCTGCCAACTTTCTGACATGCCTAGTATATCAATAATCTCATTTAACGCTGGGAACTCTAGATCGCCCATCTAAGTATTTAGACTTCTAAGAGAAAGGACTGTCTCTTGGTTAAGACGATTGAATGTTGCTCTAGAGCAGAGGTTCTCAACCTTTTGCAGGTTGTGACATACTTGGCGGCATATCGTGACCCTATCGGATACAATAGCCCCCCCAGGGCTGAATCCAACCATCTCCCCCGCTCTCTGTGACACACTTACCACTATGTGGTGACACAGTAGCGTGTCCCGACACAGTGGTTGAGAACCACTGCTCTAGAGAACTGGATCTATCTTTTGTCTCTGCCACAGAGTTCCTATGTGATGCTGGGCAAATCACTTAAAGGAAACTTTTCAAAGGTGGCCACTAATTTTGGAACACAAGTAAGCGGAAAATGAGGAACACACAATTTCTGGGTCCTGGACTTCAGATTCTTCAGCCTGAATTTTAAGAACTGCTGAGTGCTCAATGGGAACTGGGCTTAATGGGACTCAATGGGAACTGGGCTTTGAACAGATCAAGTGATATGTGATTCTAAGTACTCTGTAAAATTAGGTCCTAGGCATCTCAGATTGGACACTCAAATTAATGAATACTTTTGATCTTAATCTCTGTGCATCTGGTCCCCATATGTAAAATGGGAGTAATACCCCCTGGTCTTATAGCAGTTTTGTGAGATTAAATTACTATTTGTGGTGCATGCAGATACTGTAGTGATGAGTGCCTTAGGAAAGCCCACGAGGAAATGAATAATTCTGTCTTCAAAGCATGGTTTTGATAGCATGCAGTACATAAAGCCTGGAGCTACATGTTGAACAATGAGGAAAATACAAAATACTGAATAGCTGGTCATGAGGTGAATATGGTCCACTTGCAGAATGTGAGGCAGGAGTCTTGTATAAAACATGGTATGTGAGCATGTCATTAAAGACCATGTATCATAATGCATACACACAAAGGGGCCCATTTAAGGTTACAAAGGCAGCCTTAATTCTGGCACATCATAATTTTTGGGTTTCTTTGAGTGCTTGACTTTACAATTTTAATATTATTTTAACTTAGGTGTTTGGGTGTACTATCTATTGCTATAACATCCACCTACCACCTGCCAGATAGCTGAACTTTAAGTATGAGTTAAAAAGGCCCACTTTGTTTCCATCTTCTCTACTTTAGATGGAAGAGGCATACTAATGGAGCTATTTTCTGTTGAAAATATGTTTAAAAAAGACAACTAGAGCAAAATAAAATTTCTATTACAGGTGAAGAGTTACAAAAATAGGCCCTGTAAAAATGTTTAAAATTCTCTAAAACATTGCCAAAATGGTTTTCCTGTGGCTCATGCAGAACACGTTTTATTGTGGTGTTTAATGATTTTCTTTGTACTTGCTTGTTATGAGTTGTATAACTCACTGCACCCCTTGTGCATAACATAGCTGTATCAACTTTGATACAATACAACGTTTATAGAACAGTATACCATCAAGTGATTCTCATAGCTATATAATTTAAATCCCTATGGAATATAGTCATTGAGGATTAATTTAATTGACCACCGGATGCCACTATTGCTCTGCATAAAATGATAGTGGGAAGTTAATTTTTCTGACTGTTTATAACAATGACTATACAAAGCAGGTCAGAAACAGTGTTAGCTTTGGTTATTTGGTTCCTTTTTTTCTATTCTGGAAAAATTGATGGACACAGTATTACTAACCTAAAATATCTATCAGCATGCTATTTTGAGGGGCAGGAAGGAGAGAGAGGAAATTTAATTTGTACTTCACTCATGTTGATCTACAGGAGTGGTTTTCAAACTTTTTTCTCGGGACCCAGTTGAAAACAATAATTTATGACCGTGACCCAACAATTGCATCTTTGAGCAACACATTCCAATCTTTTGGTGTTGGCAACAGGGGGCCCCGCAACCAGTACCCGAGGGTCTGCAACACTAAGTATGAAAACCACTGATCTACATAATATTTCAGCTTCACCCAATGCATCAGACTCTATATTTCCATCCCCCTCAAAAAGCCCCACAACAAAACCATAAATATCTCTCTGACCTGTCTCTTAAACTTGCTCTTCTACCAATCCCTTCTCCCATCAATTGTTTGGAGCATGCTTCTTGCTAAACATTGAAAATCCTGGAGGATTGCATATATGATGCGTCTGTGCCAAATGTAGAGATCTTTTGTGTGTGTGGTTTTGAATATCAGGCCAATGACTCCTGTTCATATGTCTCGGCGCTATGCGTTTATACATATGATGAAGACAATAGGCTTTCCAGTGTCCTAACTTCTGCTTCTTAAATGCTATTTAAGTATCTGTCACATTATTTTGTGCCAGCTGTGTGCGGTGGAGAGAAGTGTTTTCTGAAGGAAATGACTCCCCTGGGCCAAAGAAACATTTGCACCGATGAAGGCTCTGAAATAATAAGTGTTTCATAGCCTACTCATACCCTGTCATAGAATTAATGTGCAGTATGTGTAAGCAAGCATACCAAGGCGAGCATCGTTCCATAAATGTGTTCAACTAGCCATGTGCTGGAGGAAGGGAAGCCAATCTAATTGCCATACTGAACCACTTCTGTGGGAATGATTCCCTCCTTTGTTTCAAGTCAATCCAAAGTGAAACCTCATGTCCTGGAAATAGGAAGAAACCTCATCACTTCTCTGAGAAGCAACATCTGGTCAAGTAAGCAATGGGTGCTCTGGAAATGATGATGACTTTAATCTGCAGCCATAGCTGTGCCATTTTTTTTCTTACAGAAAAATCAACACCCCTTCTCTCTAGTATGCCTCAGAGAGAACATTAGCTAGGAAGCAGCTGTTTTGAATGCTGTGAAGGAGGAAAGTCTTTTCCATGAAATTTTAGCAGATGATTTGGGGTAGCAAGTCCAAATCCAGGGAAGATTCATCTTGTCCTGGGGGAAATGAGTGGTTTTTTTGTGAGAAGAGTATGTGCAGTGCAGGATTTAGGGGGAAAGGCTGTAAAAGAAAGATGTTTCAGCCTTAATTATAGTGAGGCAGTAGCTTCACTTAGCTTACTAATTTAGCAGCTGATATTTTTCTAAGTATTTTAAAATCCATATGCTCACTTGGAGTAAGTTGAAAAAATTCTGTGCCTCATGAACATCGAGCTGTAAGAACCTGCAAAGCTAGAACCTGAGCTGTTTTGCACTAGTGACATCACACGACATTGCTACTGAAAGCTGAGAATGGATTCCCTTGGGAGGATCCTAACAGGCTGGGCTTAGCAGGAAGTACCGCCCAGTAGGACCTGAGTGACAGCCCCTTTCAGCCCACTGATTGGCTAGTACCAGGAAGCTATGATGGGCTCGCTACGTAAAGCCTTTCTTTTAAAAAGTGCAAAAAGATGGTGTGGTCCTCACCCAATTTTTTATGCACAGTTGAGGATGCTAGTTCTCATATGCCCCAAATTGGTATCACATGCTGGGAGCTGCTCTCAGTTTGTGTCCTGTATTCACTTTCTTTTGGAGGAAGCACTATATTTCAAATTATTCAGGCCAGAGTTGGATCTACAATGAAGCTCAAGCCAAGCAGATGAGCCAGAGAAATTCATTTGCAAATGTGCAACAGGAGTTAGGACTCTCTTACAAGCCTACATGTTTGCAGCAGAGTAACTGGGTGGCTCATGGCAACATGCTATGGCCACTAGCCTGCCCAGCAACCATCCTCTGTGAGTCAGTCCTCCCCCTGACAGCTTTCTGAGAGTGTGTTGTGTACACTAATCACTCTGCCTGTATTACAAAAGGGCTCCTTCTGGCATTTTTGCTATAAGGAAGTCTTCCTGTGTACGTTATTTCAATGTGCTCTAAAATCCATATACATGTGCAGATTTTATTCAGAAGTGTTGTCAAAGAACATAGCACTTATTAACTGAGAGAAGATGAAGGACTGTGACAGCATTAGGGTAGTGTAATTACGATGCATGCTCTACATTAATCCCTGAAGTGCGGAATCTAGGGTTCCTCTCCACTTTCTTTGCTTCCTCTAACTAGTCCATGTGCTTCCCATAACCCATCACCTACCAGCTTCTTTTCTCCCCTTGACTGCTGCTGCAACAACCCCAGAGAAGCTGTGAGGTATTCCCAGGAAACATCCTTCAGAAATTCCCCAGAAGCTATGTCTACACTTAGAAACTTAGGTCGACTTTCTTAAGTCAACTTTCCTAACTCGACTTTAAGTCAACCTTATTAAGTCGACTTAGAGAGACTACACTAGACTTTCTATTTCGACTGGGTAGGTGGACAGAGAGCCAGCCTTGCAGGCTCACAGCTCGTCCCAGGAGAGCCAGTCCTGCAAGGCTGTCTCTTCAGCCCTGCCAGGCTGGCTCTCCCAAGGACTGAGAAGCTGTGGGGGCTTGTCCGGGCAGAGCCAGCCAGTGCACAGTTGGCTCTTCCTGGGATGAGCCGCCCATGGCTTCCTGGGGAGAAGGGAGCCTCTGGGGCTCTCCAGCCAAGGTTCCAGAGGGGGATTCCCTCTGGCTGGTGCCCTGGCTGGGGACCAATTCTCCCCAGGACCGTGGCTCCTCTTGCAGGGAAGCCATGGGTCTGGGGAGAAGTGAGCACGGGCTCCCCTGGGGACAAGGGAGCCACTGTGGCTCCCTTCTGCCAGGGAGCCATGCGGGGCTCCCTTGTCCCCCCACCCTAGGTCGACTTATGTCATAAATCGACTTAGGGCGTCCACACTGGCTTAAGTCAACTTAAGCCTTAATTCGACCTATAACCAGGTGTTATTAGTTTGAATTAAGCTTTCCTTAAGTTGACTTAAAGAACAGCTTAAGTCAACTTAAGGAAAGCCCAGTGTGGACGTGGAGTAAGTGAGATCGACTTAAGCCTCCTTAAGTCGACCTAACTTGTAAGTGTAGATGCACCCCAGAGGTTTTTCCCCTCACAACCTTCACTTCAAAAAACAAGACAAATTCTTTGCCATTGTCGAGTGAAGGTTGTTTGGAAATGCCTCAGACCCTTCCAGAGGACTTAATGCACCTGTGCTAAACCTGTGAGAACCAGGCAATAAGATCTGCAACATCCCTATTCCATAACCTTAACTTTGGTCTCATGACGTGATTCCACAACCCACCCCCTGGAGTCATCCTGGCTTCCTGCATTTCTAGATGATATAGAGTACTGCAGGGACTGAACATGGGTACAGCAAGAGAAATAGTCACTGTGTCCCTGCTGAGGCAAAAATTGTGTTTAGATTGGGCTTAGTGAATACCAGCTGACTATGCCTGGCATATATATGACCACTTCATCTATTGTTACCGCCCTTATATCCGTGCCCTGAGAACTCTCTCTCATACATCATCTGTACACACCCACGCTTTATAGTGCAGTGCCATGTTGTCTGCTATGCTACAAATCCCCACTGCACCCATTGAACTCCTCTACTTGCACAACTCCGCTAATTCAACACAGAAACAAGGCTTTCGTGATCCCTCTGGGTCTTCACATATTGTAGAGTCTGTTGTAATTAACCCGCTGCACATAATCCTAGTAGATGCAGCTGTCCCTACGACATTGACGGGCAGCTACCTTAGAGCAATTTGCACTGATGAAATTATAACACTGAATGTGCACCATTGCACACACCTAGTGCTTCACTGATGTTTAAAGTAGAGCTGATGTTGGCGCTTATTACACTGGTAATTTTTCAGGTTAAATCACACTGGGGTAAACACTACCTTATACTAGTGCAGTGTACAAGTTCGAGATTTGCCCCATGTCCATTCCTTGTAATGTAACAAGATTCCATCAAATAAAACACCAGACTCGATCATTAATTTCTACCCCACAAGTGGAACATCCCCAAGGAAATGAGCTGTCTCTAGTCACCTGGGCAAAAAGTGGCATTAGTTTTGGACTATTTACAGTGGAATATTTAAAGTCTTTTCCTTCTTATCCCTCAGTGGTACCAGTCATTTACAATGATGCCCTCTAGTGAAGGCAATGCGATTGAAAAGGAAGCTGAGGGCAATATTGAGTGCACAGGAGATTTATAACTAGTTACTTACAAGAAGAAAAGGACCCAGCTTGGTTTTTGCCTCTTATACATTTTCCCCCTCTTATACAGTTTGTAAACAGTCCTTTTTGAAACAGAATCACACTTCAAATATTCCAATACTGATGCCACTTTTTGACCCAAGTGACTAGAGACAGCTCATTTCCTTGGGGATGTTCCACTTGTGGGGGGTAGAAAGTAATGATCGAGTCTGGTGTTTTGTTTGTTGCAATCTTGTTACATTACAAGGAATGGACACAGGGTTGCTTCTCCAAATTCATGAGGAACGAAAAATAAAATAATAGTCTTAGCTTACAATTCCAAGCCTCCTTAGCCAATACCAGACCCAAAACATTCTTTAACTTTTCCGGAGTCATATGCCTTACTCGCAGCTGCTTCTTGGCTTTCTTTCTTTCTTGCAGCCATGCACCTGTGTTTGCCCCCCAACTTGTCTTTCACACCACACCTCCATCTGGTCAGAACAAATACCCAGTGGACTCTTCTGCCTACATGGTGCTAGCTTCTGAACAGACTATTTGGCACTGTTTTCTGTCTCTCACCCTAACTGTGTCTTGCAGCTATCTTAAACAAAGTTTTAACATCAGTTTTAACTTAGTGCATAACCAGGTTTTACCCAGCTCATAATAGTACACAGTATTTATCCAGGTCATATTTTTAAAGAAGTATTTAAGAAGGTTCCTGTTGTCTTTATTGGCATTTACTTTGAATCTGTGTAAAAAGAAATGATGTTCTTGTTAGGAGAAAATTCCCTTGTAGGACAGAAGCTTCAATCAACAGTAACTGACACCCTGTAACTCACTCCTCTACTTTCCTACAGTATATCTACACCGCCTGTTTATTTTGGCAGTGTGTAGTATACACACATGCATAGTGCCGGGGGGGGGGGGGGGGGGGGGGGGGGGGGGGGGGGGGGGGGGG
>ML685780.1:3628282-3748107 GCA_007922175.1 Pelusios castaneus
CCCCCCCCCCCCGGCACAGGTGTAAATAGCAGTGTAGGCTCAGGTGAGTAAAGACACACCTGAAGGGAGTGTGCTTATAGCTGAGTACATACCCTACATGGTTCTCTTCAAACCCAAGCTGTGGCTTTCCATCTACAGTATATTCAGCAGTCTCCCTGTTGCTTCAGGAGAAGACTCTGGCAGTGGGGGAAGTCTCTGACAGAGGGAAGCAGTGGGTGGGGTAGGGAAGGCTGAGTTTTTTCCCCACTGCTTCTTCCTTGCCCAGAGCCTTTCACTGACATGTAGCTATACACTGCAGTGTGGACACAGCCTGCTTTCCCTCACCTTTACACCCACTCTAAGTCATTGGCAGTGATGTGTGGTGTAGACATACACATAGGCTGGTTGGTCTATCTCTCTTCAAGAACATGCTTTGGTGTAGGAGCTATCTCTTTGAACACGGGTGTTTTGGGACCTGTGTTCTTCACAAGGTATGTGACGTCAACATGGGCACAAGGGAATGAAATCTAGCTTTTGGGAAAAGAGAGCTGCTGCACGGAGTCTTTGTGGCAGGTCAGGAAAGAAGCTGGAAAAGGAACCTGGGAAATGGGCTGCTGTAGCACCAAAAAGAAAGATGCTCATTAGCGTAAATACCGTAGTTTTTGTGGGGGTGAAGTGTGTCTTATACAAAACTGGTTGGAATGCACTTCCATTGTTCTGTCACTAAGGCTCTGTTAACTGGCAGGCAGTCCACAGTTCTGTTGAACAGGATGTGGCCGCAGAAGAAGTTTGGGCTTCTTGCCAGCCTTCCAGCAGTGGATTTGGTACCAGGGCGTTTGATTCAGTAAAATGCTCCTGTCTCAGCTGGGCTTGGGAATACAGTACTATAACCAGGATCTGAGTGAGGGCTGAGGAGAAAGTCTAGGAGGCTGGCAAAAAAGGCAGTGTAGGGGAGTGGCCTTCTGCAAAAGTGTAGGCAGCCCTTGAGAGTTGGAGCCCTCTCACTCTCCTGGAGTCCCACCCTTTTTTCCCCACTGATGGTGGGACGCAAACCCTGCAACCCAGGAGGAGCAGGTGGAGAAGGTGATTTGGGTCTGCTAGAAGTAAGTTTGGGGTTTTTTTCCATTCTGGAAAGAGGACAAAACAGATGAGACTTGAGTGAGTGCCAATGATACAGCAAAGAGGCTAGCTAGAAGGGAAGGACTGTGTTCTTCATATTATTTGGACCTTCTATTGGATATTTATTTTTGTCCTTACTGGTTTGGTCAGAGGGTTATACTGCCACATGTCCAGTAACCTGCTACTCAAAAGCATGGAAATATGGAGGTTGTGGATGGGTCTCTATACTGCACTAGGTAAATCTCTGTTACTGAGTCATTTGTCTTCAGAAGTCACAGGGATTTCCAATACAGTTCAGTAAAGAAGGCAACTAAACCAACTATGATTGGCCATTTGTTTGATTTCACCATCTTGAAGAAAAGCTTGACAAAAATGAGGTGAGAGGGAAGATAAGGAAACAAAATGAGTCTCTAGTGAAATACCTAGAGTTCCTTAGGAAGTTCTAAGGAACAAACCAACATTCTTACATAGGCATAAATCCAGAATAAGTAATGACTTCACTAGATTAACACGGCTGCAACTGAAAGTGGTATTTGGATCGTAGAAGGAGTCATTAAAAGAGAAGCCAGAGGGAGCAAAGATAAAACAGACATAAAATGCTTTAGTTTAAAAAATAAAAAAGACAGAAAAGAAAGATCTCACAGGAAAAGATGAAAAGCCCTGGAAACCAAAGAGAAAAACATGGAGAAACCAGACATTGTAACAAAAGAGGAGAAAGCTGAAACAGACAACAAAGAAAAGGCCACACTTGAAATCATTCTCATGCCAAAAAAATAGCCATTATCACCAGGCAGTTGAAGGGATATGAAAGTGGAAGACATCTGGAGGGGAGTGTAATGATTTAATCCAGAACTGTTAATATTTTTAAAACTAGAATATTAAAAGAACATTATTTTAATAATATGAATCATCTGCAAATAATAGGTTTTTTAACATTTAGTTTTATTGGGTCATTAAAATTCTGCATGACCTCTCATAAAATAGTTTAATGACCTCCTCACAATGAGTGAGGTAGCTAATACAGGCAGTTCCTAGCTATGCAGCATCCCCACTTATATTTACCATAAGATCAGCAAATGGAAGAAGGTATTACAAGAAGTTTTGGGGAGGACACAAGTAGAAAGGAAGAGTGGTGTCTATGGGCCAAATTCTCTAGTCCCCTGCATCACCATTTGCACCTATGCAAAGTAGATGTACAACATACCCAGATCAGACTGCTAGTGTTTTATACTAACTTTGTATCATGGTAAATGGTTAAACAAGGCACAAGTCAATGCTAAACTGGGGTCTGTACATGCAGTACTGGTCCCAGTGAAGTCAAAGGGAACTGGAATGGGATTGGGTTCTACCTACTTTAGGGACTGCTACTCAGTGTCCATAAAAATCTGACCCTATGACATCATTACAGCTCTGTTATACTCCGCCTGAGCAGAATCACTTGAAGCATGCCATGAGTAGAACTATTTGAAAATGACTCTTGAATTAAAAAAAACAACTACTACTTAGTCTGTGAATTATGTGTGAGCTGATTGGTTTGACAGTCATAATTGTTCAAAGAATAGTTTGTGCAAACACATTTATTTTAAGATTGCGCATGGAATCATTGCTATGATTATTTGCTGCATTTTTAGCTGTGCTTGCTCTGTGAGTGATTACCTCAGTCACATAGTATCATTTCTTTTGCCTGATTGGATGATCTAAGATTTATAAACCAGCACTGTTTACTCATAAAAATAGGTAACTACTTAACATATGTATATCGATATGGCAGGCCTCACTAGATGGCACTGTTACAAACAGTTTTCCAATTTTTTTTTATGGTGTGAGGAAAGTTTTGACTCTTGGGATGACATGCTGTATTTTTGCAAAGTTTGTGTAGAGCCCGTTTAACTCCGAGAGTAGCTGGTTTGCTTTCTGTCTTTGGCTCTGATCATAGTGATTCTCTAGGAAGTGTTGCTGTCTGCAAACTGGATACTGACGTCAGGTTGTAGACGGGTGATCATCTCATTTCAGAGCTAATGTACATGTGTAAATAAAACAAATTATACTTAGAATACACCCTGACTTCGCATCACTGACTTCTTCATTGGGAAGCCAATCTGCAGGGTCTTAGATATCGCTATTGTTTGGTGGAGTGCAGATGCTAATATCAGAAAAAGGGGCAGCCATACAACATAAACTTTCAAAACTGACCGGGGCAATTCCTATGCAGGTTTTCCTACAAATATGTATTTGTGTTAATATTCATGATGCTGTTTCTATTAATCTTGTGAATACAACCCCACTCAAATGTTCACGACATAAATCTATAAAAGGAATTGTGAATACCAGCTGATCAAATAGGCACGCTTCATTTGCAAGGCTATTGTAAATTCATTTTAGTCCTATTCTTCCAGCTCTGCTCACAGGCCAACTATAGCAATAGTTAGCTCTACTTCAGATTGTAGAGCAGAGGGGCGTTCAGCCTTTAGGATTGCTGCCACTTGGTTCCCTGCTGCCTGAGCTGGTGAGAAAACCCAGAGAGGCAGGAGTGGCTCTCAGCTGTGGGCTGATTAAGGCCAGGGAGAACCTATCATTTAATGGGGCAAGTGGGAACACCTCACTCCCTGGAGCCAAGCCATATAAAAGGCCTGGAAAAGGAAAGCAGGAAGACGTGGTCAGATGGGAGGGCTGGAGCCCTGTGTTTGGACTACATTAGGGCCAGCAGGTGTGAGAAGCCAGCACCTTAGGGCATAGCTTAATCTGTGGGGAAAAAGGTCTCATCACTGTAAATAAAGCGAGCATGGGTATTGCACATAGGAAATGCTGTATGTGTCATCTGTCCTGAGAGGGGAACCAGAGAGGTACGCTGCATGTATAGACTAATTTCTTCCAAGCTGGAAGAAGGTGATAGCTGAGTTAAACAAATTTATTCAATTGTGGGTTGGATTCTGGAATATGAACACCTAAATAGCATGAAAAAAATAAAAGGTAGCATTTTCAAAAGTACCAAAATTCCATTAGAAGTCAATGAGTGTTAGATGCTGTTCAAAATTTTTCTTGCAGTCCTATTTACTGTGATGATAATATGTACTGTTAGGTTAAAAGCTGTTACATGATTAGGGACTCCTCCAATATCCCCAATGATCATATATTGCACTCTTCAAAGATGGTATGCAAGATTGGTTACAGAGCCTTAGCTTACTTCAATATTTTAGTTTTTTGTGATTTTAGTGATAAGTATCCTGATCATGCTGATAGCTTGATGCCAATGAACCCCTGGCTTCACTGGAGCTCTGTTGTATTAATTTAGATCAAATAAATACTCCAAAGATGTTAACATAACTAAGTCACAGTCTAATACTAAACGAGAGTCAACCTCCATACTATGATAGCAAATGTCCCTTTAAAAATCACCATAACTTTTTATTAAAGATAAATAAAAGAAGGAAAATCAGTTAAAGCCTTTTGAAATGTGAAGTATTTTAAATAAGGCTTTCATTTTAACATTTTTCTCTTCTAGCTATTGGGAGATTTTAGAAGGGAAAAAACCCTAGTTTGACAATCTCTTAAACAGTCATTAAATGACGATCCTTCTCTTTGGCCTAGCCTGGTCAGGACATCCCTAAGAATTAGGATGAAGAGGGTCTGGGGTCCCCAGACACTGTAGGTGTGGCAGCTACGATTGTAAAACTTGGTCCAGTAGCCTCTGTCTTTCATTCCAAAAGCTGGCTAGCCTGCTTGCTTGCTTCCTTTTTTGTTTGTTTTTTAAGGGACTCAAGAAGGGAGTCTTGGGTGGGTTAGCTCATCTCCTTATTATTTGTCCACCACTTAGGACTACTGTATGTTCACTTGGTTCATTAATTTCTGGTTCCATATATTCTGTTTTTACTAAGCAGGTTTTCAACAGTCTTTGTTATATTAATAGGCCTTTGCGTTTAGACTAATTCAGTCTGTCCCCATTTCATAACTTTTTCCCATCCATGCTTGTTATAGGTTATTGTGACATTTTATGAACTTTTACATACTTGTCTACTGTTGATGTCACACTTGGAGTAAATGTGTAGGCCCAATTATCTCAACAGCTCTGATTGATTTCACTCACACAGAGCCAATTGCAGAATTAGAGTCTTTGGGTACATCTACAATGGAGGCTCTGTTAAGTTGACCTTGTTAAGTCAACTTAGAGACTTCACAGCATTGCGTCCACACTGGCAGGTCCTAGGTCGATGGAGGAGCTGCCAGGAACTCTGCGAGGGGGCCTGGAGGCCAATTAGGTTGACTTAAGAGCTATTCTCCATCTACACTGGCTTAAGTCAACTTAATAAGGTCAATTTAAGCCTTAGGTTGACCTTCAGAGGTGGTGTTATTAAGTTGACTTAAAAAGTGCCCAGTCTGGATGCAGCGGTCTGTAGGTTGACTTAGCCACCCTTAAGTCGACCTAAGGCTCCAGTATGGATGTATCCTTTGAGTCCAGCTATCATATGGATGTAGAATGTGGAAGATCGGCTAAGTAGCAGTGCTGTAGAAAAGGACCTGGGGGTTATGGTGGATGGGAAGATGGATATGAGTCAACAGTGTGCTTGTGTTGCCAAATAGGCCAATGGCATATTGGGCTGCCTCAGTAGGAGCATTGCCAGCAGCTCGAGGGATGTGATTATTCCCCTCTATTTGACACTGGTGAGGCCGCATCTGGAATAGTGTGTCCAGTTTTGGGCTCCCCACTACCGAAAGGATGTGGACAAGTTAGAAAGAGTCCAGCGGAGGGCAATGAAAATTATTAGGGGGCTGGGGCACATGACGTATGATGAAAGACTGAAGGAACTAGGCTTATTTAGTCTACAGAAGAGAAGACTGAGGGTGGATTTGATAGCAACCTTCAACTACTTGAAGGGGTACTCCAAAGAGGAGGGAGCTAGGCTGTTCTCAGTAGTAACAGAGGACAGAACAAGGCACAATGATTTCTAGTTGCAGGTAGGGAGGTCGAGGTTGGATATTAGGAAAAACTTTCTCACTAGGAGGGTGGTGAAGCATTGGAATGGGTTACCTAGGGAGGTGGTGGAATCTCTGTCTTTGGAGATATTTAAGGCCCATTTAGACAATACCCTGCCTGGGATGATTTAGTGGGAATAGTCCTGCTTTTAGTAGGGGGTTGGACTAGGTGACCTCATGAAGTCCCTTCCAACCCTATGATTCTATGAATCAGTGTATAGAATGTTTAAAAGTTGAAGGGATACTGCACTTTCATTTCAAAGGCCCTTTAACCCGTAACTTGCTTAGAAGCAGAAGGTGCTGTCAGAGACTTGTGGTTTCTCAAGCTTAGGCCTCATTTCCCTAGTTGTTACACAACTAAAATACTGACAAAGCTTGATTATAGCCATTTTTGGCTCTCAGAGAATAAGTTGATGGTCTTCGCAGCATAACTCTCAAGATGCTACCTCCTTAACTTCTCTGTATGATGATAGTTGAGGTAAAAGAAAGCACACAAACACCAGCAATAAGTTTTGCATTTCAGGAAATTGCCCAGTAAAGGCCAATTTCCAGGGGCAAGGGTGCTCTTTTCAGCTAGTCTAGACTTCCACCTCACTTCAATTAAAAGTTAATTTCTTTACTTTGTTAATAACAAGCCATAATCCTATCCACTTTCAGTTTGAGGTAAATCTGAACTGATGGTCCTGCTTCCTGTGTTCAGAGAGGTCACAGAGACCATTGCTGTGGAAGTCAACTCTGACTAATCTTTCAGGTTTTGGCAGGCAGCTTGCAATAATAATTAAACTGAAAACCAAAAGATCCTGAAACAATGAGATCTTCCTGAATTCTGCTGCTTCTTTCTCCCCACACTGAGCCCTCTAAATCTACTTTGCAAAGGCAGAATAGACATTCTGAGCAGCTGGAAATCATGGAGCAGCAGCTTAGAATTCTAATCAGCAAGTCAGAGCAAATTTATGATCATTGTTCTTGCTGATATTGGCATAAAAGTTCCCTGGACAGGGAACATCTTTTCCTAAATGTATGGCTGATGAGGCTCTCAGATTTGGAAAAGGCTGTTGATATTAGGATATCAGCCACTGGTGTAGCTATACTGATGCAAAAGCCTAGTGCAACTAGGCTCCTGCAACTAAAAAATGTAAAGTTTCTTTTCAATTCAGATACTGTGGGTGAGTCTACACTGACAACTTAGGTCGACTTAAGGACGCTTAAGTCGACCTACACAAAGCCGCGTCCACACTGGGCTTTTCTTAAGTCGACTTAAGTACACCACCTCTGAAGGTCGACTTAAGTCAACTTCTTAAGTCGACATGGAACATTATGGCTACTGTTAAATCAACTTAACAAGGTCAACTTAAAGTGTAGCCACTCTGTTAAGTTGACTTAACAAGGTTGACTTTAAGTCAACTTAAAGTCGACCTTGATAAGTCGACTTAACAGAGTCGACTTAACTTTACAAGTGTAGACGTAGCCTATGACATTTCAGAGTGGCAGTATGAATGTTAAGTGAAATCTCATTTTAATTTGAGAAAAGAAGTGAAATGGGGGGCATAGGCTGGGTTTCCATCTTTCATGATGTTTGTCATGACTATTTTTACTGTTTTTTTTCTAAAGGCCACAACAGATAACAGGCTGCTATTATTTGTATGATCCCTCACTTTCTAGTTATTTAGCCATTGGACTAGCCTTTCTTTGGGATACACGGGAGGGAAGAAAAGAACTGCTGCATCTCTAGTGGAACAGGTTTCATTGAAAAGCAAAGTGAGTCATTTAAAGTTTCTACAGAAGCAACTGAAGTCTTGCTCTGCAAATTAAGTGCAAGTTGGTGGCCCTAGCTAGGGTGGTAGGATTTCATGCCAAGAGCAATATCCTTTAAATAAGCTGCCAGTATTTCTGTATGTTGACTGGCAAGAAAATGAAATTCATTCCTCCATATGAGCAGATGTGTCCTTACACAAGTATCAGTGAAGTTTTGCTGTTCTACATTTTTTCTTTATTGAAACTGTGTGCCATCTGACTGTAGTTCATCCATACCAAATAGTGCCATACTTCTTCCAGCTGTTGGAATACTGAAAGCAACAAAACAATCTATACTAGGGCAGTATGCATTTCTAATAATTTTGTGTGTTAGTAGGATTCTTCTGCTCTACATTTGAAGGCTATTTCAGCGAAAGACATCCAATATGTGTAAGGATCTGTGGCAGTCTATGGTGACCAGATAGCAAACATGAAAAATTGAGATGGGGAGTAATAGGTGCCTATATAAGAAAAAGCCCCTAATATCAGGACTATCCCTATAAGTGGGCATCTGGTCACCCTGCTTCAGTCCTCTACCTTAGAGGGAAGGATGTACCACTGGTCTGGAACTCAGTGGAGCCTGCTACAATGCCCTGCCATGGACTCCTGTGTGATCTTGGGCAAGTTACTTAGTGTCTCGGTGCCTCTGTTCCACATCTGTAAAAAGAGAATAATGGCACTTCCCTACCTGACAGGGCTGCTGTAAAGATAAATGCATTTAAAGATTCTTAAGTGCCCAAACTACAGAAATGGGGACCATAGATGTAACTTAGATAAAATTCCTTTTAATTGTGATGTCAGGCAAAGGAAGAACATGGCCTATAATGGAAATAGATATTGGAGGAAGGACAATGACAGATTGTTAATGGCTTAAATGATTTTGAATAAGGCAACTCTTTCAAGCCCTCAGAACATGCATGGTGCTGTATCTATAACGATTTTAGGCTATGTCTATACTTACCAAAGTTAGTTAAATTAGTTAATTCGAACGAACTAATTCAAACTAATTTTAGTTAGTTCAAATTAACTTAATTCGAACTAGCATGGCCCCATTGGAATTTTAGTTTGAACTAAGCAAGTGCCATGCATGGCACTTGCTTAGTTCGAATTAGTCAGTTGTATTAAGCTCAATGTGCTGGTTAGTTCGAACTAAGCAGTTAGTTCGAACTAATGTGGCCACATTGACTTAATTCGAACAAACTAATTCAAATTAAGGGTTAGTTCGAAAGGTATAATTGAATTTATTAGTTCAAATTAAGGAAGCCCTTAATTCGAACTAATGAAAGCCTAGTGTGGCCAAGGCTTAAGTTAGTTCGAATTAAGCTTCCTTAATTCGAACTAACTTGCAAGTATAGACATAGCTTTAGAGACTTCTATTGATCTCATGGGACCTTGGATCAGACTACGACTTTCCTTTCGTTTAGTAATTTTCAGTGACCTTAATCCCCTGACACTTTACCTACTGATTTTATAAACTCTCACTTCACATACTATTGAATGTGAGGTCCATTTCTGGGTTGAATGTTGCAGCTGTTTAACAGCCACAGCAAAAAGTGTAAACCACATTTTAGAACAGAAAGTGCAAATTATCTGCTTCTGCTGAAACTACAGAGTAAATTTAGGACAACATAATGTAAATACCAAAGCAGGATTTATGCAGGACATCAGGTTTAACACCTAATCTTATAAAAATGTTTTGATAACAAGAGGTCCAGGCCATGGTTGGGCACGGGATAATGCTGACTTGGAAGGCAGGTTGCGACCTACTAACCACATTCCAAAAATGCCGAGGAGTCCTGTAAATATGAGACCTTTCTAATCTCCTTGAACTTATTTGACATATGTCATATATTTGCTGAATTTGGTTTTGGAGAAGTGTCATTTGGGGAAGGGAAATTCATTAATTGGGTTTTGCGGGAGCTCATGGTTCAGGGGTTGGGAGGGTGTTGAAGCCCGTAGTCAGTTCTCATATGGCCTCAGAAATGGGCAAGAGTGGGTGCCAGCAAATTCTGAGTTTTACTTCCAAAGCTTCCCATCCAAGTAGTGATTGAGTCCTACCCTGCTTATCCTATAATTTGTGATGAGGTCATGGCCATTCTGACTGCTATCCTCTGGGCTAAAAGGGATGCTTCGACAGCTGTTATTCTCATTAAATACTACAGCAAATATTTGAGGCGCTCATTTCCATGTTACAGTAAGTAGTCACTCTGAGTTCCAGGTAAAAGAATCAGCCCTCATCACAGAGAGTACATATTCAATGCCTTTCTTCAGAAGCTGTCTCACTTTCTTTGAAGATTCAAGATGGCTTTCTCCAGAAGATTAAAAATTCTGGGAATCTGGTACCTTCCCTCACATTCAGAAGTGCCTCCTCATAGAATTGAATAGTGTGGTGCCTCTTGGAAGTTTGGGTTCATTAGAAACCTGTTCAGCACTGACTCATTCAGTGATAAACAACAGAGTCCTGTGGCACTTTTAAAGACTAACAGATTTATTTATCGCATGAGCTTTCATGGGAGAAGATCCCACTTCTCAAAGCGTCTGACGAAGTGGGATCTTCTCCCACGAAAGCTCATGCGATAAATAAATCTTAGTCTTTAAAAGTGCCACAGGACTCTGTTGTCTTTCTACAATAGACTAACACGGCTACCCCTTTGGAATCATTCACTGATAGCCACTGTAAACTGTACCTGACAGTTATATAAACTCCCCTTCTCCCCCGCTAAATCACAAAAGCAGAGAGGATGCAAATAGTAGAATATTGTTCCCTTCCTGCTCCTATAAGAAGTAGTATAATTAATCCAAATCTGAGCTTCAGACACAATTACCATACACTTCTTTCACAGATACACGGGAAGCCAAGCAAGACTAGTTGCCTGGTTCTTCAACTCCAGAAATATAAGTCCTTTTACGTGACAGCAGTAGAAGACCTATCGTTTCACTAGAGAGTAATCATGTTGTATACATAGCATACACATCCACTCATTACAGTGTGGCCTGCTCCACCCTCTCCCGTACTGCTCAAAACTAGAGAAGGTAGAAAAACTTCTGTTTTTGTATTTTACAGCTACTTTGTCTCTATCCCACTCAGAGGCAAAGGGTCATTGACATCTATCGCAGTAGAGCAGTTGCAATCCTTATTGATCAAGAAGTTGCTGAATATATTGAGAAACCATTCTTGTAGTTATAGCCAATGCTTGACCCCTTTGCTATCCAGACCCTCCAGGTACAGGCTGTCATGGGATGCACATCCGTGCACCCCTAGGTTATGATGTATAACTTTTCTGTTCACTTTTCCAATGTAATTGCATGGTTTGATGCCAATTATGCCATGCAAGGTTCCCTTTTGAATGCTCTACCATATTAGTATGGTATCATGCTTCCAGCAGCGTCTTGTATGTGTACAGATGTGAAGCATGTTACATTGCTCAGACCATCAGGGCTATCTCTCAGCACGGAGGCTGGAGAGGTACGTGACAAAGACAATGCAAATTGAGCTCCTTGAATCAGCTAGAACAAAGGAAATCACCTTGGCCCAGGAAGAGGAGGGGCTAAGGGGGGATGAGAAACAAATAGAGACACTTTGACATGCTTGGGGCTTTTTGCCAGAAAACATCATCTTGAAAACAACTCTAAGAGTACATCTACACTGGAGCATTAGGTCAACTTACGGAAGGTTAAGTCGACCTACAGATTCCTGTGCCCACATTGGGCTTTATTAAGTTGACTTAAGTGCTTCCTTAAGTCGACTTAATAACACCACCTCTTACAGTCGACTTAATGCTTAAGTCGACCTTATTAAGTCAACTTAAGCCAGGGTAGATGGGGAGTGCCCTTTAGTCGACCTAATTGGCCTCCAGGCCACCTTTCAGCTCCCTACAGCACACCACTCCTCCGTCAACCTAGCACCTGCCAGTGTGGATGCAGGCGATCGACAGGCGTTTCCAATGTGAACTCTCTATGTCGACTTAACAAGGTCGGCTTTAAGTTGACTTAAAGTCAACCTTGTTAAGTCAACTTAACAGAGCCTCCAGTGTAGACATACCCTAAGAAACTGAACCTACCCATGTGGCTAGGAGGGCCAAGACTTGCTGAACATCACCAGCAGCCACTCTTGTGGGTAAGAATGAGGAGAATAAGCTAGAGTGTAATCCTAGATAGTGTTGTTAGGTAGCATGTGTTTTGTATCTTTTATTTGCTTGTGATAACCCCTGTCTGCTTTATTAAATGATTGTGCATTGATTTGCTATATACTCACTTAATCATGTTCTGATCAATAAACCAGTGTTTGTTTCATCTAAAATTGTATGGATGTTAGAGGGTATAAATGAGTGACGCTGGGCATACCCATTGAATTGATAAATGGGTGAACAAGGGTCCATGAGTCTACAGTGATTGGAAAAGGGTCCCAATCCCTGTAAGACAGAAGTTCCTTGTGTGGTATCTGGGGGTGGGAGTGGAAGAGAACCCATATCCCTCTCCTCTTCATCCACAAGAGCTCTAGTAATGAATTTACCGTGTGTTCAGCAGCCTTTGTTTGTCATAGTTGGCTTAAAGAGGTTAGTTGGGCTCAGCAGCCCCCAGGCTGCTCAAAGGCAAGGAGGAAGGAGATGAGTTCCCTCAGGGGCTTAGGGAGTGATAGAGAGTCCTGATGCATTTCTCCTTCTGCAACTCCCTGTCTCCTATGTCAGCTCTCCATTTCCAGTGATAGAGAGAACTCATAAGCATGCTTCTCCTGTCAAGTCTACTTTTGCCAATGGTGCCCTGCCCAACAGCCCCCTTCAGGGGCTCTCTACAGATTGGGACACTGGACTTCTTGGCTATATCTACACTAGAAAAGTTGTCAACTTTAAGTCGACTTAATAAGGGCGACTTTAAGTTGACTTAAAGTCAACCTTAAGTCAACTTAACAAAGTGGTTACCCTGAACGAGGACTTAGTAAATCGACCTAACTGCCCTTAAGTCAACTTAATAAAGTAGTCTTAAGGGTTAATCCATGTCTACACTGTGCTTAAGTCGACCTAAGGAGTCAACTTAAGGGTTAGGTCAACCTAAGCGGCAGTTCTTACTAAGTCGACCTAACCTTTCATTAAGTCAACTTAAGGAATTTCTTAAGTCGACTTGATGAAAGCCCAGTGTGGACGAAGAGTAATTGAGGTCGACTTAAGGCTACTTAAGTCAACCTAAATTGCCAGTGTAGACATACCCCTTGAGTTCAAGGTCTCCTCCATGCTCCTGATACAACAAAAGCATCACTTTTCCTTAAACAATTTCTGATCCTAATAGAGAGGAGGAAATGGCTGCACCCCTTAGATTCAAAGAGGAAGCGGTCAAAAAGCTGGGATCTTCCTCCTGCTTCATGGAAAGAAAGCCATAAGGGAATTAAAATACAGCCACAAAAGGGAGACCCAGGAGTTAAACTAAGGGGAAACGCACTGGAATGCAGTTCTGGGGCCCACAAATTTGAGGGACCAGAGTTCCGGGGCCCCTAAAAACAGAAAAATCCGGCAGAACACATGTTCCACCCTGCCCTGGCTGCTGGCAGGTCCTACGCCCCACCGTTGTTAATCACAATACTTATTGTGTTATGCAGTGTTTGCTAGTTTGTGACAATAATTGTTATAGACATAAATACCATATAAAAATATAAATATATTTATGGAGCGATAACTGATACATGTGGTACTGAAAAGTGGTTGCAAATACGTACCTGGGGTGGGGTCCGCACAAGCATGAAGGGGGCCCGGAGATTTAGGAGGGTTCTGGGGCCCATCAAATTATACATTAACCACTGGGGAGACCCCTGCTGAAAAGATATGGTCTCCGAAAGATGACAGGCCACTAAGGGAAAATAGATAAAACTTAGCAGAGGGGAATCTGCTACTGTTGGTGGGGGAAGAGCCACATGCACCCAAGAGACCCTCCAGAGTGGTCAGTTCCTAGCTCTAATTTGTATGGTCACTAATGACAAATAAACAATGAGTCTTGTGGCACTTTTAAAGACTAACACATTAATTTATCACATGAGCTTTCATGGGAGAAAATCCCATTTCATCAGACGCTTGAAGATGGAGAACTTACAGAATGCCATTCTCCTTCTTCTTCTTTAGTTCCTTGTTTGTTTTGCTGAACTAGACTGACACGGCTACCCTTTTGGAACTTAATGACAAATAGAAACTGACAAACGGGTTCAGTTTAAGAATGCCAACCATATCTGTAAAATAATGCCCAGTAACATTCACCCAGCAGGCTCCTGGGAAGCAGAGGAAATAAGAGAAGAAACAGTAAATATTTTTCCTTTTGTTGCTATGGTTTTCCTTTCTTTATAGCTAATGTTCATTTCAGTATCATTTTATTGGCCATTTGTAGTGACTGGGTGGGTGAGGTCTTGAGGCCTGCATTTTGCAGGAGGTCAGACTAGATGATCGTACTGGTCCCTTCTGACCTTAAAGTCTATGAGACTGATTTGTCTCAGACAGTGCAGCTTTCCAACCACAGTAATTTTTTGTGGACTTCAAGTTTTCTTAGCAATTGAGTGATATGAGTGTGGCTTTCTTTGTTGTTTTCATACATGAAGGGCTGTAACTAACTCTTTCCTCTTAGTGTCTTCAAGTAATATTTTTTAGAGATGTGGCTTTATAATTGATTTTTTTGTTGCATTCCAGTAGAATAATTTTTCTTTAAATGATTTAAAACTTAGTAGAAACTGTCCAAGATTAAGAGTAAATCAGATTAGGTAATGTTTTATTAGGAATTACAAAAATATATTCAACTCATTGGTGGGTGTGTTGTGTCCCTTTCTGTGGCTAGGCCACAGAGAATGAGAGATTGGCTTTTCTCCCCTCTGTAGAGACTTAATCTTTTAGCTCTGACGTTCTCAGTGTAATTCCTGGATTGTCAGCCAAGATGGAGGCTGTCTCATAGTGGGAACATAGATATATTGCCAGAGCAATCGTGCTTTAGAAAAGCGATCCCAACTTTGAGAACTTTTTTCTTACTACATATTTTGGCCTCAGCACTAGCTCACTAAATCTAAATTAGTAACCGAAGAAGATAGATATATGTTTACAGTTCTGTCTGCAAAAAGAAGACATGATTAAAGGAAGTTAGTGGTTCACAACATGTTGTTTTAAACTCCATTGTTCCAAACTTTCAATGATTGTTGTTGCCAATGTTTTCTAATCTTTCAGAAACTACAACTAGAAATATGATGGGGAAGAGTTTAACTGTCCAGAGTGTATATTAATTTCCATATTCACTGCATTCGATTAGCTTTTATAAATACCTAGAAATTTAGGAAAGTAAAAGGTGGTTTTTCATTTTTGTGCATTTGGATTAAGTTGATGTCATTACTGACCTAGCTGAGTCCTCTGAGTGAACTGTGTCCAGTTTATTGTAATTAGACCCAACCTTTGGCTCCCGCTGCTTCCAACCCACCCGGGTCTGGGCAAATTCCTAGCACTGTTTCCAGTTCTGCGCTCCTGCAGGGTCAGACCTTCCATGGGAGCTTCTTAACCACAGTAACTTTACTCTTAAAACATACAAGAACAATAGATCTCTAGGCAAAACAACAAAAGCTAATATACTCTCTTTCCTGAATCTGTGCTCAGCTCTTCGTTTAGGACCAGCCAGAAGACCAGTTGATGCCCCAGGAGAGGAATGTCTTCAGCACCCTCTCCTCCTAATTGTTAAACTTTTGAATACCTTTTAAAAATTGCATTTATGGCCCATTTCATGACTTTGATGCACAATTTGCTTGCATTATTTATTCCTCTCAAGATGATAAATATGCACACTAGGGTCTGTAAATCTGTATTTATTCATGCCAAATAAGAAGAAATAAATTTAGTTTCCTCTAAGCTTACAGAAACTTTTTAATTTTAAGAATTCTTGACATGTATTAACAAGAAATTTAACTGTGCACCAATATTGGGTAGACCCATATTAAGTACTGTTACAGTAGGTGACAACCTTAGAATGGCAGTCTCTCATCGACCATCATCAATTGAAGATATTTTTTAATGAGCCTGAGCTTCTAAAAGCTGCATTCGCCACTCGTGACCATGACTGGCAGCATAAGCAGGATCCTCAGAGATATCCACACATTAGAAAAAGTGTCCTTCAGCTTTGAATCATGAATGCATTGAAGAACTTGGAGTTGAAAATGAGTACCGTGTTGCAAAATGTGACACAAGTTCAATTCAACATAGAGGTCTTTATCACTGATATCTGAACTTTCCCCAGATGTCAGAGTCTGAGGAAGGTCTGTACAATTCTTAGAGTATTTTCCTGTTCACCAGCGTCTTATTAATGTCATACGAGAAACCCCAGATCTCTTCATGGTGCTTCATTTGTCTGAACCGTTCTTTGATGGACACCCAAGTAGTATCAACAAGCAAGAAAAAAAACTTCCTCTTGAATTTTAATTCTAAGCTTCCCAAAATCTTATCCCAGCCTTTGTAAACAAACTTGTTCCGATGAATATAAGTTTCCTTGAAGATGGGCTCAAGTCCTAAATTTTCCACCACTTCTTTGACAATAGTAATGGCATCTTCAAATCCATTGTTTCTGTAGTCCACAATGAAATCAAAGCAGCTTCTCATCAGATTAGTAGCAGCCATGATGTCCATTGACTGAGCTTTTAATGCCTTGCTTACAACATTTACTTGGAACAGGATATTGTGCCAAACTACAATTGAGACCAGAAATTCAAAGTCTGATCTAATTTGCCAGACTTTGTGCCTCATGTTGGATTCTGGCCTTGGCTTTACTCAGCTATGTCAGTTCAATCAGTGTATTGTAAATCTCAGGCCATATCTATACTGACAGCAGCAAATTTGCCACCATCAGATTGATTTATCCCATTCAATTGAGGGACAGTGAAGACATGTCAATCCATCTATCTGATAAAACCAGCTCTTCACATGACAAAGCACTGCATCAAAGGGAACGCATTTCCCATTGGTGCAGCACAGTGGAGATGACACGTACAATGGAAATTACAAAGTCGACTGGAATTACGCAAGCTACTCTCTGACTCCTGCTGAATTTCTCCAGCTGTATAGACCAGGCCAATATCAGTTTGTACCTCACTGACCTTACACTGTCATGTGGCTTTTCCAGGGAGTATCACAAAGCACAGTGGTTCTGAATCTTTTTGGCTCGAGGGCCACAAATATAATTTTTACAACCCTGAAGGGCCACCAGTCAATTTAATTAAAATGTAATTAAAATTTAAATCAATCACATTTAAATTGTTTTAATTAATTAGTTAGTTAATTAGACTGGTGGTCCTTCAGGTTTGTAAAAATTATAGTTTTGGCCCTCGAGCCAAAAATAAAAAATGGAAAAACCAGGCCGGGCTCTCACCCCAGACCCAATGCTGTGGATTCAACAAAAGCCTGGCACCAGGAGTATGTGAACCCCCTCCACTCTGCTCCTCTGTGAGTATGGGGGGCAGCCTCAGGCCCTGCTCAGCCCAAACCCACCCCAGCACAGTGCTCCCTGCAGGCTGGCTCCAGTTTGGGTCCCTCCCCCCAGGGTCTCCTGCCCTGCTCAGTGACCAGGACAGGGCACCCCCAGAAGGCCCTCACCTCGGCAGTGGCCCACTTGGCCATGGGCCCAGCCTGGCTCTCTCCAGCAGGCTCCACTCCCGGCTGGCCAGTGCTCCTCTCCCCTGCTCATCAGGGGCCCTGCTGCTGTTGTCCTGCCGGAGAGAGTCCAGCTCTGGGGGAGGAAGGCAAGTGGCTGCAACCCACCTTCCAGCCAGGACCACTTCAAAAAGCCCCGCGGGCCAGGGGTCGAGAATCCCTTACTTCGCAGCTTCACAGTTAGATTTGTACCATTGTCTGTGAGGATTTCTACCTGATAGTTGCTGAAAACCGGATGCATTCTTTGCAGTACTCTGAAGAGAGATACTGAATCTAAAGAAGATGACGCTACATCTGGTGTTATCAGGTTGAGGGAATGGCAGCCACAAGGCACAAAAAAAGCTCTGGAATTCGGTGCAACGATCCTTGCATAGATGCTACTGTTTCTTCCCTTCATGTTTTAACAGTTCTCATAGTCTTAGCTGCAGAAGTCCTGAAGCTTTATTTGTTCTCATTTAAAACGTTTTATAAACAGTTCTGTTAGGGCTTTTCCAGTAGAGTCATCCACAGACCAGAAACCATGTTTCTTTATTTGGATACAGCCAACCCTGTTGTCTGTAAATGATATCTTTTCATTGGCTATGTCTACACTTGCAAGTTAGTTCGAATTAAGCTTCCTTAATTCGAACTAACTTAAGCCTTGGCCACACTAGGCTTTCATTAGTTTGAATTAAGGGCTTCCTTAATTCGAACTGATAAATTCGATTGCTTAGTTTGAATTAACGGTTAATTTGATTCATTAATTCGAACTAAGTGAAATGTGGCCATATTAGTTCGAACTAACTGCTTAGTATAAACTAATTGGCAGATTGACCTTCCTGCAACTGACTAATTTGAACTAAGCAAGTGCCCTGCATGGCTATGGCTAGTTCGAACTAGCATTCTAGTGGGGCCATGCTAGTTCGAATTAAGTTAATTCGACCTAACTAAAATTAGTTTGAATTAGTTAGTTTGAACTAACTAATTTGAACTAGCTTTTGTAAGTGTAGACATAGCCATTGTGACTAATGTCAGGGGTGTAGTCCATCATTATGGTGTGGTACCTTGCTTTGCTGAGCCGCACCAATATGTTATCAAGCACCTTTCTTCCCATAAGGTCAATTTGTTTGGAATCTTTTGCTGCAATAATGGTCCACAACTTCTTTTCAAACTACTCCATGTAGGTGTTCTGGCAGACATCATCAAATTTCCCAAGAAGCTCTACCAAACTGAGGAAATTATCCATTATTCAGGGAACAATTTATCTGACAAGCTCAAGAAAGCCAAATTATTCTTTGCAAAGAAGAAGAGATTAGGTGCTTGAGCATGCTTAGATCAACGGGCTCAGCGGGTAGGAATCAATGGCTCGATGTCTGGTTGGCAACCGGTAACGAGTGGAGTGCCCCAGGGGTCGGTCCTGGGGCCGGTTCTATTCAACATCTTCATTAATGATCTTGATGATAGAATAGAATGCGTGCTTAGTAAGTTTGCGGATGACACCAAGTTGGGGGGAATGGTAGCTACTCTGGAGGGCAGGGACAGGATCCAGGGAGACTTGGACAAATTGGAACACTGGGCTGAAAGAAACCTCATGAGGTTCAACAAAGACAAGTGCAAAGTCCTGCACTTAGGACGGAAAAATCCCATGCACTGCTACAGGCTGGGGACCGATCAGCTAAGTAGCAGCGCTGTAGAAAAGGACCTGGGGGTTATGGTAGATGGGAAGAAGAATATGAGCCAACAGTGTGCCCTTGTTGCCAAAAAGGCCAATGGCATATTAGGCTGCATCAGTAGGAGTATTGTCAGCAGATCGAGGGATGTGATAATTCCCCTCTATTCGACACTGGTCAGGCCGCATCTGGAATACTGTGTCCAGTTTTGGGCTCCCCACTACAGAAAGGATGTGGACAAATTAGAAAGAGTCCAGTGGAGGGCAACAAAAATGATTAGGGGGCTGGGGCACATGACCTATGAGGAGAGACTGAAGGAACTAGGCTTATTTAGTCTACAGAAGAGAAGACTGAGGGGAGATTTGATAGCAACCTTCAACTACTTGAAGGGTTGCTCCAAAGAGGAGGGAGCTAGGCTGTTCTCGAGGGTAACAGAGGACAGAACAAGGAGCAATGGTTTCAAATTACAGCTGGGGAGGTCAAGGTTGGATATTAGGAAAAACTTTCTCACTAGGAGGGTGGTGAAGCATTGGAATGGGCTATCTAGGGAGGTGGTAGAATCTTCATCTTTGGAGATTTTTAAGGCTCGGTTAGACAAAACCCTGGCTGGGATAATTTAGGGGGAGTGGTCCTGCTTTTTAGCAGGGGGTTGGACTAGATGACCTCGTGAGGTCCCTTCCAACCCTATTATTCTATGATTCTATGATTCTATGCTTCTCCAATGGTGGATTTCTACATTAATAATGTGCTGATCTTCTGCATATATACATTTATTCAGACTGAGCCTGGACTCAACCTCCATCTATTTGGTGTGGGCAGTAGGATCGTAGGTGGGTTTTCAGATTGCTTCAGAGCAACAGCTGAGTTATACCAGTAATTGTACCTGGAAAATGCAAGCAGCAACTTAGCATTCTTGTCAAACATGTTGCAACAAAACCAAAAGATTTTGTCAATTGATTTTGAGTAAACTCGCCAATGCTGATTCAGTTTCTCACCATTCCTAAGCACTCTTTTGAAGTATGACTTTGAGGAGCGTTGTTTCTGCAAATTTACTGGAAATGTCATATTCTACCATAATCAAATGTTATATATTCAGAATGGCAAAAGTAGTAGTAGTATTTTTTATATTTTTATATAGATAAGGATTTGATAAATGAGATACCAGAGATATCTAAATATGTTCTGTTAATCACTACTAACACATTTCAAGTCTTAAAACGTAAGTACACTTCCACAATTACACAATAAAACAAAGTTCACAGTATTGCAGTTGGGATCTAACTTTGCTTCCATGTTGTTCTTCTATCACTGATTGACTCGTGATGCCCTGCCCCTTATACAGTCATGAAGGCGTGGCTGACAACATTCTAAGAGTTTGAGGGAAATGTAGTTCTCAGAAACTCTGGAAGACTCTATAAAGGTCTAAAACATTCTAAGTGGTTAGTGAAAAATGAATCTGTATACAAAATACCTGAAATATTTTCCTTCAAACCATCTATTTTCCATCCCAGAAACTGCAAAAACTAAACAGCATCCTAGTCACGTGGGCTGCCAGCCCCTAAATCCAGCTCTGAATCTGTCAGATGGGTAGATCCCTCCTGCAGTTCTTCTGTTGTCTGGCAATGGTTGGCTATTGAGAGAGAGAAAGAGTACAAGTCTGGAGCAGATTGGGCACTTAAAATAAGTTTTCAGTCACCTCTGTCATATAACCCCAGAACCTCAGTCCAGTAGTTAGCCAGGATGTCCCAGCACCATTGGAGTCCAAACTCAGAAAACAATTTTTCTCCAGCCCACTCTCTCTTTCTTTAGAAAAAAACATTTATCTAAAGGTGTACCCTTTTAATTGGAAGACAGCCACAGTTGGTGTCTGTTGTGTTAGCTGTATAAGGAGGTGTCAGGCTTTACAATAATAGCCCTTTTGTCTATCCTTAATATGTGTGGATGGTTACAATTACATCAAATGTGGGTCAAATTCTTCAAAACATGCTGGTTACAATGTCAACTGAAGATCACAGTTTGATACAGACATTTATAACATACCACTCCATCACAGATGTAATAGCAGAACAAAAAGTATTATATAAAATTTCTCTTGTGTCCTTAAACCTAAGCTACAAATATAACAGAATGTAGGAAAAAACACCTGTTGTATTACCTAAAATGCATCAAATCTAATTAACAATCAATTATGGCTTACCTGTTGTGTTTCCATATTTAAAACTCTTTAGGTATTCTTAAGGATTTATGTCCAATATCTTAACTTGGTTGACAAAATATGATTATCAGTTTGTCAATTTGTTATCAGAATTAGCAATTTTCTTCATTAGGACCCATTCTAGAGTCCTAATTTTTTTTTTCATTTAGTGTGTTGATGAAGATATGACAACAACTTGAACGACTCATTAGCATGCATAATTCAACTGACAAATCAAACCTAGTCATCATAGGCCAGATTCTCAGCTGATGTAAATTGGCATAGCTGTATTGACTTGAATGGCGATACAGATTTACAACAGTTGGAGATCTGGTCCCAAATTTCTTGATCAACAACTGAACACAGTACCCTTGGTTATGGTCTCTATTCTGTATGTAACACAGGCAGCTCTTTAATTGTAGCCATATAAGACTGCATATTTGTCAAATAGCCTGAAAGGCAGACTTATATCATTAATGTATGTTGAGGAGTAGCAGTTTCTCTCACTAGATCTGAGTGACAGGAGCAAGAAAATCTAAGGATTGTGGAGAAAAACTGTCACTGTGGGGAAGGAGATTGCTCAAATGACATCACATAAAAAAACCTCTCTCCTACAGTTCAGAAGATGCAAGGGAAGGCATAATATGGAGCATGTCAAGGATAAGATTCATTCCTAAATTGAGCCCTCGTTCTGCAAGTCATTGTATACTGTACATCACTACAGCCATTCATGTCAATATGGCCCATGCAATTGTGCTGCTGCTTGCCCCTTAAACTGTAACCTTCATTGTAGTGGGGACCATGTGTGCCTATGTGTTTGTACAATACCTACAGCAGTGGTCCCCAAACTCTTTTGGTTTGCACTCAAGGCAGGAGCTGGGGCCTGGTGTGGCTCTGGGGGCAGAGCAGGTCTCGGCAGCACTCCCTCCCTACTCTCCATAGGGGTTGTCCTAGGCCCTACCACAGCCCTCCTGACAGTTCCTGTGCACTACCTTAGGGGGATACACCCTACCATTTTGGAACCACCAGCCTAAAATCAGCCTAATGTAAATTGGAGCCTTAACACAAATAGCAAAGAGGAATAATTCAACAGACAACCCAACTGCAAGATGTAACTTCCCAAGTTCCTTACAACTAATAAAATAGATTCATGGATTTTATGAACAGAAGGGATTTCTGTGATCTTCTAGTCTGACCTCCTGCATAACTCAGGGCATAGAATTTCCCTGAATTAATAATCCCTGTTTGAACTGGAGGATATTTTAGGAAAACATCAAGACTAGTATTGACTCCTACTAGAGGGGAAAACTGTGAGAGGCTTCAGACTTATGGTTGAAATGTTTCCCATCAAATGGTACTGAAAACATGCATGGGAGGAAACCTTTTGAAAGGGGAGATCAATATGGTCCGAAAAGAGAAGTTGTATCTTGTCTACTTTCCATCTCAGTCTTATACACAACCATAAAGTGTAATACGCATACCATGCAATGCTTTTGTGAATGGCTTTCCAAAAAATTGAAGGCATGAACTGCAGACAACTACCTGTTGGTGTCTGTCTTTGAGAGATTTCTGGAGTCATTTTGGTAGGTTCATTACTAACACGTTTATCCCCTCCAAGCCTGAAAGCAGAGGGGATAATGTGAGTATGAATCTGACTAACTAAATTACTCCTACGGAATTGTGGCCAAACATCCCCTTGTTCTAATGGTCCCTATTCATGAAATGAACAAATGAGAACAGCTTTGAGGAGTTTTGGCATTTATGAATTTCTCTGACAAAAAAGTGACATGGAATAAAAAGGATTTGCTAATAATACAGAGATTTTGTTTTGTATTTTAATTGCTGTCACCCCACTGCAGTTAGGTGGTATTGCACTCTAATATTTCCACTTGGAATAGTGAGAACTAAGCAGGTCTCGTAGCACCGCAACTTTTTTACATGTTTATCGTTCCTCAGAATGTAACAGAGTTGGCGTAAAACTATCTTCTGCTTCTCATTTCTGATCCTTGCTTCAACATGAAAGCTGTATCCACTGGCTCAGATTTCTTGGAGGTGCAAGTTGTTTTGTTCAGAATAATAAGCAATGTGCTGGCTTTCTTCATATATCAAAAAGGAGAGATTTTAATTATAGATATTTTCCAGACGATACCATCACTAATTTAACAAACATCCATATGTAACAAAAGAGCTTGTAAAAGAGGAATGTTTGAGAGTTCACGTAAGTTTCTGCAGAAGACAAACAGTAAAAATCCCAGAATTGGCCTGTGTTTGCTCTGCTGCACTAAAACTATAAATATTTTATTGAGTCCTTGGGATTTATATACACATTCATCCTTTAAAGGGAAAGAATAGGTCTTAATCCACTGAGAACCCTGCTTACCAGAAGAGTGGATTCTTTTCCCTGTCAGGTCCTGCTGTGTATTGCTTTCTGGAACATGAAATGATTTGCACATCTGATCTCTATTGAGTCTCATGGCAGATGAGTAACTGAGAGGTGATTGCTTTGTCACTAAGTAGACTGCTTAAAAAATATCAAGCACTTAAACCTGCAATTACTGCAGTATGTTTCTGATTAGAAAAAGTCCATTTTGCACTCTTTCCCAAAAACATACAGTAAGTAAGGCCAAGAGAGCACTGAAGAGGTCTTCCCTGAATAGCAAAAAAGCTAACTAATATTACAGATTAATGTTCAAGTTTTGATTCATAAACACTGTTTCTTACCTGCCTTGTGTTTTGTGAGGTAGACCTGGCTTTGCATGGTAATGGAGCATGGGTACTACTAAATTCTGGACCATGGCAGAAATATTAGAATGTGCCGTTGGTTTGGAAAAAGCCTAGTATTTTCTGATGAAATACTAACCAAACCTTAGGTTAATAAACTGGATAGGAGCAGATGGTTCTCTTCTCCTACCAAAATCTGAGAAAATGTACCCATCTCTTCTGCCTCCAACAACTCACAAGGGAAAAGAAACTATGTTAAACATTTGAGAAATGATGAAGTGAAGCAAATTGATGCACTGAAATTTCCTTGGGAAACAGATACCAGTGCTATAATCCATCCATTGTTATTACTGCTTGCGGTTGGGGTTGCCACAGGATCATGACACACATTTTAGCAGAAACAGAAAACATCCTGATGTGCCTGAGTGGGGGAAAAGGTTCCATGTACCCAATATACTGGAGGGGGAAATTTAACTAATGAAAGTTAGTATACACTCATCTTTATAAAAGATGTGAGTGAATTCGGAGTCTGTTGAAAGTGCTGGATTGACAGATCTGTGCTCTGAACTCTGCTTTTATTATTAACAGAACAGGACCAGTATGTGCAGTGCAAGATTCTCAGCACTGTCCTGTGAAAAGGCTTCAACCCTCATTTGGAGAAAACACCTCTAGGTAGTACTGAATTGGAAAAGAAAGTGACTTGGAATACCTCTTTCCATCTTCTAGGGTAAATTTTATGGGCAAAGATGCTAGATTCATACTCTGCTCTTCACTTAATCTGCTTTTCAACAGTTTAGTTTCATTTTAATTTAATTTTCTAATCCTCTCCCCCCCTTTTTTCAAAATTCCCCCTCCTCTTTTCTTTTCTTTTCTTTTCTTTTCTTTTCTTTTCTTTATGTTTAACCTTCTTATTCCACTTTCAAACCTTCTTCCTCCATTAGCTTTTGACAATACTTGTGCCAGATAACACTGTAGGCTCTACAGGCTATTTTAGCTTGCTGGATTCTGTAGTAAAGATAGTCCAGGCTCTGTTCACCTATGTGCGAGAGTTGAGGAAAGTTAAGTGGCTTTAATGCAAACCTCAGGGTAGTTCCAACTCTTAGACTGGTTGCAAAAGCTGGGCTGCCTTGGGACTTGGAGAAACCCACCAGGGTGCAGCAACTTCATTGCCATGGAAGCCATCAATGATACCTGCCTGTACCCATCATCCTGAGCATCCTAGAAGAGGAATTTATAAAATATGGCTGAAAAGGAGACTTGTGGGTTTAAATTTCAAACACTATCTACAGTGAAAGCAGCTGGGTTTCCAAGCCTCTGAAGTCTGTTGGGTGAGAATGCCAACAAAAGAATCAGTAGCGATTATACTTCAGTGTAGTGAGCATCTGTATATTAGTCCCTATTCACTTCCTACCAGCTCATTTCACATAAGCTACTGAACAGTCAGCAACCAGTAACAATTTTTGGTTGCTATCAGACTAATGTTATATTTGAACCTATGACTTGGCGGTGGAGGACTTTGAGCCCACCATATATCCCCTGAGCACTGTCGTCTCCTAAGGCATCCCCCTCCTCTAATTTTAGGATCTAGGATCCAAGAATCTTTGACCCTTGAAAATAAAGTTAACTGAAGTCTTTAATGAAGGAATATCCTTGAATAAGGGTGGATATTGAAATTTGATTTTATAGGGATAGGCAACCTTTATGGAATTAGAGGTCTTGAAAACTTACAAGCGATGTTTTGTTGTTGAAAGTTCACAAAATTAAGATGATAATTTTTCCCCTTAAATATTTATTTATTTTAAGGATGATTTAGAGTTTTAATTATGTTTTATTAAAGTAAAATCTTGGCTTTGCGCTAGGGATAACAGAGCTCCAAAAAAAGTTTGGCTGTTACAAGCAAGTGTTCTCTGCAAAATTTTGCTCCTGTTGAAGTCAAAGGTAAAACACTCAATGACTTCAGTGGTTCAAAACCATGCTTAGGCCGACAACATTGTAGATTAGTGATATAATCTGTTAAAGAGGCTTCTGCTTCCTCTTCCAGTATCAACTGCCATAAAGATATATCCGTAATCCTCTACAGGACATGGTTTCAAAGTTTTGTTTTTCCTTTATTACTAATAGGAAAGATATTACTAGTTTGTGTCCCGCACCCCAATATAAATATAGAGAACAACTGTTCAAAATGGTACCTCGCTCCCCATCTATTGATGAAAATGAGAAAACGTTGCTATATATGTATATATTGTAGGCATATATATGTTTTAAATGGTTTGTTATCATCATGTATGTAGTTACCGGTGCACCTGGCTGAAGATCAGGCCCACCCACCAGTGCCCGTGTTCCACTTGCGGCTATCTTCGCGGTTGTAGTTGCTGGCTGGGCCCCGCAGCAGTGGCGGAGAAATTTCCGCTGCTGCTGGGCGCTGTGGTAGGTGGCTCTTATCTCAGCTTCCAGTCATGTGACCAGAAGCTGCCTGGTTCGCTCTACAGAGTCAGGGGCTCAGCCAGAAAACTCAGCTTGGCTATGCCCCTGGTTTTCATCGAACTGAAGTTGCTATTCTCTCTCCTGCTAGCATTCTCAGAAGTATTTACTTTCCCTTCCATGCCCCATAGCTAACCACAGAACAGACTACTTTCCAATGATGTGAGAACCTGACTTCATGGTAGCTAATGGCGATAAATTATTTTCCACAGTAAGCCAGAAGAGGAAGGAAGGTGGAAGTCAAGATAAGTTTTATGCAACTTAGTTAGTGTCCTTGTGTCAATCTGAGGGTTTGGAAGCTAATAAAGGTTACATGACAAATTTGACCAAGAATCACACATTTTCTCCTTATATAACAGTTTCCCATGATCAACACAATCTCCTTTCATATCAGATTGTACTAAATTTTGTATGTATCTGGTTAATATGACTATGAGAGACATTTTTCAAAACCTTTTTGTTCTATTTTTGTTGGCTTAGATCCTTGGGTTAGGTTTACAGTAACAATAAACTTACCAATTTTTATGATGGGTGTAAATACATAATTTACTATCATAAATCTCACTAAGACTGTAAAATGCATATTGACTCTAAAATAAAGAGTAGGAGCAAGAAGGAATACTAAACTTTGACACATGTTCTCTTCCTAGTGCACACTCACACTGGGAGTTAAGCATATACATCCAAAGAATATATCACAGCTACACAATCGCAATGCATTTAAAGCAGCTTGCTTCAGCTCACAATAGACTGGACTTTGTGGGCATGCAGCAAAAGTTGCATATTTATTTAGCAGGTTTGGGGGAGAAGGTTGAGGGTATGTTACTGAGGAAGAAATTAAAGAGGCTGTTTTGCTGCTTTCATTTTTTGGTGGCTGCTGGCTGAATTAATTTATTTGTATATAATTTTTTGCTGTTGGATGGTTAGCATTTACTTGTCAATAAACTGAGTGCCTGTAACTTCTTGTGTAAGTTGTTGATTGTTACAATCTAAATCGGTATCCCAATTCTTTTTAGAAAAATTAAATGTAACGGTAGTTTGTCCTATATTTGTCTTGAAAGCTGAGCCAATTATTTTTGGTAGTCTTCCTGGTTTTCATTTTACCTGTATGAACACATGATTACTTTTGCTTCTATATGCCTGTCCTGCAACCCACATGTGCTTAATTCTTTGATTTCAAAGGGATTACTCTTATACGTAAGGCTTGCAGGACTAAGTATTAATATATGTATAAATCAGGGTGATGGTTATATGAAGGCAATTCAGAACCTAAGTCAGGGGTAGGGAAGCCACAAACTACATTTTCCCAGTGCTTGAATAGGATATAGTTTTACAGAAGATGTTTGGGTTATGGCAGGTCAGAGATACTGGATTTTAGCTTTGTGACTCCATGAAAGTTGTGATATAACTGGCATTAAAACTATCTCCTTCACTGTTAACTTATTTTTTCCTTAGAATCATAGAATAATAGGGTTGGAAGGGACCTCACGAGGTCATCTAGTCCAACCCCCTGCTAAAAAGCAGGACCACTCCCCCTAAATTGTTCAGTGCAAAAGTCTTAGTGATTCTTTTTAAATGTTGTATCACAAATTATTATGGATCTGTGATAGCCGCTGTATAATGAAGCTTGAAAGTGTCTTTAATTCATTATGAAGTCCTATTTTCAGTGTCCTAGAGCTCTGTCTTGAAATATTGGTTTGGTTTGAAAATAGCCAGGTTAACTTGAAGGCAAAAAAGATTGCAGTCAAAGTTCTTAGAAAATTAATCAACCTTTCTCTTTCCTTCTTTCTTTTTTCTTTTTCCTTTTTTTTTGAATGGCAGGTCACAAATTCACAAAAATTAGAACTTCTGACTTTGTCTGAAGTTTATCTGAATGGGGCTAAAAATGATTTGTTGCTACCTATTCCAATTTTACAACCCACTTAAACTTCCAAAAAAAATATAAATAAATAAGAGAAGAAAACCTGTTTGAAAACTCATTTGCTAGATGCATTTGTAAGAAGTAAAGCCTATTTATTTATTTTAGATACAGTGCTGCTTCCCTTGATTTGAGTTGGGATGCACAACTGCATTTTTTAAAACCCACATGATTTTTAAAACCCAAACACGCTGAACATAAAACTGTACACCAGTATATAGATCATTATTCATAGTTTTAATTAGGACTGTTCAAAGGTTCTCAAAGTGCTTACATGTGAAAATCAAATCCTGTAGACCTTCATACAAGCATCTGGGGGCAGTGTGGTCTGAAGCTGGAAGTTGTATCATCTGAAACTGAGCTGACACAGGATGAGACCTTGTGATCTTAACAGAGAAATTCAAAGGGTTGTGGAAGGAATTTTGTGCCTGATAAACTTATTGGAGCAGTCGGATGTCATTCTGTTTTCTTTGTTTGTGTAGTGCAGTAACATTTCTTGTGTTCTTTGGTATCTCCCTACTGCAACCAGAGGTGAGAATGCAGCACATGTAGACATACCAGAGCTAGCTTTTAGTTTATGAACCCAAAACAGCTTCAGCAGAGGCTGTAGAAGCCTGCCTGGGAATCTGGGTGTGTACTCAAGAAGTTAGCTTCTGCTGCCACATGACCTGCAGTGGTTTTCAAATGGGTGCAGGAGGTCTTGCCAGCGGTATTCGAGAAAAATCCTATATTGGCAGAAAACTCATTTTATTTAGTAAGTCTTGGCAAGCTAATCAACTTTCAATTAAAACTGCAGCCGCATTGGGGTATGGTTCCTTGATGCTGTATGAGGTTAACACTATAAACACATATAAATGTTATAAGAATGAGGACAATTAGACCTCATTAGCAAGGTTAATACTAATGAGGTTTAACTGGCCTCATTCTTACAAACTGTTATTGACTTCTGATGTCAGAGTTAAGGATATTTTTAGTCTTTAATTCAATAGAAAAAATTTGGACCGTTGGCTCAAAACAGAGACATTAACAAAGGGTGAAACACACCGGGAGCGGCAGGAGCCCAGTGCAACCATAGTTTCAACTGATTCTACTATTTTGACTGGCAGTAGTAGAGCAAATGCAGAGGCGGCCACCCATGATTTTGAAGGTGAACCTGAGAAGTATATGGCAGAGCAGGACAAAGAGAGAGCATCAAAACTCAAGTATGATGAAAGTTTCATTGAATTTAAATTTACATGGATTGCGGATGCTGGGTATCCTCAACCACACTGTGTCCTAAGACCCGAAGTTGTATCAAACAATCATCTTAAACTGTCCATTCTTTGCTGGCATCTAGAGACTAACCAGAATCAATTTAAAGACAGACTGGCTCAGTTTTTCAGTCTCAAACTAGAAAAACGAAAAAGCAGCAAAAATAAATAAATTAATAAATAAATAAAATTTCTGCAATCGAATTCTTGCCTGAGAAACATAAATGCACTTTAAGCTTTTTTACCTCATGAGTGAGAGTGGCTAAAAAGGGAAATCACACACAGTTGCAGAAGATTTAATTATATATGCTGTGAAAGACATGGTGAAGTGCAGGCTCAGTGGAAAAAGCAGGGGAAAGAAAACTTGATTCCATGCCCCTCTTCTCTTTAACACTGTGTCGTGCTGGAAAGGATGAAAATGTTCTTTTTCAGCTTGGGAATTGCATTAGAAATGGTGATTTGCAACTAGCCGTGTCCATGGTTTAGCTAGTCTAGCTAATCTTTTTATTTATGTTCACTATATATACAAAAGATCCATACACAAAGATTTTCTCTGTTGTTGTCCCCTGCCCTGAACAACAGATGGGTTTTTTTTCTTTTTGTTTTTTGTTACTGCTTGATAACATCATGAGTGAGAATAAAATTGACTTGTTCCATTGTGTAGAGATTTGTACTAATGGGACAGAATCGATGACTGGAAAGTACATTGGAGTCTTGGATCATATCAAGTCTATAATGAACTTAGACTAACAAATGTATTTATCGCATGAGCTTTCAGATGCTTGAAGATGAAAAACGTACAGAGGAATGGGAGCAAAATTACCTGTTGTAATGAGAAAAGAAACTGTAGTCCCTATTTAACCCTAAATTGACAGTGTCAAATTTGCATATGAATATGCATAGCTTAGGCACGTGGGCTATCTTTACACTTAAAGTCGACCTTATTAAGTCGACTTAACAAAGTGGTTACCCTGAACGGGGACTCAGTAAGTCAACCTAACTGCCCTTAAGTCAATTTAATAAAGTCAACTCAAGGGTTAATCCACGTCCACACTGTGCTTAAGTCAACCTAAGGAGTCAACTTAAGGGTTAGGTTGACCTACCCGGAGGTTCTTACTAAGTCGACCTAAGTTTTCATTAAGTCGACTTAAGGAATTTCTTAAGTCGACTTAATGAAAGTCCAGCGTGGACAGGGAGTAACTTAGGTCGACTATAGGCTACTTAAGTAGACCTAAATTGCCAGTGTAGACATACCCATGGATTACAAATCAAAACTTCAAAGCAAAACTGCAGAATTTGAATTCATATACAGATATGACACCATCAACTTATGGTTAAATAGGGGCTATGGTTTCTTTTTTCATTACAACAGGTAATTTTGCTTTTCTTTTTCCCTCGCCTCCCTCTAAAATGCTGTTTTCCACTGTTTGACTCTAAACAACTACATTGATTTGCTGTAACAGTCTGACCTGATTCCATGACTTACATTTCTCTATATTTATTTTCCTCCCATTCTGTAAGATCTCCATCTTCAAACATTTGATGAAGTGGGATTTTCTCCCACGAACGCTCATGCGATAAATAAATGTATTAGTCTTTAAGTGCCACTTGACTCCTTTTTTTTTGTCTTGCTGAACTAGACTGACATGGCTATCCCTTTGGGACTTATCTAGACCAAGCAACAGAAGCCATACAGGTGCATTGTAGCATCCTTGCTTCCCAAAAAATGCCTGAAGACTTAAAGTTGGTATTGTCCAATGCAATTAAAATGCTTAACTTTGTTAAGGCTCAGAATCTAAAAATTTTCTATTCTGTGTGACAAAATGGGAAGTGACCGTTTGATGTTACTAATGCACAACTGAGGTTCACTGGCAAAGTGCCGACATGATTCTTTTGTAGCTATGCAGTGAGCTCATAGGCGATCCTAGCAGGGGGACAGTTGCCAGGGCTCCATGCTGGGAGGGGGGCCTCACCACAGGGGCCTCTGCTGGCCTCACCGGGGCTCCTACTGGCTTCCTGGTTCCCCATCAGCCTGCTGGAACCCCCATCAACCCCCCAGCCCTGCTGGTGGCCTCACCAGGGGCCCTGCTGGCCCTCTGGTCCTGCCACTGGGGCCAGAAGGCCAGTGAGATCCCCAACAAGGCCAGCCATGGGGCTGGGAGACTGGTGGGGGCCCTGGCAGAGAGGCATGGGAAGGCAGCAAAGGCTCCAGCAAGGTGGGGGGCCAAAAGTCAAGGATGGGGCCCGCATGCAGCCTGCACTGGCTTGACTCTGCCCCCACCCAGGTCCCAGAGTGCTGCAGCCTCCCAAGCACTCTCAGCCCAAGCGCCACCACCACCACCGGAAGATTGTAGTGTGTCATGCAGAAGAACATCATCTGTCAGGTGTGTCGCGATGGAAAAAAGGTTGAGAACCACTGCCCCAGATGATCATTTAGGTCACGTACCCCAAAATCCAGCCTTGCTGCCAAGTAGGCTAATTGTTGAAGCCAGACAGCATCTTCCAAGCAAGAAAGTGGCATAAAGGGGTGGTGATAGGTGAAAAGAACTTTCAGTCACTCGGTTGGTCTTAGTGATTCCTGGCCCTCAGGTGTTCCAGATGCGGAATCATTTTTCAATATCCTCCTAGAATGTTCTGGACCTTTTGTAGAATCTTGTGGAACCTTCCAGACTTCCTGAGAACTACATTTGCCTGAACCTCTTAAAATGTTGTCAGCTGTAGCCTCACTGGTATAGAAGACATCACCAGTTAGTGAGATGCAAGAATAAACTGAAGTGAGAGGCCAGCTGCAATATTGCAAAGCTTGTTCTGTTGTGTAATTGTGAAAGTATATTTGTGTTTTAAGACTTGAAGAGTGTAAGTAGTGACTAATAAGGGACACATTTAATGAGACATCAAAGAAACAATGTTACTACTTTTGCTATGCTTAACGTGTAATATCTGTCGTCTCAGAAAGTCATCAAATCTTTAGGACTAAAGGACTCAGGTTAACATTCTTTAGGCAGTCAATACTATAACACAGTTTATTACTGGTCTACCCAATGTTGATGGACGGTTCAATTGCTTGATGCTAGTACACTTCAGTTATTCTTACATTTTAAGAAGTTTACATAAGTTTAGAGGAAATAAAAAATTGTATTTGCTTATATACGGCATGAATAAATATAGATTTACAGATCCATGTGTGCAAATCATGCATCAAAATGGGCTACAAATGCAATAAAAAAATAAGGGATTCAAAAGTTTGATCAAGTGGTGGGGGGGAGGGCAGTAAAGATGCTCCTTCCCTAGGGCACCTTTGTGATAGGGCCAGCCCGCCCCTACTTGGCAGACATTTTTTTTCCCTCAGTGAGCTCAACTGAGGTTTTCAGGGCTTGCATGACACTGTTTTCAAAACAAAAGACAAAATCGAAAGCATGATTAAGAAATCTCTATTTTGGGCTAGCTGTTTAAAAAGAAATGTTACTTGACTGCTTTCCAGCACTGCAAGAATTCCTCACAACATAACAAATGACAATAGGCAAGTATGAAAGCTGACATTATGGAGCTCTTGCAGCAATACAGCCAGCAACTTAAAAATATTTCCCCAAAATGGACTATGCAAATGCCTGGGTATACAATCCATTTGAGATGCCTGAATCTCTCCCAGTCCCTCATCTGTCAGTGCCTGAGCAGGAAAAACTTTTAGATTTCTTCTGAAGGTGGGCTTAAATTAGAGTTTTCATGCAAACGTTGGGTAGACTTTGGAGAGCAAAGGACCAAAGATTACCCGGACCTGTCAAAATCAGCTGTCAAGTTTCTGATGCCCTTCTCTACAACATACCTTTGTAAGATGGATTCTCTCCCTTCACAGCAATCAAGACCAAGTACCATCAGAGATTAAATGTCAAAAATGAGTTGCAATTGAAACCCTGTCTAATTTTTTCTGCCATAAGTGATTTGTGCGAATAAAACACAGGGGCATTCATAACACAGACAGCTAAGCATTTCATTATTTATAACATCAATATGTACTGTACATTAGTGACTAAAAATTTTAAAATGCAAATAATGTATTTTCATACAGGTGGCTTGTAGAAATGTGTATAATGAACTTTTCTTAGCTTCCTTTTCATCATCTCTTTATTATGAACAAAAATATGTGATTGCATTTTTAAATGCTTAGTCATGAGCAGACCATGATGGGTTATAACCATTCAGAGTGATTGAAATTAGCACGGAGGCTTCATTCATTTTAATTACAATAAAATTATGTTGAAAACATCCAGTTTAATGTTTACATATGAGGGACTATCTTTATCCAAAACAAAAGTATATAGAAGAAATTGTTTGTTACAATTATTATATCTGGGACAATGCTCTCCAGGGCTTGTGCATTGTGTTGCATCATGTTATGACTTGCAAACTCTTTTTTCTTCTTTCTTTCATTCCAATTTTGTAGATCTATTTTGACCCTATCTCACATGGGGGTACATGGTAGACTACATTATTTGGAAAGAGGTACACAGCATAAAAGTTGGAAAACTACTGAGCTATTGAAGTTCAAGCTAGCTAGCTTGGATACATCTCTACATGTTCAAGCTAGTTAGATCAAAGCTAGCTTCAGTACGTCTATGCATGCTGCTATCACACCTCCGCTTGCAGTGTACATGTACCCGCAACGGATGTGGGAGAATCTCTAGTTTAGAGATCCCTAGTGACTTTTCTTTTTACATTTGACTCACAATGCTCCTGTGGTGAACTGTACATTGATGGAATCTTTATTGTTGTCTGGGGCTGAAGTGGCCTGAAGCAATTTGAAACTCTGGCCAGGGGATGTGCTGAGGAGAAAGTCCCTAAACTCAGCTGGAGAAAGCTCCTCACCTGCTCTGGCCAAGTAGCATAGAAAAAAATCTAACAGCAGCACACTGGAGTAAGGGTCAAATATATTTCCATCTGCTTATTCTTTTGGCTCAATTTCTGTTAAAGCCCATCCTGACTCTGTGACAAGTAACTCCTGGCAAAGAGCCCATTTGGCAAGCCTGCATTTTTTTCGCTGATGTCTGTTAATGCCACGCAGAGTCAGGATAGAGAGATGCAGGCTCGAAAACTCCCATCTCTGAAAGGATCTTGCTGTGGGAGTAGTTACTGCTTTGGAAAGATTCAGAACAGAATTATTATGGTCTCAAACAGTAAAAGGATGGGGAGGGAGGACAACAGATAAATAAAGGGTAGTGGGGAATTTAATCTTGCGTACCAAGAGCTAAATATCCATAGCTGTAAGAGTCTTTCTTTTGGAACACAGTCATTTTCAAGCTACTGGTCTGGGAGTAGTGGGGGGAGAAGAGGGAGGACAATATGGTCTAGCAGGAAGAGGATAACTCTATAGTCAGTAAACCTGGTGTTGTGTCTTTGTATCCAAAAAGATACAGAGCGCACAGACAGGGAATATATGTCCAAATGTGGCTTTATTCAGATGAAGACTAAAATCAGCACAAACTGGTTTGGCTAAAACCCTAATGGTCTAATTCTATTACTATGGCAACCAATGAGTTGGGTTGCTACAGCAACTCAGGCAATTCAATACCCAACACCTGGGTCTTTAATCCAGGTTTAGAAACTGTACTGTATGACCTTCTGCAAGCGCTTAACTTTTCTCTTTGTCTGAGCTACCACATCTGTGCTCAAAGTCAAGGAACATGTATCTACCTATCATGTACTTTGCATTGATGGAGTATTTTTCCATCTGTAGCTATCAGAATATTTATTATTAGCCATATATCAATAACTGAGTATGGGAAAGTGCAGAATAAAAAACAGTTATGTTTAATTATTTTAGGACTGGGAAATTACTTACCCTCTATTTGGGAGGTAAAAGGTCAAAATTTCAAGTGACATAGCAAGTCATAGGCCAAGTTCTTCCACAATTTATTGCACATAGGTGATAGTCCCTTTTATTTTGGATGAAGCTGCATACCTAAAGGGAAAAAAATAGCTCCATATCTTTAAACAATAAAATTCCACCTTGGTTATTAAATGGCCACCTCTTCCAAAAACACCAAAAAAGAACTATGTAGCATCTTGATGCTCTTACATGCAGCGGGATATGGAGTTTGTCTGACAGAAATTAATTGTGGAGACTTCCTATATCACCATGGCTTTGTCTGCATCTTAAATGGCAAATTGAATTTGTTCTTTTGTGAGATTCATATGTTGCATTTTGCCATTGGGAAAAAAATACTGCAAATGTATGAACAGAACTATTAGTGCTGTTGAATTCAGCCCTTCTGAAAACAGTCCTGTCAAACAGAACACAGTTACATAGATAATTAAAACTAGGAAGTACTTTAATTACCTGCATCATTTGCACTTATAAAGCACCTACCACTTTGTGTATATTATATGAATTTTAATAACCAATGATCTGCTGCTGCAGCAGCAGCCAAGGTTCTTAATCATATTGTCTCAAAACACCCAGTAACATATATAATAACTACAGATAGTCCTCAACCACAAAACTGTGTGTGCTGATTTCAAACTACTCCCCTTCAAAGCTTGGGAGTGTTGAGATCCTGAGTTCACTTTCAGAAGTAGCTAACAGCAAACAAAAGCAGGATCAGAGTTCAGATTCTGAAGTCTGCTTTTTCAGCCTACTTCCCCCACTCTGCAGGCATCACACACACTGTACAGATTCAATGTTTTTGATTTGGGTTAACATCTATTTTTATTTCCAATCCCCCCACTCTTGATTCCCAATATGCCCAGGAATGACTGACTCCAGGAAAGAATGTTGAATAGATAAGATCATTCCTGAAGTGATGTTTTTAAAGATCCAAAACGTCATCTGACTGCCAGCAAGGGAACATCTTTTTAACAGAAACACTGTTATATGCAGTAGAATTCTTCTTGCAGGACTGGAAATCCCCTGTAGGACAGATGGAATTTTAAGGCTCCCTGGGAATGTCTACACTAGCAATTTAGGTCAACTTAAGGGTCCTTAAGTCGACCTAAATTACTCTATATCCACACTGGGCTTTTATTAAGTTGACTTAAGAAATTCCTTAAGTCGACTTAATGAAAGCTTAAGTTGACTTAATAACTATCCCTCCTTAGGTTGACTTAAGGACGGTGTGGATGGGGAGTAGCCCTTACGTCAACTTTATTAAGTCGACTTAATGCCAGTGTGGACGCCAATGTTAAGGCGACTTAATAAAGTCATAAAAGGAGCCACTTTGTTAAGTTGACTTAATAAGGTTGACTTTAAGTCAACTTAAAGTTGACCTTATTAAGTCAACTTAAAGTCAACTTAACTTTTTCTAGTGTAGACATACCCCCTGATTGTAAATAACCATCAGTGTTGGATGTCCAAGTTCAGGCTGGCAATCCAATAGATTGCTTCAGGGGAAGAGGAGTGGATGGCAGAGATATCACTGGAATGTGATTGATTGGTACATTGGTTAATGAAGTATTCCATAGTTTGAAGTCTCTTTGCACAGTCACATATAGTAAATCTCATATAGGATTGTGTCTCATTCCCAACTTGTGTAAGAAGTAGGCACATCTGCCATGTCATGTGTAGATGCAGTTCAAAGTAGTAGATCATATTTTTTGTGGAAGTGAAAAGCCCCTGGCTTCTTTGCTTGGGTCCCTGATGAGGTGTTTGTTCAGGACTTTGACATCCTGCTACCTTGCTTTCCATTAATCTTGGGAGGGAAGCCCCTGAGTCTGAGTTCTTGCATTGCAAATCAAAAAATTTTGGAATTTGAGGTTTGGTATGTTGTTTAGATCATCATGTATTGGAAGATCCTTATTCTTTTAAATATGATAGGACTCCCAAAAGATTCTCATGTTGCAATATATTTTCCATATTGATGGATGCATTCCTGTATTGGAAGCCACAGCTGTGGTACTGATTTTTAATGTGCCTGTAATGATCTGCCTGGTGGTGTTAAAAGTCGGTAAGTGATGTGTGGGAATTATGTGCCCAGACCAGTGAGCAATAGTCTGCCATAAACTAGACAAGGGCCACTGAAAAGGTCCGTAGGGTATTTGTGTCAGCTTCCTAGGTCATTCCTGCCACTTTCTGGGTAAGATATACAAACACCTAGATTTTGTGTAAATATTTTTCAGGTGCTTGATAGTTTGTAAAGTTTTAGATTAATGTCAAACCAAGGTATTTCAGGATGGGACCATATCTTATCTGCTGGTCATAGATTAGTTTATTATTTATTTTAGGTAAAGTCTTAGGTTTATATTATAGCAGAAATTCCAGTTTATATAGTATAGCAGAAGTGCTGCTACATCTTCAACAATGGTCTTGCAATTGCACTACTATGGAAGAGGAATAGGAGAACTAGATGGCAGTCATATGATGCAGAGCATGAAAATCTCCTGAACTGGATCTAATTAAAAAAACTGCTGAAACAATTTGGCAGCAGGCAGTTGCTGTCAGATCTGTAAGGCTGGGAGATGCTGTTTCTACAGCTGGACTCTCCTTTCATCCATTAGACTCAACAGAATACGATTGCAAATTTATTGTTTCTCGCTAAAATAAAATATGAATGGGTTTGATCGTTGCTGCTGTATACCTCTGGGGTCTGAATCTCCAACAGCTGTCAAATCTGATTCCACAACAGACACCTGTGACATTGGCAAACCAAGCACTTAATTAATTAAAAATATAGACATATGCAGGTGCACTCTGCACAGGGGCAGTGTTCGTTGCTGTATTTTACTACGTTGTGTGTCTGCTGCTCATTATATTTTACTAGCTGCCTTCACATGAAGAGCAGATTTTATTCAGATATCAGATATTTTGAGCCGGTGATATGCTTGGGAGCGCTCTACTGATTTTAAATAGAGCTTTAAAAAGATTTGTTAATATAATGTAATTAAAACATTCCTCTGTGGGCAGTTACCTGCTTGGTTTTGGAACTAAAGCCTTTAGTTTTAACAGATGCACTCTGGTATTCCACTTTCAAACTGGTTAGTATTTTAAATATTTGCAGAAGAATCCATGACAGTGTATGGCCCTAAACCATTTGTGGAAGTCAGCCTTACACAGTGTGACTTTGTCCCTGGCTAGTGGCTAGACAAAACTCAACACAGCTTGAATCTTGATTAAAAATGAATGCAGCCATCTCAAACAGCAAAATTTCAGTTCCGAGCACCTCAAGTTCAGGTATGTTCAGATTTGGGAATTTGAAGAAATTCATTTAAAAAAAAAAAAATAGTAAAACGGTCTCTTTGCAAAACTGTCATCTGAAATTGGAATTTGAACACCCACAGAGGCTTGGTAAGATTAAGTGAAACTCTGTTTTTGTGTCTTTTTGAAATTTTGTGTGTGTATGTGAGAGAGAGACAGAGAGAGCACTCCTGTTAAAGTCTATTTTCAAATGCTATTGCTAACATTACAACATTATGAAGGGCTTGTACTTGTGAACATAACACCAGTGACTGACACAAAAAAATGTCAAGAGTGAGACTAATTTTTAGGTTGTCATTAAGCCTAACTTAACAGGGTCTGATGGTGTAGGAAAATCTGGGACAGTGACTGTGTACAGTAAAGCCAGTGATTGGGGAAACAGTCAAAACTTTTCTAAAGGACTGTACTTCTGTGCAAGCAAAACTCAAGCTGTTGCATGTGCTAATGGCTAGTCAGTTGCGCAGTTACTTTATCTGTTGGTGCAAATGTGCAGTGTATGTCCATAAATAAGTTTAGTGCAAAATATTTGAGAGCACAGAATATCTCAGCTCACTTTTAACATTTGGCCCAAAGTATCAGCTTTTACACAAGCACAGCAAATCCATGTTCTCCCCTATTTTTATCTTTCTCATTTCCTTTTGCTGGTTCATTGTTCACTTCTGTCTTCCTCTAATATATCATGAGCATATATCAACTTCTCAGCAAAGAGAAAAGGAAAACTGAGGGCAAACATAACATGGTATAACAACAGGGAACTATTCTAGTTTTGTCTTGACTTGGAGATTTATATGCATATTATTAGCATTAAGGGGAGTTACCCACATAAATCACTCTCTATCATATATATGACCTTCTACAATTTTATGCAGATCAGTTAGTTCTGTAGCAGTTAACTCTTGGCATTTGCAACTATTATTGAGCAGCCTTTTAACGTACACATGATGATGTCCATTTAGTGCTACCATTGATCTAAATGATATGTTCTGATAGTATGGAACACACAGAAGAAGCCCCTTTCCAGCAACAGAGTGGATCTTAGAAAAGACAACTAGTACTTGTTAGGACTTGAAAGACCCAGGCTCAGTTTGTCACAGAACACACTTTGTATATGATCTTAGGCAAGCTACTTAATCTCTCTCTGCTTCAATGCTCCATCTGTAAAATGGGCATAATAGTACTTCCCTAAATCATGAGAGTGTTGTGAGGATAAATACATTCAAAAGATTCGGTAGGTTCGGGAATGCTATGGTGGTGGGAGCCAGGTAAGATATGCAAATTTGACTCAGTTGCCTTGGGGTTAAACAGGGACTATGGATTTTTCTCGCATTACATCAAGTGAATTGACCTCCCCCTCCTCTATGTGCTGTTCCCCAGTGTTTTGAATCCTAACACCTATTTTGATTTGCTGTTACAGCCTGACCTGATGCTATGTCATACACTCCCCTGCATTTAATTTCCTCCCACTCTGTAACTTTCCTATCTTCAAAGCGTCTGACGAAGTGGGATTTTCTCCCACGAAAGCTCATGTGATTAATAAATCTGTTAGTCTTTAAAAGTGCCACAAGACTCTGTTGTCTATATTCTACACTTACTTACTTCTTGTGCGGTACACATCATCATCATCTTTAATTATTTGTATCACTATAGCACCTATGAGCCCCAATCATGGACCAGGCCATCATTGTGTTAGGCACTGTGGAAAAAACAAAGCCAAAAGACACGTGAATGGGGTCAGAATTTTAGCCTTCTACATGTGTTTTTCTTGCATTACCCTACATGCGTATTGCACTGAATAAACATTCTGGTCTCTATACTTCAGTTAGCAAATGACTTCCAAACCAACAATCTGCTTTAAAGCCATCTAAATACTTATAATAATCAGCTGGTTTACAAAAACAGCAGAATCCTGGAAAAACATGAGTAACTTAATTCATGTCAGTAATTTCAGTGAAGTTAATACTACCACTTGTGTAGGTAAAGTTACTCCAGTGCCTAAATATTTGAATGTCTGGGGTTTAGCAGAGTTCTCTGTTGGAATCCATTCCTGTTCTGCCCTTCCTCTGAGTCCCTGAAGGGCCAGGCAGGTGGGAGAAATGACTTCAGAGTTCTCTTCTAGCAGAGGTTTATCGTTCGCTGAAACACTGCACATGTGGTTTAATGTTATGTAAGACAAAGTGACACACTCCAGAGGGGTCCAGCACTCTTCCAGCCTGAACAGCTTTTTGTTGCTTTATGTACAGTTAAAACATCTGTTTTCTTCTTTAGCATTAGTAACAATAGGCAAGACCAAGGAGCCCAGAGGAGACTGCCCATTTAGCAGTGCAGGAGCGTACGAAAAATGAACACTTAACACTAATACCAAATAATAGAGCTGTTACATAAATCCCACCTGCCCGGTGGGGGACTTTTCATGTACAGCTGCCTCAAACCCTAATTAGCAAAAAAGCATAGCTAATGTGCATGCCCCCTGTGATCTTTCTACTGGAGAGAAGTGGCAGCTCTTCTTTTTAAATATACTACTGTCAACTTAATTTAAGACGAAGCACACCAAAAACCTTAGTTCTTGGCAAGTGCCTGAAACCTTGTGCTGATCTAGCCGTATGTTCTCTGTGTGTGTCAGGGAGAAGCTTTTGGAAGTTGCTGACTGAGCATATACTTTTTAACGATGCCTTTGAGGAAAATTAAATGGACAGTGCCCATATTGTTTGCCATTCCATGCACACAGACCCTCATGCCTCGGTCAATGAATCTCTGCATGGGGACAAGTGACTATCCCATGTGGGGCAACTCACACCATTATAATAATTATTGTTTTTAGAAGGATTGTATATAAAGCAAACTGCCATTCAACATGGTTATATAAACCTCATGAAATCCTGTTTGGGGATTGTTACTCTTGACTCCTTATAACTCAGAAATACTGAATAGCCGCAAAGTTAGCCAATGAAGACACGGGTAAATATCTGCCTCTTGATTGGATGAAGCTGGGGGGAAGCTCTTATTGGCTATGTCTACACTTGTTAATTTAAGTCGACTTACCTAAGTCGACTTAGCATGTCTACACTTAAATTTTAAGTCTACTTTGGGGGGACATCCAAATCGACCTAGAGTGTCCACACTGGATGCCTAAGTTGACTTGTAGGGGCTAGGTGGACCTGGGACAGGTCCACGGTGGCAGGGGGGGCATCCCTTGCCAAGTGCCAGGGGGCTCAGGCTTTGCCCCATTGTACCTGGGTACAATGGGGCCAAGGGGGCAGGGACCCTGGCAGGGCATAGGGGCAGGGTGGGCAGGGCTCTGCCCTGCCCTTTGGGGGGCATGCCAGGCTGTGGCTGTGCTAGCCACCCTGGCAGGGAGGGCAGTGGGGAAACCCTGGAGCCCCCTAAGTCTACTTAAAGTCATTTTAGGGCTACTCCACTTCCACACTGGCTAAGTCGACTTTCTAAAGTCAACTTAGCCAGCAAAGTCGACTTAAAATGAGGTTTTATAAAGTCGACTTAATTTTTCCTTAAGTCAACTTAAGCAGCTGCTTAAGTCGACTTAAGGAAAGTGTAGTGTAGATGCAGAGTAAATTAAGTTGACTTAAGCAAGCTTAAGTCGATGTAATTTACAAGTGTAGACGCACCCATTCACTTCTGAGAAGTCAGTCAATGAAATAATGCAAAAGTATCTGTTACATACTGCTTCTGTGGAACTGAATGAGAGGTTGATTTTTTTTTTCCTAGACTCCTAACAACATTTCTGTTTCCAAGTTTAGGTTAAGGATTACTGTGTCATCACATTGGTATCGGAAGGCTTCCCAATTATAAATTGTACTCCAATTGCTCACTCTCACTTTTGGTCGATTCTTAGATAGCAGGGTGTGGACTTATATTTTTAAGAAAAAAACCCCAAAAAACTGAAGATATTGTGGGAACATAAGTTTAAGGGTGAGAGTTTAAAACCATATTGCTCTGAGGATGTTGAAGATTCAACACTGTCATGTTGATTTTGGCCTAAAAGTAGGTTATAAGAACCTTAGTTCAGTAGAAATGTTTCTATGAAGGTTTATATTTCAATGAATGTTATTTATTGATTGGATAAAATCTTTTCTCTGTAATGTCTGCCAACTAAAAATGCCTATTCTACCTAGCAGCACACTGCAAGTTTACTGGATGTAAAATGTGTGAATCAAAGTGGAGCTGACTCACTTACTTTCCCTGTCTAAGCTGAGAAATGCAAATACATAGCATTTATGTCAATTAGCAAAAATGATAATAAGATTTTTGAAATTTCATATATGCCAGAAATGTTAAAATTACAGGAAAAGAATTTTCATTTTCTAAAAACATCCAGTACGATTTTAATCTGTCCATCTTATTTTAGGAACTCATGGCCATAAATAAAAGAATGTAAAGATTATTTTTCAAGAAAACTTTGTGTATGTAACAATACACAGTGTATGCTGACTTCATGTTTTGGTATACAGGGAATTGTCCCCTTATGTAGATACCTCCTTGGCTTTAGTTTAACCAACATTTATTCATAGGACAAAAATTTGTGCTATGCACCAAAACATGACACCAGTATCTGCTTGGTTGTTAGATTGCTCTAGATATTTATGGTCAATTTAAAAATGTAAGCCTGGGGCTTTTTGCATAAAATACATGAACAAGATTTGGGTTCCACCTTCCCTCCCCCCACCACTGAGTAACATTATGGAGCAGTGTTTGGTAGTTTCCCCTTCAGAGCCAGACTTTCAACCTCCCATCCCACATCCCCCAAAAGAAACCAAACCCTGTTCCAAAGCATGAGCTTTCATGGGAGAAAGCCCACAAGTGTAAGCAGGGCCATCCTTTTGGGGGGCGAACAGGGCGATCGCCCCATGGGTATGTGGGCCCTGCACTGTCCCGCTCCAAGAGGGGCAGTGGAGGCCCGCGCCGCGGTCTCCCCACAGCCACGCTTCTCCCTGCTTCCCCGCCGAAGGCAGCAGGGCGGGCCAGGAGCGCTTCCCCTGGCCGCTGGGCCGGCCCTGCTCCCTGCCCCATGGCAGAGCAGGCAGGCTCAGGGGTGGGGCAGGTGCGTGGGGCCTGCTGCAGCCTGCCCAACACCCCTCGCCAGGGCCTCATGTGGCTGAGCAGGGTCCCCGGCCATGGCTGGCCCTTATTGGCAGTGTGGCCTCAAAGGGGACAACTCCTGGCAGCGGCCTCGGTTGCCCGGCTGGGGCATCAGCCATGGCAGCCTGGGATCTCGGCTGCGGCTGGAGCAGTGGCAGCCTCGGCTGGGGCCAGCTTGCAGCCGCAGATGGCCTCAGCTCCTCGCTGCCCAGTGGGCGGCATCAGCTTCCCAGCCCAGGGCTGCGGCTCCCCACCACCCGGGGCCATGTCCGCGGCTCCCCACCACCGGGGCCGCAGCCTTGGCTTCCTGGCCCGGGGCCGTGGCTCCCCATGGCCCGGCAGGCAGCCTCAGCTTCCGATGCCAGCTCCCCAGGGAGCGATCAAGATCTCTGGGGATGGGGAGTGGGCCGGCCCACCCCACTCCCACCAGCAGAAGGAGGCAGGGGCCCTGCCTAGGCCGATTGGCCCTGGGCCCCGCTCCCCTCAAGGGATGGGTGTAACTCTGACATACAGAATGAGAGGAAAATAAATGCAGAGAAGTGTAAGTTCTCCATCTTCAACCATAAGATGAAGTGGGATTTCTCCCACAAACGCTCATACATTAAATAAATGTGTTAGCCTATAAAAGTACCACAGGTCTCCTTGTATGTTTTGCTGAGCAAGACTAACACAGCTACCCCTCTGGAACTTGTCAAACCCTAGAGGATTTCACATTTCATGATAACCTAAGACTATTTCTGGGAAGTTTGTTTAAAATAAAATCTAAAAGAGAAATTTGAAAAGACATTTTAAATCTATGGTGTTTCCAAAAAATAAAACCAAAAAAATCCCCATATCTTAAAAAATGGAAACTGAAATATTTCTTTCAGGGTATAGTCCCAGTTGAGGATGAGTTGCAATTGTTTGGTACCCCATTGAGCTACTAGTGTGCGGTGGGACAGGACAAATAAGGATGTGCAGACAATACAATTTTTTTTTAAGGTCTCTTGGGTGTTTGGTTGGCATACTCTATCATGCAATCAGCTTCTTGATGGATTATGCTTGTTTGGTGAAGGCGGTTTTGAGTGTACATATCTCTGGTATTGGAACATCTACTGTAGTTGACAGCATTCTTTGTGTATCTGGGGTGGCTACTGGATCTATGAAGATAAATGTGGTGATTTGTAGGTTTCTTGTATATAGTTGTCTGTAGGGTTCCAATGTTGAAACTGATCTTCGTGTCCAGGAAAGTGATACTGGTGTGGAAATGTCCTAGATGTAGTTTGATGTATAGATGTTGGTTGAAGTTGTGGTGGAAATCTAATGAGGAAGTTTAGTCATCTGAGCAGGGGATGAAAGTGTCATTGATTTATCTCAGGTATATCATTGGTTTCATGATACATTTTCCTAGAAATTCTTCCTTGGAGGGCTATCAATTAACTGCAGTTAATGCATGCACCTAATGCAAAACAAAATAACTAGATTTAAAAAAATAATCACAATTAATTGCAATTTTAATTGCAGTGTTAATTTAAATTAGTATTCTAATTTTGTTTTATTATAAATGTTATGGATATTCTTCTACATTTTCAAATGTATTGATTTCAGCTACACCACAATACAAAGTGATAGTGCTCACTTTATATTAATTTTATTACAAATATTTGAGTTATAAAAAGATAAAGAAAAAGTATTTTTCAATTCACCTTATTCAAGTCCATTCAGTCCTACTTCTTGTTCAGCCAGTCGCTAAAACAAACAAGTTTGTTTATATTTATAGGGCTATGTCTACACTTGGAAATTAAAGTCAACTTTAGCTAAGTCAACTTAGCTAAGTCGACTTAGCTAAGTCGACACAAATTTTAAGTTGACTTTGGGGGGAACTTACAAAGTCAACCTAGAGCGTCCACACTGGACGTCTAGCTCAACTTCTAGGGGCTAGGGGGACCTAGGGTAGGTCCACGGGGGGCAGGGGGGGCACCCCTTGCCCAGTGCCAGGGGGCTCAGCCTTTGCCCCATTGTACCTAGGTACAATGGGGCAAAGGGGGACAGGGACCCTGGCAGGGCATAGGGGGAGGGTGGGCATGCCAGGCTCCCCCATGCCCCCCCGGCATGGAGGGCATTGGTGCAGTCCTGGGGTATCCCTAAGTCGACTTAGGGCTACCCCACATCTACACTGGCTTAATTCGACTTTAAAAAGTCAAATTAAGCCTAAAGTCAAACTTAATCTAGGTTTTATAAAGTCGACTTAATTTTCCTTAAGTCGACTTAAGCAAACTGTAGTGTAGAGGCAGAGTAAATTAAGTCGACTTAAGCAAGCTTAAGTCGACTTAATTTACAAGTGTAGACGCAGCCTAGGAGACAGTGCTTCCCACTTCTTATTTACAATGTCACCTGAAAGTGAAAACAAGCATTCACATAGCAATATTGTAGCTGTTGTTGCAAGGTATTTACATGCCAGATATGCTAAACATTCATATACCCCTTCAGGCTTCAACTTGTAGATTCTAAACTTTTACATTGTTTTGTTTCTGAGTGAAGTAACGTTAAAAAAAAATTCTACATTTGCAAGTTGCATTTTCATGATAAAGATATTGCTACTATGGTACTTGCATAAGGTGAATTGAGCACTACACACTTTATACTCTGTGAAATTTTAAAACATAGAAAAACATCCAGATTATTTATAATCAATTTAAATTTGTATTCTATTATTTTTTAACCACTTTACTTCCTTGAGGTGGCCCATGAAGGCTTTGGCACATCGGAAAGCTATCCTAATACCCTGGGTTTTTCTCACTTTTCGGACAAAATGTTTGTTATTAAATATAAAGTTATGGGTGAGGATGAAATGGATGACTTTAGTGTGGATTTCTGGGTGTTGTCCATTGTCTTGTAGATATTGGAGGCAGGCAGTAATACCATCACGGTGAGGGATGTTGGTTTTAAAAAGATGCTACCCAAAGTGGCAAGGATTTTTAATGTTGCAAAATTTCTGGATAAAAATTTTTTAAAGTATTTTTATTACTCTTGTGTATACCTCAGCGGTTTATGGTGGGTTACTTGCTATGAAATTAGATCAAATGGCCTTGTTGAAGGAGTCACGCAACAAAGGCACTAGACTAGATAGGGACTGCCTCCTCAAACACTCAAACTAAATAGCCATGTTAATGGCTGTGAAGAGGAGACTCCTGTGCCCTAGCCATGGTTTCACCAAGACTGAAAACCTGGAGAGCAAAAGTCTTTGATCAGTTAAAAGATCCGCCCTGCAGGAGAAAGTTGTCACCAGTGGCTTGATGGCACAGACTGAGTCTGGGTCTGCAGCAAACAGATTATACCTTACCTACAATATGTGCTTTTCACTGGGAATATGCTCCATAAATAGTATTCATATGGTGTCGTATATTTCACCATTGTCTCTCAATCGCTAAGTAACTTGTCATGTAATGCCTCTTTTAAAATCATATATAATGTACATGGTCATAGTGACAGTACTTGAAGTTTTTTGAAAAGCAGACTTGTAAGCTATGTCTACACTAGCAATTTAGGTCAACTTAAGGACCCTTAAATCGATGTAAATTACTCCCTTTCTACACCAGACTTTCATTAAGTCGACTTAAGAAATTCCTTAAGTCAACTTAATGAACGCTTAAGTTGACTTAATAAGAACCATCCAGTAGGTCGACTTAAACCTTAAGTCGACTCCTTAAGTCGACTTAAGGATGGTTTGGACGTAGAGTAACCCTTAAGTCGTCTTTATTAAGTCGACTTTAGGGTGGTTAGGTCGACTTAAAGTGGACTTAATAAGTCGACATTAAATCGACTTAAAGTCAACCTAACTTTTTCTAGTGTAGACAGCCATAGAGAGCCTTTGTGATCCATCATGTGCAGTCATAGTTACACACTATAAAAAATTTAGTCTGATAGTATGACAGCTTCTTGACATGGCAAAATAGTCAAAGCTACCACATTTTATATGCAGGTTATTTCGTAATCTTTATTCTGTTGCAATTTGTTCTTTATTCTTTATCTTTTTTTCTGTTGCATATTTATTCTTTATATTCTGATTGCATAACCTCACTGAGAGGATGAAAAGAATATGAAAATCATTAGAAACAAGGGCAGAAGAAACTACAGAATTCCAAGAGCAAACAATGGAAAGCATTGCATTGTCCAGGTTTCTTTAAGCTCCTAACTATGGAATGTACTGTTGTAAAGCCACTTGCATCTCTCTGTAGAGATAACATGAAGCCCTAACATGTTTTCGAGGAAAGACTGCCAGTAAAGTCAATGAAACATGAGTTGCCAATCGCATATGATTGCATCTTTTATACCTGTGAGTTAAGTTAAATTAAAATCTCTGATAAAGACAAGTGCTTTAATTCTTTTTGCTGACTTATTCTTCCAATTAGGGCACTTCTTGCTTAATGACACCTGACCTGTATGTGTGAATATTTTGCAAGGTTGGTATACCATGGTTTGAAGGAGAGGTATTAGGATGGTCTCCTGCTTAAAACCTGTCAATCATTTTTATACAAAAACAAAAGTCAGACTGTTGCTTCGACTGGTTGGGGGGAGGAGGGGAGGCAATATGTTTAGTGGCTTAAGAGTCAAGGGCTATGTCTACACTTGTTAATTTAAGTCGACTTAGCTAAATCGACTTAACAAAGTCGACTTAGCATGTCCACACTTAAATTTTAAGTCGACTTTCAGGGGACCCTACAAAGTTGACCTAGGTCGACTTGGGACTGGTCCACGGTGGCAGGGGGGGCACCCCTTGCCAAGTGCCAGGGGGCTCAGCCTTTGCCCCATTGTACCTGGGTACAATGGGGCAAAGGGGGTCAGGGACCCTGGCAGGGCATAGAGGCAGGCTCTCTCCTGGCAGGGAGGGCAGAGGGGAAGTCCTGGAGAGCCCTAAATTGACTTAGAGTCAACTTAGGGCTACTCCAGGTCTACCCTGGCTTAAGTCGACTTTAGAAAGTCAACTTAAGCAGAAAGTCGACTTAAAAGTAGGTTTAACAAAGTCAACTTAAGGAAAGTGTAGCGTAGACGCAGAGTAAATTAAATCGACTTAAGCAAGCTTAAGTCAACTTAATTTACAAGTGTAGATGCACCCAAGCAGGTCACTTCCTAAATGAAAGGCCTTGTTAAGGGGAAAATTCTTGCATTTGCCAGCTTGAGAAGCTCCAGAGCCTTCACTTAAACTCTAGCAACACCTAGTCCCGACTCAGATGTCCTAGTTCTGCTTTCACTTACCCGGTGATGTTGATGGAATTAACCCACTGTAGATGAGAGGAAAATCGTGCCTAGAGAACATGACTTTCTCAACCATGTGTTTTTCTGTTGATTCACCTTGCTCTACATCAGGGGCGTTGCTGGATAGCAAAAAGATCCAGGGCTGTGGCCCCCAGCCCACCCCTACCCCCAAACCCCCACTCCAGCCCTCCTAACTCCCCAGCTTCCCCCATCTTCACTCCACCCCCCTTCAGCCCCCAAACCCCCTCCACACCTTCCCAGGCCCCTCTGTCCCTACCCCCCACTCATCCCCCAACCTCCTCCATCCCTCTCCAGCCCCCCACCTAGTCCCCCTCCAGCCATCCCCAGCCCCCACCAGTCTCCTTGTCCCCATGCCCCCTCCACAGGCCTCTAACTTCATCCATCCCTCCCCAGCCCCCCACGAAGTCCCCACTCCTGCCGTGCATAGTCCCCTCCACCACTACCCAGCCCCCACCCGTCTCCTTGCCCCCTCCACCACTACCCAGCCCCCACCCAGTCTCCTTGCCCCCTCCACCCCTCTAACCCAGCCACTCTCTTTGTCCCCTCCACCCCTCTCCAGGCCTCCCTCCAGCCCCTTCCCAGCCCCCTCACCTGGCCAGAGGCTCAGAGCTGCAGGGACAGTCGGCAGAGCTGTTTCTGGGCCAGGCTGCTCCCACCCTGAGCACGTGCTGTCTGAGCATGCTCAGGGCGGGAGATTTGAATCTCCCCAGCCTGGCCGCGGCAGGAGTCTGCGGCTTCACTGGGGCCCCTGCGCGGAATGCAGCGTTCCGCCTGGGTGCGCATGTGCCTGCTGGGGAAAATAGATTTGGGGCTCAGGATTTTCTACCCGGGGCTGGCGCCCTGCCAGCCCGATGACAACGACGCCTCTGCTCTACATCCTGTCAAACTGCAGCAAAATGTAAAGAGACAACATCCATTTTGTATCTCTGTTCAACGTGCCTCAAGTAGTGCTGTGATGCACAATCCTCTTGACCAAATCTGTAGCTGTTTACTAGACAAAGACCTTGTCTGTAACTGATATTGCCCACTGCCTTCCACTTCGCACATTCTAACAGGCAATGGATCATAGTCCCTACCAAGCCCCATGTTTGTGACGTTAACATTAGCAATATGTAGCACGATGAAGCAATGGTCTGTTCTTTTGTACTCCCTCTAGCAGAGAATTCTTTTCATGTGCTGTGTAATTTGAATGCTGAATAATGAAGAAAGGAACAACATGGCTGCTTCTTGAATTCTGGGCTTAAAACTAAAATAAAATTGAGGGAAAGCAAATGGGTTTCTTCAAAGTAAACCTTACAGGAACTGTTAATGAGCAGTGGAGGAAGTATAAACAACAGTGGTCTAGTAAATGTGGTTAGTTCTGATTTGAGTATAGCTATAACACACACACACAAGTTTATCTATTCATACATACACACACCAGGCTGATAGAGGCCATCACAAACACCTTTGGACCGAATGTCTTCAAATAAAATGCAGTGGTAAACCTTATGGGATAATCGGTGCTACAGGTGGGACCAGGTACTCTATACTACAACTTTCTCAATCAGCTGATTCATTAACTCAGGCGGACATACAGCTTTTGTACACATTCCTCCCACCAACTCCCATATTTAAATTTGCCTATGCTGGAAATGCTATGCTGTTCGGTCACTGATTTTTAAAAAGATGGATAACAGGAGCTTTATATCATATCTTTACCCCTTGCCCTATACTATAAACTGTATGGCCTGTTGACATCAGGACTTCAGAAGAAAATCTAGATCCATTGGTTTTATTCTTCCATTTTTCCCATTGTTACCAGTGTTTGACAAGCTTGTGTGAATTTATTACTCAAGTAAAGTAATCTCATTTGCCAGATATGAGGATACAGGTATCCTTGGCAATGAATTCAAAAATTATTTTTTATAAGTTCCAGAGGAGTAGCAGTGTTAGTCTGGTTCATCAAAGCAAACAAGGAATCCTGTGGCACTTTGGAAGACTAACAGATATATTTAATGCATGAGCTTTCATGGAAGAAAATCTCACTCCGTCAGACCTTGTAAATTCTCCATCTTCAAGTGTCTGACAAAGTGGGATTTTCTCCCATGAAAGTACATGCATTAAATAAATTTGTTAGTCTTTAAGGGTATGTCTATACTTGTAAAATTAAGTCGACTTTGTTAAGTCAACTTAACAAGGTCGACTCTAAGTCGACTCAAAGCCAACTTTATTAAGTTGACCAAAAAGCACGTCTACACTTTAAGTCAACTTAAGTTGACTTAAAGTCGACCTTGCTAAGTAGACTTAACAATAGACATAGCCGTCCACATTGGCTTGAAGTCGACGTAAGTCGACCCAAAGAGGGAAAGTTATTAAGTCGATTTAAGCTGTTATTAAGTCGACTTAAGGAAGCGCTTAAGATGACTTATTAAAAGCCCATTGTTGATGCAGCGTTCTTGAGGTCGACTTAAGCTTCCTTAAGTTGACCTAACTTGCAAGTGTAGACATATCCTAAAAGTGCCACAGGACTCCTTGTTTATTTTTCATAAGCATCAACTGGTGGATTTTGCCTTTATGAAATTAGCTGTTAAGAGGTGGACATTTTATCTAAAAAAATAAGTGAGTAATTTAAATAAAAGCTAATGGCATATGCTACAGAGAAAGCTACATTATCAGTTCAACAATGATGAAAAAAATCCCAATCTTATTTTTCTTTAACCTGTGTTTTGGTAACTCATGATTTTGTCATGAGTCTGACAGGATTTGTATTTTTTTAAAACCCTAGCTCCTGGGATCAAGAAATTCAATGAAAATGTCAGCTTTTATCTTTAAAGAAAAAGTAAATGTCTAGTCTTAATGGTTGCAGAGAATGTCTTGCAAATGTGAAGCAAATGTATCCTACATGCTCAAAAATCAGCAGGCAAACAAAAATTCCCAACTTTATTTTAAAACAATATATAATGATTGTTAAGCCAATCATGACATCAGGGCCTGAGTTATGATTTTAGAATGCTTGAGTTCAATCAATTTACATACTACTCATATACACATATATTCTCTACACCAAATTCTTGGGGAGGAGGAAGCAGGGAGAGGATGTGTGCTGAAGTTAATGCTGTAATTTTAAATGGGTGATGATAATTGTACTGTAAGTGGAGTCTAATTTCTCAGTTCCTGTGAACTCACTGGTTGGCAGTCACAACTGGAGTACGGCAAGGGTGTATTAGTCTCCACTATTTTTGCACTGGTCATGGATTATGTAATGAGGAAAGTAACCACAAAAGGCAATCAAAGAATTTTATGGACAAATGATAAAGTACAATTGGCTGATCCCCTTTTGGATAATGAGTGTCCTGTTTAGTTCAACAAATGGCTTAATGGAAGAAAAGATCCAGCTTTTGGCATGTACAACTAAACAAAGGGCTTTTTTCATCAACAAGGGGGAGACAAAATATATGAGTATCAATGTCACCAAGGTAATTATTACAGTGGATGAAGAAACCCTAGCAAAAGTAAGTCATGTTATCTATCTAGGAAGTTAGCTGTGCAGTGATGGTGATACCATGCTAGATGCCATACAATGGAAATCAGCAATCAATTTTTTTAAACCTGAAAGGATTTGGAAAAGGGTCCTGATTGGCACAAACACAGATATATTCTTTTTTAACGCTGGCATCATGCCTGTTCTCCTTTATGGAGCAATCTTGTGGAAATGTACAACAGAAACTGCTAAGATCAACTCATACTAATGTAAGTGCCTGCAGTAAATCTTCAAAGTCCATTGGAAAGTTTCTTGCAACATCCCATTCTAAGAGCAAACCAGCCTAAAGCATTGAATATGGAAAGAGGTGCCTGCTAGCTCTAAGTCAGAAAGCAGAAACTAAGGGCAAGAGAGGGCAGAAAGTGGGGGAGAAGCCGAGGGACTTAACTTGTAGGCTGGTGCGGGCTTGTCCAGGTTGTTCAGGCCCGTCCTCAGGCCCAGGCTCCGAGGAACACCCCAGTTCAGATGCGGCAGGCCCAGGGAAAACCAGCCGTCCTGGTCAATATGCCGTGATTTCCACTGGCCAGTACACCAGCTATCCACCTGTTGGGCAGCTCAGGCAGTACTGGTCTCCAGAGTCAGTCACCCCCGGCCCCCAGGTGGGGTGGGAGAGGCACAATGAGTCAGTAGAAACCCGTCTCTGGTTGGAAAGGAGAGTTTCAGCACTCTGGGTAGCTGGGAAAACAAAAGAGGGGGAGGGGAGATGGAGGCTCACCCGAGTCCACTGCATCCAAGCCCAGCGCCCTCCAGTGACTGACGGGTCAGTCACTGGGTCAGCGGGGCTCAAGCCACAATGCGCTGACACCTGTTTGACCTGGAGTTCAACTGAACCGAGCTCAGCTGCCCCTGGGCCACTTCTCCCTACCCTGAGCCTGGGTACCTGTCTCCAAGGGGCTTGTCCGGAAGGTAGATTGCCCAGAGAATGCCAGTGAGTCCCCTTCCTGTCCTGACTCCACCCCTCTGTTTCTGGGGCTTCAGCCCTGCAATGTCTGGGTCTGTCCAGTGGGGCGTTCAGGCCCTTCCTCGAGCCCAGGCTCTGAGGAAGGCCACAGTTCCTTGCTACAAACTGCTCATGTATCAGTACTAGAGAACTGGTCCCAGAGAACAGTCAGGGAGCCAGGGGGATGTGAGGGGTGTTCCCTGAGTGAGGAGTATCTCCCAGAAGAGATACTGGGGAGGTTCCTGCTGGAAAGAGCAGTGTTCCACTCTAGTTGGAAGGGCTGGAGTGGCTATCCTGGCAAAGGGACAAAAGCAGACAGAAAAGGAGAGTAAGGGAAGACTCCGGAGTATGGTATGGAAGTACTCACTGAAGACAGGCTGCAGTGAGCAGGGAGTGGGGGGAATAGGTGGCTAGTTCCTGCTGGGAAGAGCAGAGTGCTGTGGACTATATATACTAGGTTTGGGAAATGGACTATGGCAGTCTTGTTGGAGGTTATTTAAACTGTTTGGGTGAACAACTGGCTCCAGTGAGGAATGTTACTCAATCAAGAGAGCTTTTTGTGGAATTACTGGTGATTTTGAAGGAGGAAACTGAGGTAGGCATGCCTGTTCTGCTGCAGCCTACAGGAGGAGGACACTCCAAGAAAAGTCACCTCTGACACACGCTCTTTCTCTCTATAGAGTCGGGAGCAGCATATTCAAGTTTTGGGAATGGTCTTTGTAGAAGTAATGTAATGTAATATCCATCAAGAAGCACTCATCAAGCCTAGTAACAGAAAGAAAGAAAGCTGTTTGTACTTCCTCTGACACTAAATCTCTGCTCTGGTGTGAAGTATTTTATTATGTTGCATACAGCAGGCAGAGAGACCCCATAACAGCCTCTGCTACACACCATCAATTATTGTGATGGCCAAAGAACCGTGCAGCCTCTTGACTATACTGTTAGTGGGTGTGTTTGGTTGGTTTGCAAACATTCAGCACAGTGAGTATTCTGAATTTCTTGATGGGTGTCTACAGACCCAGACATTTTTGCCGTGACATAATGTAAAAGAGGGACATCCACATGAGGAAAGCTTAGTTCAGCTCCTATGGGCATGACTAGTCCAATAATTAATTTAGAGCATCCTTTTTCTTAAGTGTCTAATATGATTTAAGAACACAAGTCCCACTGAAATTCAACAGGACTTCTGCCCCTTAGTCACATCTACATTATTGAAATATGTTTTCCCTTCTTAGTCCACTTTGGTGTATGGCAACTAGTTGCAAATAATACATGTTTTCAGAAATCTAAATCCATAACAACAGGTTAGATGACAAGTTGTACTCTAGACCTCTTCTGAGCTGGGTTAACTAGATACATGAAGTCCTCTGCACAGAGACTGCTTTTCCATTTGCAAAGTCTCAAACAGTTAGTTGGCCAGACGTCTCTAGGCAGAGGTGGTAATTTTTGACAGCAGAGAAATTTCTCCCTGTCTAGTATTGGAACCCTGAGGGAATACAGGGTTTCAAGTTGCATCTTATGTCTAGGGCAGTTCCTGGTGCTCAGAGGCAGAGTTGCAGGGGACTTTGCCTCTCACATTCATTCTGGTGGCTCCTACCTTGGCCTCAATGATCATTCCCAGCCAGTCCTTTCTCTGGACTGCTTTACTGGGTCTTCTGTGGTTTTTCTCTGGCGAAGTCACATAACGGTTTGGTCCTTTTCTGGGGTACAGCTGCAAACACTAAGTCTTTCACCCCTCCTCAGCTTCTAACTTCTTTCCTGGTCCTCACAGGCCCTCACATGGAGCTCTTCTCCATATTAGGGCCCCACCACAGAAGCTAACCCTACTCCTGTAGCTCTACTTCCTGGCCACAGTCAGACCCAGACTCCCATGCCTTCCTCCAGGCCCTTCCCACAAAATGGGAACTCTCCTTAGCTCAACTCTCTTAGCTTTCCCCCTTCTCTCAGTTGAGTTCTCCTTACTGCTTCCCCACTCTATGCAGCTCCTCCTCTGGTCAGGAGGTACTCAATCATCTCCCAGGTGCACAGCATAACTAATGAGGTTCTCTCCCTTGTTTTACTTGTAATGAGGATTAAGTCTCATCACCACAAGACAAGTCCATGAGCTGACATTCTTGTGCTGGGCTGTCTGGCCCCAAACATGAGGAGTCCCTACCAGGCGCTTGTTTTACTTGTATCCATGTCCAGCTCTGCTGCTATAGTCAGGCAGTATCTGTGTAAACAGGGGCAGATGAAGATAAATGTCAGCAAGTGTTTCATAGTTAAAGATAGAGGACAAAAGTGCTGGGTGATACTATTCAGACAAAATCCAATATATACTCTCTCTTCCAGTGAAGGATAAGTCCTCCATTTGCTCTCATTTGTCTGAAGATTCTCCCTGCAGGTATAACTTTACCGTGAACTTTCCATTCTGGGAGCCCAGTCCTACACATTTGTATGAGCATTCCCAGTGAAGCTAATAGGATTGATTGTAAGAACTACAGTATTGGAAACATACTTCTGGACCAAACCTAACTTTTGCAGGCACCAATGATTGTTCAAAAGTGGCATAGTGCCATTATGAGTATGAACAATATCATTCCAGCAGATGCCTCTTAATGTACAAAAGTTGGCATCCAACATGCCACTGTCTGTTCCAGATTTCTCTTAAAGAATATCAATCTCATTTCAAGTGGACATGCTATATATACTTTCCACAGTATGGTATGTTGAGTTTCCCCCCCACTCACCTCTGCTGAATGAGGGAACTATTGTTTCATGGGAGTCAGACCTCCCTGATTCCTTTCTTTCCTCTCTCCAGTCCATTCATGATTTGCATAAATCTTATTTAAACCTATACCTCTTTCTTTGTTTCCCACCATCTTCCCCTCATTATCTTCATCTTGCTAATGAATCGCCATTGCTCACACTTCATTTTGTATTCTTTCATGCTGTTCTTCATGCCTGGACTCCCTCCCCTCTCATTTTCTTTCAGTTCATTAGGCATCTATTATCTTTCCTGCTTCAAAGCCCTCCTGAAAATCCACTTAATTTATATGAGGTGCACAAAGGCTCATCCACCTCAGAAACAATACAGTCATCCCTCCATTACTGTAAAATGAGGGGAAAAGAAAAAGCACAATGCCCTGACACAGGATTTATCTGTAACTCCTATTCTTTTATTTACTTTGTCCATCTATGAGTCAGAGAATGCATCCTGAATATTTTTACTATATTGAGTGACACACTGGAAGGAGAGCAGGAAGGAAAAGAAAGAGCTATATTGGGGTTCATCTCAAAACAGATTTCTGCAAGAGATGCCAACAAACCCCTGCAAAATAGTTCTCTGATTTGGGCAAACTTCCTGCAGAACTGACTTTAAAAATTTAAAAACAGCAATGCAGACACAGGTCCCGATTTAGCAAGCTCCCTAAGTATGGGTGCGTCTATGCTGGTAATTTAGGTCGACTTAAGGAGGCTTAAATTGACCTAAACTACTCTGCGTCCACACTGGGCTTTCCTTAAGTCGACTTAAGCATTTCCTTAAGTTGACATAAGGAAAAGTTAAGTCGACTTAATAACACCTCGTTTTAAGTCTACTTAACGCTTAAATTGACCTTATTAGGTTGACTTAAGCCAGTGTGGATGAGGATTAGCGCCTAAATTGACCTTATTAAATCAACTTAAAGTGTTAAGTCGACTTAATAAGGTTGAAAAGGGGCTATGTCTACACTAGAAAAGTTAAGTTGACTTTTATTAAGTCGACTTAATAAGGTTGACTTTGTCGACTTAATAAAGTCAATTTAACTTTTCTAGTGTAGACATAGCCTATGTGTTTAATATCAAGCATGTGAGCCATCACTCTGAACTCAATGGACTTCTCACATACTTAGTTAAGTTAAAATACCTTTCTGAATCAGGGACATAGAACTGTCCTCTCAACAGTGTTTTATGAAGTATAAATTTTGTTTTTTAATTTGTAAAATGAAAGACCCCAAACAAGAAAACTTAATAGAAACAATGAGTTATTTTATATCTTTTTTTTTTTTAAATTACAGATATAGGACTTGGCAAAATTCTGCCAGAATGGAAAATATATTTCAACATTAACCAGCACACATGAGGTGATATCTCAAGATTTCTGCTATTCACAATTTTAGAGCCAAACTTCTAATGGGCATCACATTTTTGTGTGCATAAAATGTCTATGTTCACCTATTTGATCTTTATCTTAAGCATTTCTAATGACCCTGTCATCGTGAACATGGTGTTTTTTTATGGAAAACTTAGTTGCATGCATAAATTGCATATTTAATCATACAGCTAGTTACCTGGTTTGTGCTCATTAATGTGTACTTTGTTTATAAAAAGCAGCTGTATGCAAACAAAATCTGAAGCTCATTGACACTATTGCCCTTAAGGCTATTTTTAAAGTAGATCTTCCACATGGGCTCCATTTATATGTGCAAAATTATATACTTAAATGGCCCGATTTTCATTCAAGTTTTTCATTCACATACTCAAGACATACACTAATATAATCCTGCAATCATTTGTGCAATATCCTACAATGGGCAAAAAAGAAATAAATGCATGGGCCAAATATATTTTGCTCAGTTTGCATCTGCAAGTGGTTTTCTCATGAAAATGAGCTTTAAGAACTGTTATATGCATGCTCAAGTAATAGTGCACCCCCAAAAAATTATCCCTGTAAAAGCAGAGTCCTTGTTTTGGAATTTGGACTAAAATCTAGTAAATTCACAAAAAGCAACATTGGCTTTCCTGCATAGGCTAAAAAGTAAAGTCCAACCATACATGATATAAAATTTGTGTTGTATTTACATGGGAGGCAGTAACTATTAGCAAACCATTCCAATTCACTGTATTTTAAAAAAATTAAGTTTGGGAAAATGAATAGGACTTTTTCTCTGCTGAGGCAGCCAAATTAAAAACCACTCTGGAAATATTGTCTTCTGTAGAGCTCAGATATTTTCATTTCATTGGGGACCATTTTGTCTTGATGCTTATAATTCAAAACATTTAATCTGTGAAACAAAATGTCTTTGTTTTTCCCTCTATGGAAACATGATAGAATATTCAATGAATGTATTTCCCCAGGTGCTTGGAGCGGGGAGAGCATGAATCCCATCTGCTTTACAATGCAGATAAAAGAATACCCACCTCAGGAAATTCTGCTGCATATCGATAGATTCTTGAATCATATACCGTTTAAGCAGAACCGTGGAAGTATTAAATAAATTTGAATTGATCTGTGAACTAGGGTGCTTTGTCATAAAAGCAACCACTCGGAACACATAGTCTGACCTCACAGAACGTATAGTTTGACCTCACTGAACACATCCCTCTCTATTTTCTATACTCTTCCCATTCCCCTCAGATTATGGCATTGTATGAGATCATGGTGCAGAACTAGAGTTTAGACATTTTCTTTGAAAATGAATAATGAGTGGAAGGAATCTGTCATTAACTGTGTGATGCCCCCCTTCTAGAATCTGATCCGGTGTGCTACTGTGACCCCCTGATCTCCAGTCCTGAACCCCGACTTACTCTGCTATACCAGGTGACCATTCATTCCTGAGTCAGTCCACACCAGCCTCCTGCATGTAATCAGGCCCAGGCAATGGGTGTGTGCCCTCTGTCCACTCAAGGGATACTCTCCAAGCGAGCACCCCCATCCCCCAGACACTACCCAGGGAACTTCTGTCCTACAAGGATTGGGACCCTTCCCCAATCACCATAGACTCATAGGCTATGTCTACACTCAGAAAGTTAGGTCAACTTTCTTAAGTCGGCTTTCTAAAGTTGACTTTAAGTCAACCGTATTAAGTCGACTTAGAGAGTCTACGCAAGACACTTAAGTCGACTTAAAGGTGCTCCTATTAAGTCGACTTAGAGAGTCTACCCTAGACTCTCTAAGTCGACTTGATAGGTGGAGGGAGAGCCAGACCCAGACCAGGAAGCCGCTGGCGGCTTGTCCCGGTGAGAGCCAGCTGGTTCTCCCCAGGACAAGAAGCCATGGGCAGCTTGTCCTGGGAGAGCCAGCCCTGCAAGGCTGGCTCTCCATGGGACCGAGAAGCCACTGGTGGCTTGTCCCGGCGAGAGCAAGCTGGCTCTGCTGGGACCGAGAAGCTGATCGCAGCTCATCCTGGCAGAGCCAGCTGGTGCACGACTGGCTCTGCCAGGACTGAGAAGCCACGGACGGCTCTCCTGGCTACCTTCTCCCCAGGACCACTCAGGTCCCGGGGAGAAAGGAGCGTGGGCTCCCTGCTGGCCAGGATAATGGGGTTCCAGGGAAAAGGGAGCCCCGCTGACAGAGGAAACCCTGGGGTTTCCGGTCAGCTGGAGCACGCTCCCTTCTGAAGTCGAATTAAGGAAAGCCCAGTGTAGATGTGAAGTAAATTAAGCCTGCTTAAATTGACTTAATTTATAAGTGTAGACGCACCCATAGACCCTTGTCCATCCATTTGACATTGAAATGGTTATTCTCAGGCTCTGATTCACACCCTCTAAAGTCCACACAGTTTTAGATAAAATAAACATTAATTTATTGATTAGAATATGATTTTAAGTGAGTATATAGCAAATCAATGCACAATTATTTAATAAAGGAGTCAGGAGTTACCACAAGCAACTAAAAGATATAAAACACATGCTAATCTAACAACACTGCTAAATTATGCTAATCTCACCACTCAAATCTGGCTGTGATTTTTACAGCTGTTCTCTATTTCTAGGCATGGCCCAAGCACCCTTGTAGATGTTTCAAGGAGGAGAATCTCTGACAAAAAGCCCCCAGACATCTCAAGTGTCTGTATTTGTTTTCCAAATCTCCTTCTGTCCCTCCCTTTCTGGGGTCAAGGAGGTTTTCTTTGTTTCACCTGAGCCAGGGAGCTCAATTTGCATTGTCTTTGTCATGTATTTGTCTAGCCTCTGTGTGGAGATAGCCCTTTTGGTCTGAGCCATGTAACATGCTTCACATCTGTACACATACATGATGCTGCAGGAAACATGATACCCTAGCAATAAGGCAGATCATTCAAAAGGGAACTTTGCATGGCATAATTGGCATCAAATCATACAATTACATTGCAACAGTAAACAGAAAAGTTACATAGATCATAACGAGGGGTGCACAGATGTGCATCCCATGACAAACTTCCTTAAGAATATATGGTAGATTTGTTTTGATTTCTGAATATATTTTTCAGGGTGACATCATGAGCTGTGAGCTGTCTCTTTTGTTTTGAATATTCTTATGCCATGAGAGTAGTCAATGGTATGTGTTCCTGCTTCTTCTAAAGGAGGAAGCAATCCAAAAGTTGAATGCAGTGTAACTCTCCTGAATATAGACTTGTGACATAAAACCCTTCATTAAGGGCTTGATCTTGGTCCACTGAAGTTAATGGGAGTTTTGCTGTTGACTTCAGTGGTGGCAAGATCAAATCCAAGGGCCAAATCCTGCTCCCATTGAATAAATTTCACTGGCTTTAAAGACCTAGATACAGAGCATAGCTATAGGCTTACTTGCAGAACATGAAGGGGAATTTGCAATACGATTAGAAAAAAACCACAGGAAAATGGGAAAATGCCAGTCATGAGAGACATTAGGTTATTGATGCTACAAACAGAAAGTATTTATATTGTGCTCTGATTAATGGAAGTTAATGTGGAGGCACTAGTTGTGATTTCATAGTTAAAGTTGAATTTTATTTTGCATGCACAGCAGGGGTCCATCTCTATTTCATATGGGGAAAATACACCATAACCTTCCCATGCACCTATATTTTGTGTATATAATGAATTCTATAACTTAATTTTAGTTGACATCATGTACTCAAGCTATAATTGAAGAAATTAGGTTGTAATTATCTGAATTAGTTGTGGTTGAGCGTGCACATTGGTCATTTAATAGCAAAAATGTTACAGGAACGTTGTAATTATCTCAAACATGCATTACAAAATTTGGAAATTCAGTTAAGGTTAAACATTAAAGCAATCAAACATATTTATAGTATGGAAATACATAGTTAATTCACCCAGAATAACCTTTAGTCTGCTCTCTATTGACAATATATTGCCAACTCTCATGATTTCATTGCCTCTCACACTTTTTAGTGTATTTTTCAAGCTTCAGTTGCTGGAATTTTGAGAATGAAGGAGGACTCTGGCTTTAATTTAATAATTATAAGGGTTTTTTTTTTAAAATAAACCACAGAAACACTCAATATTTGTAAATAGCTGCTAGGTACTTGGACATATAGTGTTACAGAGCTCAAAGAATTCTTAATGTAAGGAGGAAACCATGGAACAGTAATGGTCATTTTCTCTAGAAGAATACATGACTACCAGAGTGTTAAGAGGTATTATATCTGTGCCTGCAGAGGAGCATAGTGAACAGATTTCAGTGTTTCTAGTGGTTTTCAAACTTTTTTTCTTGGGACCCAGTTGAAAAAAATCATATGTACCCATGACCCAATAATTACATCTTTGAGCAATGCATTCTAGTCTTTTGGTACTGGCAGCAGGGGGTGCCACAACCCAGTGCCTGAGGGTCTGCAACCCAGTATTGGGTACCAACCCGTAGTTTGAAAACCACTTTTACACCACCCTCTGAACAGGATACAAGACAAGATACACCATCGAGTCTGATTCTGTATAGCAGTCCTGTGTTCCTTCCTATGATATGTTTCTGTTTAGAAATTTGTGCTCAATCCACTCATGTCAATTTAACAGCACGGTTTAATCTCCCACAATTTATCACATTAGATTACTTACTTTAAGCTGTTTTGCCTACCACAAACTTGATTTGTTGGATTACAAAAATATAGATTTTAAGAAATCAAGTTTGAGGCTGTTATGAAATGTTTTGCTTCAGGGAAACTTAACTTTTTAAAAAATTTCTTGTTTTTAAAAACATCACAAATTTTCATTTCCTTTATCAAGTGTAATTGTTTCAGAATATACCTTAATACATAACGGATTACTAAAATTAAATCTGAAGTCACTCAAAAAGTTATTTTTTTTAACTCATGTATCACGGCAGCACACTTCTTGATTATTAGCCATTACAGCATAACTCTACTACGTTATTAGTTGTGACTCATGTAGAATGACCACATCACACTACGGAATGAAATGATTGCCCCCTTATACCTGAACTATGATAAAAAGGGGGGGGGGAAAGCTGTGTGATCACAAAGTCTTCCATTTGCTGGGGGGGTCTCATGCAGCCAGTACTAAAACATGCTTGGAATTTCTAAACATTATAGATGACAATTTGCTAACTCAAAAAGTGTGACAGCCCCCACAGGTGAATTCCTTATTAGACTTGGTCCTAATAGCTAAAGAAGAACTGCTCACTGAACTAAAAAGTTAATGTTAGCTTATGTACAAGTGATCACACTTATGATGTGCAAGCAGTCTAAATTCCAGACTAGCTATATATACTTGATTATTTAATAGGGCTACATTCACAAAGCTGAAAATTATGAGTCAAATCAGCTGAGGCAAAGAAGTCAATCAGAAAAAGTATGAATGGTAGGAATCATTAACAACACTCAAAAAGGCATAATCCCACAATGGAGGAAGAAGGCTGTACTGGTTAACAAAACAACTTGTTTTGAGGCAACTGCAAATATATATGAAAGAGAGGTAAATTTGATGGTAATCATTACAAATCAGAAGTTAGGAATTGTAGAAAATGGCTAAAGGAAGCCAAAGGACTCAAGAAATCTATGGCCAGTAGCGCTAAGGATGATAAGGAGCCTTTAAAATATGTTAGGAACAAAAAGAATCCTGATGATGCAACTGGCCCACAATCAAATGGAAATGATATAATTATCATAATAACGCAGGAAAGGCAGAAGTGTTCAATCAATATTTCTGTTCTGGAGGGAACAGCTATATAGTTTAATTTTTAAATCCGTGGGTCCAGATAACTTGTATCCAAGAGTTTTAACAGAGTTGACAGAGGTGCTAACTGCACCATTAGTATTGAGTTTTCTGCAAGCTTTGGAGCAAGTTTCAAAAGACTAGAAGGAGGCCACTGTTGTGCCAATTATTTAAATGGGAAAATAAGATTACTCTCATAATTATAGGCCTGACAGGTTGACATCAATCCCAGGCAAGATAATGGAATGGCTGGTACAGGACTCATTAATAAAGCATTAAAGGAAGATAATGTAATTAATGTAAACAAACATGGGTGGTTGGAAAATAAATACTGTCAAGCTAATTTTAAATCATTTTGTTTATGAGATTACAAGCAAGGCCGGATCAAGGTCCCAAGGGGACTGGAGCTGCCCACTCTTGTGGGCCCTCCCTCATTGATGGTGGTGCCCAGCCGAGGCAGAGGGCAGCCCACCCTGGCCAGCACTGGGGTCCGGGGCTGAGTGAGCAGGGCCCCCCCACTGGCACTGCAAGTGTGGGAGGGCACAGCCCGTTGGTGCTGTGGGGTGGGCAGGGTCTGGGTCCCACAGCCCAGCGGGGCCGCACGGCTGAGGCTGAGGCTCGAGGCCTGTGCTGGGAGTGGGCCTTATGCCAGAGGCCCTACAGCTCCTACCCTGCTCCCAGGCGTGGTGGTTCAGCCAGGGCTGGATTTTGGTGGAGCCATGGAGTCCCCCTTTGAGGCTGGCTGGGCCCCTAAAGCCCATGCCTTAATCTGGCCAAATGTGGTTAATAAAGGTAATAGTGCTGATGTAAGTGATGTAATATACTTAGACCTCTGTAGGGCGTTTGACTTGGTAATGCATATTTTGATGAACAAACTAGAATGACATAAAGTTAACTCAGGGCACATTAAGGTTATGTCTACACACACTGCAATTTGTGCCTGAACTCAAGCCTAAATCCCTTTGGCTATGTCTACACTTGTTAATTTAAGTCAATTTACCTAAATCAACTTAACAAAGACTTAGCATGTCCCCACTCAAAATTTAAGTCAACTTAGAGGGGACCCTACTAAATCGACCTAGAGCGTCCACACTGGACACCTAGGTCGACTTGTAGGGGCTAGGTGAACCTGGGACAGGTCCACAGTGGCAGGGGGGGCACCCCTTGCCAAGTGCCAGGGGGCTCAGCCTTTGCCCCATTGTACCTTGGTACCTGACAGGGACCCTGGCAGGACAGAGTGGGCAGGTCTCTGTCCTGCCCTGTGGGGGGTGGGAGGGGGCATTTTTGGAAATGTTTCAAGCTGTGATGACCACTCCCATCCCTTTTCTGGAAAAAAAATAGACAACAGCTATATTTGGGGAGCTGGAAGTCTTCTCCAGAGACTGTGGCAATAATCATAACATTGTCCAAAGATTGTGGCTTTCTACACAGCTTAGTACAAACAAGTCTCTGGACAGTTAATGCGAAAGGTGCTGTTGTTTGGAAATATACAATATTTTCAATCATGGCTCCAGGGAATTGAGGCAGACCCTTGAATCTTCCTCCCCATTAGCTCACTCGCCACTAAACTAGCTCTAAAGGCAGTGTCGCCAGCAACAGCCGCACAGCAGTAAGGGTGGCGTGGTATGGCATTGCCATTCTTACTTCTGCATTGCTAGTGGCGGTGGTGCTGTCTTCAAAGCTGGAAACCTGGGCAGCATCTACCGCTCTTGTGACCCCCTACAACAGTCTTGCAACCCCCTTTCAGTTTGAGAACACTGATGTAGGGCTCATGCTTAGGGTTCCCTAACACAGGTGAGCTAACTTGAGTCCCATTAACCCTGGGCTTACATTTCAGTGTAGAAATACCCTAAGTAGATTTTAAAATTGCCTAACTAAAATGTCTCTAAATGTAACTGTAAATGAGAGATCATCAAATGGGGTGTGTTTGTAGTAGGGTCTCACAAAGGTCTTTCCTTGGCCCTATACCATTTAACTTATTTTTATTTAATTTTTTCTAACCTGGAAGAAATCAAAAAATCATCACTAATAATGTTTGCAGGTGACATAAAAAGTAGGGGAGTGGTAATGAAGAGAACAGGTAACTGATTCAGAGTTATTTGGATTGTTTGGTAAATTGGATGCAAGCAAACAATATGTAACTTTAATACAGTTAGACATAATTGCGTTCATCTAGGAAGAAAGAATGTAGGCCCTACTTACAAGATTGGGGACTCCATCCTGGGAAGCAGTGATTTGGGGGTCATGGCAGATAACCAGCTGAACATGAGCTCCCAGTGTGACACAGTGACCAAATGAGTTAATGGGATTCTGGGAATGTATATAAAGGGAAATGTAGAGTAGGAACAGAAGTTATTTAACCTCTGTATTTGGTACTGGAGCAACCACTGCTGGAATACTGTGTCCAGTTCTGGTATCAATAATTCAAGAAGGATGTTGATAAATTGGAGATGGTTCAGAGAAGAGCCTCAAGAATGATGAAAGGATTAGAAAATGTGCCTTTATAGTGACAGACTCAAGGTCTGCTTAAGTCGACTTAATTTACCCTGCGTCTACACTACAGTTTCCTTAAGTCGATTTAAGCAGCTTGCTTAAGTCGACTTAAGGAAAATAAAGTCGACTTAATGAAAATTAAGTCGACTTTATTAAACCACCTTTTCATTAGACTTAAGGCTTAATTCGACTTTTTAAAGTCGAATTAAGCCACTGTAGCCCTGGGGTAGCCCTAAATCGACTTAGGGCTACCCCAGGACTACACCAATGCCCTCCCTGCTGGGGGGGGGGCACAGGGGGAGCCTGGCATGCCCCCCAAAGGGCAGGGCATGTGGGCAGAGTGTGACACTGTCCGGATTTAGGGAAGCATTTATGATATTATTTTCAATGGATATCTCATAAATGCTATAATCCATAGGAATTATGTCATGTTTGGTATCAATAGAAGGTAGTAATTTGCTGGGAATGATTATATAGTTTATGTCTAGGAATTCTATTTCGATTAGAAGTTAGGAATTTGGTGTTATATCTATACTTTAACTTGTATGATTCTGTGGGAATGACCCAGACAGGATGTCACCAACCATTGTCTCCTTAACGTTAAGGAATCTGCCAGGGACAATGGTCCCAGGGAGTAACCTGATGAGCCATTAAGGACACAATGGTTGTATTCCTTAAATCCTTAATGGCTCATCAGGTCACTCCCTGGGACCACTGTAGCTGGAAAATTCCTAAGTTAAAGTATAGATATAACACCAAATTCCTAACTTCTAATCGAAATAGAATTCCTAGACATAAACTATATAAACATTCCCAGCAAATTACTACCTTTCTATTGATACCAAACATGACATAATTCCTATGGATTATAGCATTTATGAGATATCCATTGAAAATAATATCATAAATGCTTCCCTAAATTCAGACAGCATCACACACAGGGCTCTGCCCTGCCACGTTCCCTGTCCCCCTTTGCCCCATTGCACACAAGAGGTGCCCCCCACCACCACCGTGGACCTGCCCAAGGTCTCCCTAGCCCCACAAAGTCGACCTAGAGCATCCAGTGTAGACGTTCTAGGTCGACTTTGTAAGTTCCCCTTTAAGTCTACTTTAATTTTAAGTGTGGACACACTAAGTCGACTTAAAAGTGCAAGTGTAGACATAGCCAAGGAGCTCAATACATTTATCCTAGAAAAGACTAAGGAGTGAGTTGATCACAGACTAGAAGTACCTACATAGGGAACAAATATTGAATAATGGACTCTTTTGTCTAGTAGAGAAAGGTGTAACACAATTCCACGGCTAGAAGTTGAAGCTAGACAAATTCAGATTGGAAATAAGATATAAATTTTCAATTGTGATGGTAAAAAAAAAAAAAAAATACCAAGAGTCATGGTGGATCTTCCATCACAGAGAATTTTTAGATCAAGGTTGGATGTTTTTCTAAGAAATAAACTGTGAGAATTATTTTGGGGAAGTTAATTGCCTTCTTTTATAGAGCAGATCAGACAAGATCACAATGGTCCTTTCTGGCCTGGGAATCCATGTATTGGCCTGCATGGTCGTGTAACTGTTACATTCACATTCACTGGTCATGCCAGCATAGCTGTAGTGTACTTTAGAATGTATTTTATATCACTGAGATAAGGTTGGTGAGGTAATATCTCTAGATAGAGCAGAGAGGAGAAAGGTGCAGGAAAAGGAGAGGGATGTGCAGCAGAAGAGCCTTGAACTTCTTAGACAGCAAAGAGAAATTCTGTAGAATCTGGTACACCTGCAGACTCAACAATCATGTGCTCACTACCCTTTGCAGGCCCAAGAGAATTTAATATTGGGACCTCCCTGTAACCGCCCCCCCCAACATTTAATGTGGCCTCATAAGTTGGTGTAGTGCCCTTACCATTCCAGGGGGACATTATAGGCAATCACTGCTTCACATACACTGACCAGGAAAGCCATGGTAGGTGTACGTGTACCTGAAATGGAAATGAGTGTCCTTTCCCCTTCATAAGTTCTGTTCCTTGAATTTATTAACTTTTATTGAGGTTTCAAATGGTTTTTTAATTGCCTGGTTCGGGTTTCAGAATAAAATTCAATTTTTGGAACAAAATTCATCTTTATTAGCTCACAACATATGCTGACTGCTGCTGAGCAGGTCTCCCAATGATCAATTAACTGTTACTGCTCTGTGTCACACAACCCATAACGTCATTTGCAGATGATATCAATAGGTGAATGGACAAGGTTTTATATTCCTATGCACACCGCAATTGCTGCAAGATTCATACCAGGCCACAAAAGAGCGAGGTCAGGTAGGCTATGTCTACACTTAACAAAGTTAAGTCGACTTAACAGTGCAGCCAATTTGTTAAATTGACTTAACAAAATTGATTTTAAGTCGACTTAAAGTTAACCTTGTCGAGTAATAACACTGCATAACATTCATCAGCTTCATATGCATATAACTCAATAATTCATTAGGAGTCTGTTATCTTATGTTTCAGTACTATGTTTCACCAGAATGGACTTCCCAAAGATCGTGGTTCAGAAAATCTGAAATTATCCTAATTTTCCTCCATTTCCTAAGTGAAAGTGTAGTTTCCTATATACTAGATATGATTATAGGAAATCACTTGTTAACAGATTATATACCTCAGCAAGCTATTGTTTTATATTACTGTGATAAAGAGAGGTATGCTATTTCCTACTTGTATATTAAATTCTTTGTACACTAGCACAACATTAGCATTTTTATATTTTTTTGTATCTTTTTTTATATGATTAATGAATTGTTTTATTGTTAACTCCTAATATTTGCATATGGACAGTGCTTTCCCATACAGATCTATTTCTAAAAAAATCAGACGTTAGGAAGCTTATTTAATAATCCTTTTCTATAAAAATGTTCACCTCCCTCTAATGCTATGCTGTGAACAGTACTGTAGTAAAATTTTGAACTTGCAATCCACTTCTGTACACCAGCTACTAGAACAATTTTAGCAAGGGCTGTGGTGGATGCTACATCACTGGCAATTTTTAAATCAAGATGAAATGTTTTTTTAAAATGTGTTGTAGTTCAGGGAGGCTCATTGTCCCTGTAGTTTCAGGGAGGTTCATTGTATGCAGGAAGTCAGACTAGATGATCACAGTGGTCTCTTCTGGCCTCCAACTCTATTAACTAAATATATTTCTTAGTCTTAATACCCTTTGAATGTTATGTTACATTGTGTAATGGTGGAGTTTTGTAGATGGTGCTGTTGAGCTTTAAACTGTTGCCTAGGCAATTATGCACATCTTGATCTAGGTGGAAAGGGTGCTGGGATTTATAGACTGTCTTAAAGAGGTTTTTGTTTACATGAGTTAATTAAGAATGGCCTTTGAATGGTTATATGACATTTTAAATAGCTGCATGCTTCCAAGTGAAAAATGCTGAAAAGTAGGTCAGGTGCCACATGGTTAAACAGCTTGGCCTCTCAGGGGAATCATCAACTGTTCCAGTGACTCAGGCCAGCAAACTTTCATCATCTACTGAATAATTAGTGTTTATAGTTTGTAATTAAGGCTATAGTAGGATATGCCTTATTTAATACTGCTCTTGGCTTGACCTATTTGAATGACAGATCTCTAAGCATTTCTGCATAGTTTAAATAAAAAAGGTAATGTTGTTTTAAAATGGCATTGTGAATAAGAAAATTGAAAATATCGTTCCTTTTCTTTTCCTATATTTCAAGGATTCAGGCGTCCAAATAGTAAAAGAGAATAGCAATTTAACTCTGTTATTAATGAACTAAACAGATTTATCTAGGAAAGGGGTTCTCAAATTGTTTTTGCTGGGCACCCCTTTGGAAATATTTCAGTCTGTTTCAACCACTTCCCTCCAAGTGATAGCAAATTATAATACATAATTAGAGAGGCAGTAAAAGAATCATGTAATCATTATCTCTGCAGTCATAGGCACTGAAGCCTTTCAAAAAGTGTAAAGCAACAGTTTTCAGGAATAAATATGCGTATGTTTAAGAAACACGTTTTCTCAATTAAAATATAGACATGTTACAGTTTGGTGAGCTGCAAATCTTTTCCAGGGATTGGGGCAATAATCATAACATTGTCCAATTTGTCGTAACACTCATAACATTGTCCAAAGATTGTGGCTTTACACACCACTTAATACAAACAAGTGTCCAGATGCGTAGTGTAAAGGGTGCCACTGTTTTGAAGGGCACAGTTTTTTTAATCACAGCTCCAGGGAACTGAGCCTTGAATTGTCCTCCTCATCCACTCTATGGCCATCCAATTCTGAAGGCAGTTGTCAATACCACCCTTACTTCTGCGCTGCTGTGGGGCCGGCATGACTTTCAGAGCTGCCAGCCAGCATCTCCTGCAAGACCTTCAACCCCCACTTAACAAAGTCGACTTAACTTTTTCTGCTGCAGACATACTGTGAGAGTTCATCTTTTCCCTCATCTTCATCTCACTTCGGGTGCATCTACACTTGAAAATTAAGTCGACTAAAGCTTGCTTAAATTGACTTAATTACCCCACATATACACTACAGTTTCCTTAAGTCGACTTAAGCAGCTGCTTAAGTCGACTTAAGGAAATTCAAGTTGACTTTATAACACCTGGTATAAACTTGACGTTGAGGCTTAAGTCGACTATTTAAGTTGACCTAAGCCAGTGTAGACGTGGGGTAGCCCTAAGTCGACTTAGGGCATGGGTCCCTTCTCACTGGGACCACTCAGGTCCCAGCAAGAAGGGACCGCGGCGCTCGCTTTCTTCTCCCCAGCAGCTGGAGCACGGACCCTGGGGAGAAGGAAGCCCCATGCTCCCCACGCTCCCTCCAAGCCAGGACCCTGCGGTCCCGACATGCAGGGAGAGCTGGAGACCCACACTCCAGCTGCCAGCTGCTGAGCAGCTGAAGCGCAGGCTGGGACCCGTGCTCCAGCTGCTCAGCAGCGGGCAGCTGGAGCGGGGATCCTGGCAAGAAGGGACCTCAGGGCTCCCTTCTCACCGGGACCACTCAGGTCCCGGCAAGAGGGGGTACGGGAGACCGCGCTACCTCCTGTCCGCGACTGCTTGGTCCGGCTAGGAAGGAGCCCGGGGCTCCCTTGGCCAGCGCCGCACTCCAGCTGTTTCTCTAAACAGCTGGAGCACGGCGCCGGCCATTGCCAGGCTCCAGCTGTTTAGAGAAACAGCTGGAGCACAGCGCTGGCCAAGGGAGCCCCGGGCTCCTTCCTATCTGGACCAAGCCGTCGCGGCCAGGAGGGCGTGTGGTCTCCCGCACTCCCTCCTGGTCGGGACCGCAGGGTCCCGGGGAGAAGGGACCGCGGGGCTTTCTTCTCACCAAGGAAGCCCCGTGGTCCCTTCTTACAGGGACCTGAGTGGTCCCGGTGAGAAGGAAGCCCCGAGGTCCCTTCTTGCCAGGATCCCCGCTCCAGCTGCTTGCTGCTGAGCAGCTGGAGCACAGTTCCCAGCCCGGGTCCCCAGGACCCAAGTGGTCCAGTCTAGGAGGATTCCCTTCTGCCTGTGACGTGGGAAGTCCCGAGCAGAAGGGAGCCGAGTGTCTGGGGCAGAAGGGAGCTCCTCGCTCCCTCCTCCCCCAGACTGCTAGGGGTTGCTGTCTCGGGGAGAGCCAGCCCCATGCGGGGCTGGCTCTCCCTGAACCAAACAAGTCGACTTAGAGAGTCCAGTGTGAACTCTCTAAGTCGACTTAGTAAGGCCCCCTTTAAGTCAATTTAGGAGTCGAGTGTGGACTCTCTAAGTTGACTTAATAAGGTCAACTTAAAGTCGACTTATTAAAGTCGACTTTTTTAAGTCGACCTTAATTCCCCAGTGTAGACATAGCTTTCCAGTCCTTTTCCTGGGCTCACCTGCCAGTCTTTACTTTGTGTGCAGGTGGACTTTATATCTCCTTGCAGAACAGCAGAATAGCGGGAACCTGCTCCACTCCCTTGGCATTGCTGGCCCTGAGAACCCCAAATATTTGACTGTCTGCTTTCATATCTACAAATATGGGCTGTGTACTTCCAGAGCTATAAATTGCCGCACTTCTCCTTCCTATGGCCCTTCCCTCTCCTTCCCCTGGCCCTTCAGGTATCTGCTAAAAAAGCGATGGTCTGAGATGATCCTTTGTTTTTACTACTTATTCACTGTATTACAAATTAGAAGTTATTTGCAAAGGATACTCCCCTTGAAAAGGTATATGCGAGAACATAGGTTTTAAATAAACTAAATTTTGTATCTTTAATCAGTTTCATTTTGATGGGTTTTAAAGTAACTTTGCTCTACCAAAATTAAGATTCAAGAAGATAAGCTGTTTGAGTTAGTCTTTGTCCACATAGCCCCTCAGTTCAGTCTATAGGGGTGTAAATTGTAGTGTGCCCCAGTGTGCTCCACTGTAACTTTCCCATGTGGATGCTGTGGCTCTGAACTAAAAGATTCCTAGTTTGCATTAATGAAGTTCCCTTTAAACAGGACCAAATTAACATGAACTAGTACCTTTTAGTTTGTGCCTGCAGGATCCAGGCAGGGGAATTACAGTGCAGCTGCTATTGCTCACAGCAGTTCATATCTCTGTAGTCCAGGCTGTGGGGCTGTGTAGACAAGACCTTAGAGCTCAGTTCCAAATTAGCAAGGTGAATGTAAATTGCCTAAATTTGTGAGACTTAAAAAGTGCTATACAACTCCTTGTTTGTTTTGCTGAACTAGACTAACAAAGCTATTCCTTTGTAAATTGCCTTGTTTGCATGAAGAGTGGCAATGCTGATCATAAGTTATTCAAACATATCTTTAATTTTGTTGATGATCAACGTTCAGTGAATGCTTGGGCACTTTTGACAACCAATCAGTTATTTTAATAGTATTTTTTGTGTCAAATGTTCTCTGAATTGGTGACACATTGTCATCTCAAGACCTTTCACCCAAATAAGACCATGCCATCTTTCTCAAAAGGGGCCTGGTGCCTGGATTTTTTTATATGGGAGGAGGGAGGCAGAGTTCATCTCTCTGATATGTAAAACACAGAACATTTTTTTTAATTGTTGACTTATGCAGGACTTTCCCCAAAACTGATATTAGAAGATGACCTAATTTGAGCCTGATTGGGCCTAATGGCATGGCTCCAAGGTGGACCTCAAACCAGATTTTAGCCAAAGGCTTTGGAAGAAGGCATTGCAATGTGGAGTTAGTTTATGAAATTCATAAACTATAAGATTCCAGGGTAAGGCCAACAAGCTTGGCCATTCAGGTCCAACAAACCACCCACTGGATTGTGCAGAACTTCTGAGACTGATCACTTTGGGGGACAGTAGTTCACAACATCAACAAATGGTCCACTCCAGCTTTTGTCTAGTGTCTTCCTGTACCCAAAGCAGGTCTGCTAGTGAGAAGCACTGTGCCAGTTGAATATCACCATCTGGTTCCTTGACAGCAGTTGCAGTTCCTTCCTTCTGCAGGAGAGTTCAGAAAACTGAGAACTGACACATTATCTTGAGTTCCCTCTTTTTCTTCTCCATTTTTGTATTTTGTTTGTATTAACTGGAAGACTTCTAAATCTATTTACCCTTTTTATTTTTAGAATATGGAAGTGAAAATGTGACGGTGTATACACATGTGAATATGAGAGACAGAGCATCCCCATAGTCCTCACTGAAAAGGCAAGTCAGAGAAAAGTGGGTTGGGTAAAGAACCCTAAATATTGTTTCATAAGGTCACTCATTAGCATGTGTTCTGAACTGTATGTTTAAAAGCCCCAAGAAGTTTGAAATTGTCACATATAATTTTTGGTACATGAGAGTTGTCAAAGTTCTGCTTATCTAGGGTCGTCTGTTAGTTTTCATGATAATATTTCTGTTAAGAGGATAGGGATAGGAAGAACGGATTAATCACCACCACAAGAACTGAAATCTAGGAACAAAGCTTTATAATTGGCTCTGAGACTGTGGTTCAGTCATTAGACAATTTTAAGAGTATTAAGGGATTTACCAGCTCCAAATTATGGATTGGATTGACTTGTGCAATTTTTGAGTTCGGATTTATAACCCAGATAGACAGTCAGCTCCTTGGAATCCTCTTTAGAATTTATAAAGATTGGTTATTTTTTAGAATTAATTTGATATTTCCACTTATTAGATGATTTAAATCCAATCCAACCTTGAGACTAACCTGGTGATTCGACACCGATTGGACAGTTGTATTGCTTTATTTTTCAGCTTATCCTTAACTTAACTGTGGTGATACGTTTCCTTGATTTTATTTTGGTTTGTTTAAATGTTTTAATAACAATTCTAAATGGATACTGAGTGACATTTCTTTTGGTCAGAAATGTGGGTCCAGAGTCTCTGAGAATCTGGGTGGATACCAGAGGGCCAACCTAAAAGTCTGAATAGCTCCCTCTAATTACTCTTTTGCTTTGACTATTCAGAATATCAAATAACTGTTACATATTCTTACTAGTCTATAAATGATATTGCAAAAGAGCCTTTTTTATATGAGATAGAAGTACAAACCTGTGGAGTATAATCCTGGCATAGTGCTAGATCATGACATCAGTTTTTAAACAGAACTTCCTATTGTGGCAGAGCCTGTATTTGGCATATACATTCTTTTCTTGTATCCAAATTGTTCTCCTCTATTGATTTAATATAATCTTGCCTTATGTACCATACATTATTTATGCTCCTCATCTACTACATTTTGTAAGAGTTTAAATTAAACATTGAGAAACCTAATAAACAGATTACTGTTACTTTGCTCTCAATTGTTTATAAGCACAAAGAATAGATTTTTTTTGCTCCATTAAACAGTATTATATACTCCATGACACAGCAAACAAGGAATCCTGTGGCACTTTTAGGCTATGTCTACACTTGAAAAGTTAAGTTGACTTTTTTAAGTCTTAACACTTTAATAAGGTCGACTTAGATGCTAATCCCCGTCCACACTGGCTTAAATTGACCTAATAAGGTCGACTTAGGCAGTAAGTCGATGTAAATCGAGGTGTTAAGAAGTGGACTTAACTTTTCCTTAAGTTGACTTAAGGAAAGCCCCATGTGGACGTGGGGTAAGTTAGGTTGACTTAAGCCTCCTTAAGTCGATCTAACTTGTAAGTGTAGACGCAACCTTAAAGACTAATAAATTTATTTATCGCATGAGCTTCTGTGGGAGAAAAATCCGTGGCACAGATTACTTTAACTCATCTTGATTGAATCATGTGGCTCTTCCTTAAAATTGAAATGATCTTGTTAATAAGTATGCTGGAATAATATTTGCTTCCTAAGTAGAGGGTCATGGGTGGGGAGAAGAGTACAAAAAAAGTTAAGGTTATGAGGAAAGATTTAAAAGTATATATAATGTGACTGTGGAGCAACTAAGAGAGGGTATAAATGTCTTCAAATATTTGAAGGCTGTGTGAACATTAATAATGGAGAGGATTTATTTAGAAAGGTACATGATGGATGAAATTAGGAAGATAAACATTTAGGCTGAGCAGCATCATGAAAGTCTTCTGATTTTTAGACAATATGGCTGGAGGGGCATGAGTCTGGCACAAGCTAGTACATGTCTGTCTAATGAGGGGAAATGGCACTGAAGCGTGCTTACCCATTGGCTTTAAATAAGTCTATGGGTGAATGTTAGTAATGACCAACTTGCTTTATCTTTAATTCTCTTGTAATAACTTTTGCTGAATGTGGTCTATGTCAATTGGCAGGGTATCAGATCAGGCCCACCATGTGAAATTAGTTTGACATCCTGGGCCTACATGGAGGGTCATCACTACATGAGACTCAGAGATGATGGTGACCGTGATGGTTCTCAGAGTATCCAGGGCTGAGCATCACCTTGCTATCAGCTTTCCTCCAGAGAGAAGGAAAACTGTGCTTAACTGTATATCAGCGCCCTGACACCTCTAGCCTGTTAAGTCACCCTAACAATCTCCTCTGAGCTCTGCCAGCCCTTCCTGTGCCTTCCAGGTTACCAATAGGTGCACCAAAGCCCCTTTGAAGAGTTCGCTTTAAGTGCCCGGCCCCTTCGCCACTGAACATTCCCAGTAATGCCAGATCAGTAATGCCTGTCTCCAAGGGAACAGTGTACACACCAACTTAGGATCAGCACCTCGACTAATACCACAACACTGATATATTTGTATTGAAAACAAAAGTAAATTTATTATCGAAGGTCCAAGCCTTGCTATGCATACTCCTTTGATGAGAAGACAAATAATCTTATTTCTGTATCCATATAATCTTGTCTTCTCTCCTTGCCTCACTGTTTTGACATCTTTCTGTTGACCCCCAGTTCTACATGCAGGAGGACTCATGCCCACGCAGAGTCCCAGGGAAGTCAAGAGGATTCCCATGTGGATGCAGCATCTGCTAGCATACGTCATATTGCAGGATGGGAGTCTTAGGAGCCGATTTGCAAAAAGCATCAAAGGGATTTAGGAGCACATGGTCCCAATGAAAAATCAAATATATTCGTGCTCCCAGATACCTTAACTTGCGATTTTTTTTCAGGAGCAAGATCTTGTGCTATTTATTTGTAAAATGAGGCACCTCACATTTATTGGGGTACTGTAAGGAATGTACACATAACTAATATTAACAACCAGAGAGCAGTGATTACTTAATTATAAACCAATGAACTGGATGTATTAATAGACACTTAGAAAAGCAGTTTTCCTCCATATTTTACTTAAGGTGACCAGATAACAACTGTGAAAAATTGGGGCAGGTGGGGTAATAGATGCCTACAGGGCCAGCCCAACCATAAAGGTGAACTAGGCAGTTGCCTAGGGTGCCAGGCTTTAAGGGGCGCCAAATTAAATGGCAGTGTTTTTTTTCCCTCTATTTAAAAAAAATATATTAATATGTTGCCTCTTATAACATGTGGAGGAGGGGGCATCCAAGTCATAGTTCACCTAGGGCACCAAAAACCCTTGGGCTGGCCCGGGATGCCTATATAGGAAAAAGCCCTGAATATTGGGACTGTCCCTATAAAATCGGGACATCCTGTCACCTACTTTTACCTCCTCTCTTTCGTCTCATTGATCAACAGCCTGTGACCCTGTGAGCAGCAGCCGTTATTGTTCTGGCATACCCTGGCATTTTTAAAGTGTGTAATCTCCTTACACCCCAGCAGGTGGTTCTCTTTGGTGGCTGAGCTATGTCAAGCTGCTGGGCAGAAGAGGTGATTTAAATTGTGCATTTAAAGGAAGGTATAATTCAACCCATATGTCACTGCTGTACAGGCAGACAGGGAAAAACTAGTGTAAATGGAGGAAGAAGCACTGAGTCAGCAGCAGGGATGATTACAATTTATCCAAAACATATTGGCTGAGATTTGTGTAGCAGTGCCTCCAGGATTACTAATGAAAAGAGACTGGAGGAAGGGGGTGTTGGAATTCCCCTGATTGGCAGCTGTACCCTGAGAAAGGGACACAAGGAAACTTTCTAGTCTGTCAAGATCTCATTACTTGCAATGAGTTCTGACAGTTCTAAGGTTACATATCTATAAACCAGAAGAAGGCAGAAAAGGAAATAGGCAGTAATTTTATTTTGAAGTGACACAAGGGAAGGATTGTTGTTTTACTTTCTGAACAGCGCAACTACTGCTCTTTCCATATGCTGAGCAAACATATATCATTCTTCTCCTCCCCTTCCTCCCCCAACTTCCCTGCTCTGCTCCTCTTGGGTGGTAAGCAATACTACAGCCTTCTCTATTAAAGTTGCATTGTTCCTTTCTCAAACTCCTGATTCAATCTAAGTCTAAATATTACATTTTAGACTTATGTGTAGTTAAGATTGCAGCTGACTTAGTTTCCTTTATAAGCCCAATTTAGACACCTCTGCTTCTTCTGTTCTCCCCCCAAAGTTATGTTGGTCTCAAAATTTGGTAGGTTAGATCTGAGAGTGACAGAATTTTCTATAACATTTGAAATGGATCCCATACAAAGAAGCCCATGGAGGACTGGGTTGGACTGGAAGCTGCCAGGATCTCCTAACATTCTTTTTTGTGATTACCAGATTCTTAGGTTGTATCTGAAATGGGTCTAGGAAATAGGCTACATTTGATTTTTGTTGTTGTTCTGATCAGGAACCAGTACTAAACACTGAAGGTATCAATCCAGATTTAGAGATTCAAATCCTGGCTGCTTTCTCTGATCCCAAAATTCATGAGTATTTTGGATTTGGGTTTCCACTTTGGACCCAGATACTGCAGTGAAGGATTATTTAGAATCGCTATTGAATGAATATATGGAATTGATAATAGTAACAGGTTTACTTTTCCATCATTCTGTGATACTTCTACAATGCCTTTCACCTTGTCCACGAAGCATCAAGAAAACACCCTTCTTTAAGAACTTGGAGAATGTAAATACCAAAGAAATAGAGATATTACTGAGGGTGAATCCAGGATAGCTAAAAACACTGGGAAGAACTTGAGAGAGGGAGAAGAGAGGCAGAAGAGAAATTATGTAATTATAAGTTCTATTGTATGAGGCTGGAGAATAGTTTTCCAAGAGATAAAAACTGCATTTGTTAGGGATATTTTAAACTTGTCTGGACAAAGCATTGAGTATACACCGTAGGTAATTATCTTAATTAATGAGCCTCCATATGAGAGGAGTTTCCTGGTTCTTTCACAGGCAAAGACACTCAGATTTATTCAGAGTTTCCTCTATATATAAATGGAGAGCATTGTCTTCAGGTGACAAATGTAGAGTATTCTGACTTTTGTCTGCTGTTGTCTCACTTGAGTTCTAGGAATGTGTACTGGACCCATGAACTTCCTATCTGGTAAAGACCAATAGTAAAATAGTGGAATTGTTGTCGCTAAAGATGGTCAGTGCCTCCTTGCCTCCATGATCTCTAGAGGTATGTCTACACTAGCAACTTAGGTTGACTTAAGAATGCCCTGGCAGCTCCCTTCTCTGGGGAGCCCCAGCAGCTCCCTTCTCCAGGGAACCCCGGTCTGGGGAAACCCCTCCCACACTAGGGCTTCAGCCGCACGGGCCGGGTGGCAGAGGAGCTCCAGCAGCCGGGAATCCCCTGCCGCCCCGAAGCTTTAGCCACACTGGGTTGCCGGCTCCCCAGGCGGCAGAGGAGTTCCAGTGGCAGGGAATCCCAGGAGCCAGCAACCATGCGCAGCTGAAGCCCTGGGGCGGCGGGGGATTCCCCACCATGGGAGTCCCGGTTGGGGCGGAAGAGGAATCCCTCGCCATGGGAGCCCCAATCAGGGTGGCAGGGGAATTCCCTGCAGCAGGAGCCGCAGTCGGGATGGCAGGGGAATCCCCCGCCCTGGGAGCCCCGGTCGGGGAGCTCCACCCAGCTCCATTGTCCCTGCTTGCCGGGAAGCCAGACTCCCCTTGTCCTGTGGAACTGTGGCTCACTTCAAACCACGGCTCTCCATCGACCTACCAAGTGCCTGTGTGGATGTGCTAGGTTGACTTAGGGTTCTAGTATAGATGCTCTAAGTTCACTGTAAGTCAACTTAACTAAGTCAACTTAGCGATTTTCAGTGTAGACATACCCTAGGTATTCTCAAGGATGTTGTGGGGAGGTCTTTTCTCAAGATATCAATTCTAGCAGCTGATGAGCTCAATAACTCCAGACTGCTATTGGTTACCCCCATTTTGGATAAGGCTGTCATGTATGAACTGCAAAGCAGCTGTGGAATTATTTGTTGTCTTTAAATTTCTTTGGGTGCACCTACACTGGCAACTTATGTTGACTTAAGGATGTTTAAGTCGACCTACAAAAAGCCACGTCCACACTGGGATTTTATTAAGTCGACTTAAGAACTTCCTTAAGTCGACTTAATAACACCACCTCTGAAGGTCAATTTAAGCCTTAAGTTGACTTCTTACGTTGACTTAAAGTCAGTGTGGACGGCTATGTCTACTGTTAAGTCGACTTACCAAGATCAACTTAAAGTGTAGCCACTCTGTTAAGGCGATTTTAAATCGACTTAAAGTCAACCTTGTTAAGTCTACTTAACAGAGTCGACTTAACTTTACAAGTGTAGACATAGCCTTTGAGCCTGGTTATATGAGGTATGATAAATAAGCTGCATTAAAGGTGGGGGGTTATGTCTTTCCAAGCTAGGGACAAAGAACATCTAACATTTTCCTTTGATAGGTGGTGTTTACAAAGCCACCATCCTTAACTGGAGTGGATGGAACTATTGTGAAGAGGCTTCTTTAAAAAACAATAATACAGTTCAATCCAGAAAGCAATTATAATTATTCATTCAGTCTATGGGCGCTCTCTTTGATAGGGTACTACAGAGACCTACAGAGCATATGAGGGTTAGTAAAGAGGGATATCTGTATGGTATGCTACTCTTGATTCTTGAGAAAGAGAAGTGTGAAAACATATAGAGGATATGTCAAAAAGGGGTCAATTTTAAATGTTTCCTTTAAAATTGTTTATGAAACCCTTTAGTCAGAAAAGATGACAGAAAATGTAACTGAATGTTTCCAAAAAGTGACTGTGTTAAATTTGCAATTAAATTTGATTGTGAAAGTGTGAAAGCAGGACTAAAATCCTTTTACTTAAATGCCACTCTGGATACAACCTCACCGATTTCAAAGGGGGTAGCCGTGTTAGTCTATTGCAGAAAAACAAAGAGAGTCCTGTGGCACTTATAGTCTTTAAAAGTGCCACAGGACTCTGTTTAACCTCACCGATGGAGCTGTTAATGTGTCCCATAAGAGAGAGGGGGAAAAAAATCAGCACATATGTGGCAGAAAATAAGTGTTAGGATGTTGTATAATAACTGGAGGTTTTCTGAAATTGAAGAGACACTGCCAACGTAAACAATCATGGGGCCTGTTTTTCAGAGACACTGCATATCCCTAAATCAGTTATACCCAGTTTGAGCGGTGGGTGGTCAGCTTTGTTGAAAGGCAGGTGCAAAAAGTATATTAAAAACAAACACATTTCTTTGCCTAAATTACCTAAATTATTAAGACTGAAAGAAATGTAGAAGTCCTATTTCTTTTTCACTATGCTGTTTAGTTTTGGATTTCAGCATACATAATGAAACTCACTGAGGTCAGTTGCTCTTGTTTTTAGTGAATTTGAGTTTCAGATTTACAGTACTGCAAAGTTGGGGTTACAAGCTATTCAGGTGATTTCTTGTTGGTTGAAAAACTGTCATAGGTGGAATTGTTAGAAATTATGGAAATATTTATATTAGCTTTGTTTTATTAAAGCTTGTTTTTACAAAATCTAAATGTGGTGTCCAAGTAGAGTATACATTGTCCAGTAAATTGTTTTTACTGTTAGAGGTTTAATGAAAATTGCTCTTTTGTAGCCTGATTATTTCCACTTACATTAAAAATATGATGAAAGAATAATTTTAACATCAACACTACAGTGACTTCCTTTGTACATAAGGGGCTTTTGAGTTTGAAGTCTCTGATGTATCTAGCCTTCTCTCTCACTTTTTCATAGATGTGCACATACACACTCTCCCAAATTTATCTCCTTGGTCTTCCTCCCAAAAAAGGCAACTCAGCCAGACACCTAACAGCAAATAAGTGCACACTGCAAAACCATCTGTGTTCTGCCTCTGACTTGCTGTTATATATAATGTACGTCTTCTCTGAATGTGGGGTTTAGATTTCAGGGATATCCTTCCTTATTCTACCCCTTCAAATCCTGGATTACGAGTTACTTTTGAAATTTTAGGGCCTGATCCTGCAATCTTTCTACATATGGGACCACCACTGACTTAAGTGTGGAAAGCCTGCAAATTCAGGTCTTTAGGCAACAATCCTGCAGCTGGATCTGGGCAGACCCAGATGTGACCCTGCCCAGATACGAGGGTTCACTTCTTTTCCATGAATACAGTTGCAGTTTCAAAGGTGATGTTTTTTATCTCAACTCCCCAGAAGGTACATAACACTACAGATCTGTTTCTGTTTCCATAAAAGTTATTGACTAAAAAGCATGATGATTTTGGTGTGTAGATTAAGGAAAAATGCCTACTTTCAACAAAAATACAAGATAAAAATTTTAAGAGAAAAAAATATTACAAACCACATGCTTACATTCACTTGTATATTGCCACTGGCTGTGTAGAGAAGGTTAGTCTGCAAAAAATGTATTAAAGCAGAAACTGCATACCATAAATAATCCAGATATTAAAACATTCTTCCTACATAGTTCTTGTTCTAAAAATAATGATTGCATAAGTTATTAGTTTATTCTTATTATGCACAATCAAAAAATGTTACCAAAAAGCCAACATAATTTGTGTATAAGGGCAATACATGACCCTTAGTTAATAAACATTGAATTTTAGTCTGCTGCATGCAGTGTCTAACAAAAATTCACTTGGAGAAATGTTCTACATAGCCTAATATATCAGGGTTCTGCAGTCAATGTGCCACGTTAAAGAGCTAGGGTTTTGTTTTTGTTTTTTTCCTCCCCAAGAAAAGTTTTGGATAACCAGGGCTCTTGTGCTGTTTGTATAACAGAGAACACGTTTCCGGTTATGGTCATTGTGGGTTCTGTTCTCCAAGGTTATGTCTACACTAGAAAAGTTAAGTCAACTTTTGGTAAGTCAACTTTAATAAGGTCAACTTTAAGTCGACTTAAAGTCAGCCTTATTAAAGTTGAATTAACAAGTGGCAACACTTTAAGTCGACTTAGTCCACTTTGTTAAGTCAAGCTAACTGCCCTCAGGTCAACTTAACAAAGTGGACTTCTGCTTCCACACTGGGCTTAGGTAGACCTAAGGAAGGGTTAGGTCAACCTAAGGAGGCTTAAGTTGACTTAATGAGTGGTAGTTATAAAGTTGATTTAAACTTTCAATAAGTCGACTTAAGGAATTTCTTAAATTGACTTAATGAAAGCCTAGTGTGGACGTGGCTTAATTTAAGTCGACGTAAGCCTCCTTAAGTTGACTTAAATTGCCAGTGTAGACATAGCCCAAGATATTGTGCCCTTTCAGCACAGGACTGAACATGGTAGGCATTTTGACTGGATTGAGCCCCTTGTGACTTGCCTACTGTTTAAAGATCACTGAAATCTGCCCTGAGACACAGGTGTAGGAGTTGAATGCATGAAAGTGTGATTAAGATTTGGCCCAAAGTGCATAAAGGTGAAAAAAAGAACTTGGACACTTGTGTGTCTCACTTCAGCTTCTTTAGGTGTTCTAATAAATAGACAGAGATGCCTTAATCCATTGGTTCTGAACTGGTGGCTGGGGGAACGTGGAGATGTTGTGACCGCCTTCTCTTTTTCATGTTTATATGGGAAAGGGATCCTGAGACTTTTCTTCTGTTGTAATATGGGGCCATAGTACAGAAAAGTCTGAAAACCACTGCATTAAGCTGATGTTAAAATTGATCAGTTTTATTACAGTTTAAATATCTAGTTAATGTTTTAAATGTCCTGCATTTAAAAGCAGTAAGGTTTTTGTTTGTTTGTTTGTTTTAGTGTATGATGGAATGATATGTCCCTGTTCAATGTCTAGCTAGCATGTCTTCAGTGTATTGATTTCAATTTAGCCATTTTGAAAGACAGATATATAAATAAAATGCTGACAGGAATACTTTGCCTATCATGTCATTCAACTGGCTGAGCCATCCAAAGGCCCATTCCTGCCACTGCAAGTCGTTCTATAGAAGCTAATGAGGCTGCTCATGGTTATGGACAGTGTTATGCCTTGTGATACATGAAGAACTGGGCTCTAAGGGTGCGTCTAAACTTACAAATTAAGTCGATTTAAGCTTGCTTAAATCGACTTAATTTAATCTGCGTCTGCACTACATTTTCCTTAAATCGGCTTAAGCTTAGGTTAGGGCTCAGGGGGGTTTTCACTTTCCTCTGTAGCATTGGGAATGGCTCACTTGCTGGCGGATTCTCTGTATCTTAAAGTCTATAAATCATGATTTGAGGACTTTAATAACTTAGTCATTGGTTAGAGGCTTATTGCAGGAGTCGGTGGGTGAAGTTCTGTGGCCTACATTGTGCAGGAGGTCAGACTAGATGATCATACTGGTCCCTTCTGACCTTAGAGTCTATGGCTATGCCTACACTACGAAAAGTTAGGTCGACTTTGTTAAGTCAACCTAATAAAGTCGACTTTAAGTCAACCTAAAGTCGACCTGATTACGTCGACTTAACAAAGTGCTTCCCCTGAACAGGGACTTACTTAATAAGTCAACCTAACTGCCCTTAGGTCCACCTAATAAAGTGGACTTAAGCATCCACACTGTGCTTAGGTTGACCTAAGGAGTCGACCTAAGGGTTAGGTCGACCTAACCGGCAGTTCTTATTAAGTCGATCTAACCTTTCATTAAGTCGACTTGAGGAATTTCTTAAGTTGACTTAATAAAAGCCTGGTGTGGAGCGGGACTAAGTTAGGTAGACTTAAGCCTCCTTAAATGGACCTAACTTGCAAGTGTAGACATAGCCTATGAGTCTATGAGGTTGATTTATCAGTGTGTCCACAAAACTTGCAGTCCACCTCTGATCATGCATAAAACTATGCTGCAGAAGTATTATATTTCTTGTCCTTTGTGAATGAAACCAATTTTTATCACCAGACTCTGAAAAACTTACCTTTCGTGACATTTTAATTCTCATTTATCCTATGTCCACCATTATTTTCTAGCTGCTGTCTTAGCTCTGTTTTTCTGAGGAGTCAGGTTTTTAAATGTATTTAAAGGAAAATTAGTCTTTAATTTAATGTATAACCTTTTATACCATCATTAGTTACTATCTTACATTAAGCTTCCAAATGAGAAATATTTGGCCTAAGTAAATAATTTGCATTTATATATCATCTTTAATGCCAAGAGAATCTGTAGCATGTCAGCCATTTAGAATCTGTCAAGTCTCATGGACAGGGCACTGGGCCGCAGAAGACCTGGAATCTGTTCTTGGCTCTGCCACTTGTCAGCCATGTAGTCTCAGGCAAGTCATCTCATCACTATGTGCCTTTGATTCCCTTCACACTCTTACTCTGTCTTGCTTATTTAAATTGTAAGCACCTCACGGCAGGGACTGTTTTTAGTAAGATGTTAAACGTGGCCTAGTGCAATGGGTCTCTGATCTCTCATGGTCCCTCTAACTACCACAGTAATACAAATGAAAAATAACAAGTTAAAGATTTGATTCTGCAAGGTGGTGAGCATGTTCTAGGAAGTGGTACACACTCTGAAGGAACTCAGTATGCCACTGAATTGCATTCCACTGTGATGCAGTTGACTGATTCACACACTGTTGTACAATAATGGTGGCAGAGAATGGTGAGGAGTTATAGGTACCCTGGAAATGAGAACACACCTGAAACTTGTGGCCATGATGTGCAAATGTGAAATCATCAATATCTTAATGGAAATGTTTGCATAGTGTTGCTAAATTTATTTGTGGGAAATGTTTTCATGGTATTGTTAATTTGACACTCATTCTATGGCTACAAATAGTCTCTACAGACTTGACATGTCTTGTGTCATGACAAGAAAACAGCAATGTGAATAGTTTTATTCAAAACCAATATGGAGTCATAGGAGAGAAACTCATTTGGCTAGATCACAATCTGATAAAACACTAAACGTTTCGGAGTCTTTTATAGCAGTAGTCCATGGCTGATGTCATTGTAAACAAACTGGGATATGCTGATTTGCATATGTTATGGTAAATTTGCAGTATTTGTATTGAAGTAATTGTTGTCTCTGTGTGCCAGTGGGAATATGTGTCATTTAATAAGCTTACTTGGAAATAGAATATATGTTTTTTTAAGGTGAAACTTCCTTAAATAAATGTATTATATTTTGATTTTATAGTTATAGAAAATAAGAACAGATCTTTTTGACTGATTCATAGCTTAAATATTTTCTAATAGTTTGCTCCTATAGGCCTGCACTTACGTTACACATTAAAGTCCATGTCCTGCATGCAAACAGTCCCATTTAGCTCAGGGGAGCTACTCACATACGTGAAATTCCTCCCAATGGAAATTGAGGGTTCTAGCATCATGCGGTATTGGGCCGTGATTTAGAAGCCCTCGTTGCTTTGTAGTGCATGTAGAAATGTATAAGTGCTTAAAATGCCATATGCATACCGCTCATGAGTGTCAGTCTGACCCATGAGTTTTTCAAGTCATTCCAAAAACATGTTGATGAATCTTTTATACCAGACCCTAACATCATGTACTTGTTAGAGCTTTATCCCCTCAAGGGGGAAGGGTGCCTAAACAAATACCCGGTCCTTTTAAAAGTGGATGTTGGGAAGCTCCCAAAGCCCCTAGGCAAAGAACACCACTAACAATGATTTTTGTCTATTTACTATGCATGTGTCATTTATTGAGGCACTATGGTTACAATCACACAGGTTAAGGCAGTGATTAGCAGTACAATAAACATCCAATATCCACAAGCTCTCTAAACTGCAATGCTGCTTATTGCATGAATGCAGATTCAGGGTTTTGCATCAGTATGGCTTTAAACACATGGCATAGAGAGCATAACAGAGCCCAATATACACATAATCCAATGCAATCAAGAACACAAGCCCATATATAAAACACAATCACACAGGACTCTTTGTGCTGTTGTATAGGGGTCTCATTCACACCCGCTGAGTCACGGGGTTCACATGTGTACTAGGGTACACAGGATTTAGTCCCAGTCCTGGTCAGTGGTTATCCCCCATTCACACTTTCCTCCCCCCTGCAGCAGAGTTAGAGCAGCACAGACACCAAGTACAGAGGGTGCCCGTTTATGCACTCACACAAGAAGGGGATCCAGTTGGGCACGAGGTTCACTTGTGCACCCTTGCTTTCAAACCCCTGGGGGGGTGGGTTGGTGCGGCTGCACACAAGATATAGTCTCAGCCTTGGTAACCGGCTTATAATTTCACCGCACACACTCTCTAACACAACATTATAATTGATAAAATAAGAGCATCTATAAGCACACACACAGAGAAGCAGAAATGCTAGCACAATTATCCCCAAAGCAAAATGCTATACCTTCCCCAGTTTCTACATCAACCCCAAACCCAAGGCTAATGCAGTTTTTGTTCCTTTACTTAAGAGTCTCAGCATAAAGCTGGGAAAACCTTAAAACTTTGTGTTTTTAGAGCCAGGTGCTACTCTAGGCTCTTGTTACTTTAATTTACCTGTCCTTTATCAGATTGCTGGTCTGATGTTCTTTCTCGTGAGCTGGCCAGGCCTTCAAGGTTCCTTTTCACCCGGCCCGTTCACGTCCTGCTGGGCCCGGTGGGGAGTGCTGTGGGGTGATCAGTCCCAGAGCACCTTTGTCTCAGAATAAACTGAGACAAACAACTCCAAATTTGCTCCGCCCCAAGCCTCCCTTTTTATGGCCCAAAAGATCGCAGTGATGTGGTGTTTTTCACTTTTGGGGTCCAGCTGTTTTTTTCTGATTATTTGGAGATGGTCAGAGGGCCTCTCTGACCCCCCTCCTCTCTCTGCGGCTATCTAGCCGGAGGGCTGGGGGTCTGTTAACCTCCCCCTCCTCTCTGTGTGGTTATCTAGCCAGAGGGCTGGGGTCTGTCATCCTCCCCCTCCTCTCTGTAGCTAGTTTACCATGCCTCTGTACTGGTCAGTTGGCCTTATCTAATGTAACAGCTTTTTGGCCTTTCCCATCTTTATGCTTTTGACTCTTTGTTTTGCTCTTTCTCAAACTGCTGATTCTGTGGCTTAGGCTTTTGGACAACTTTAGCCTGAATGTTATACATTACACCTGAACATTACCTGACAGTACTTTGCATAATAGGTGGAGCAGGTAGCACTGCCCATCAAGGGTTGTCCACCACTTTGCATTATAAAACCTGGTTTTCAGTTGTTTTTAACTTTGCCAAATTAACTGTTTGGCCTGAAATTTTGCATGCCAGATGTCTGCCTCAGGCTGATATGTTTTGGAAGTTTTAGTTTAAACAAGTTTAATTGTTTCCAAGAATGAGGCTAGGAGAAAATAGTTTTTGCAATGTTATAAAAAATGAATCTGATGACCTTTTCTTTGAAAAACCTCACATACCCATGCTTTAGAGCAGGACCTGAAGTATGAAGGAGTGATATTTGTTGTGTATGTGCCTTTTGCTATCCCTTGTGAAAATCTGCCCAAATCTATCCAGGTTGTAAGCCTTTGAAAAAAATAGCAGTTGGCATTTGCTCAGAGATTTCTTAGATTTTAGAAATCTCCAAAAAGTCCATCCTCAAGCTTATGTCCTTTGGAAAAATAGGATGTGATCATGCAGTTAAAGACTGTAGCATAATGTATATGCACAAGCCAGCCAAGTTCAGGTTGCACAGGCAATCTTAATGGTGACATTTCCAAACTTCTGAGTGCTTGACTTTGCAACCTTAATGTTGTTTTAATATCGTTTGTGCATGATATGCTATAGATGTTGCAGGAGCAACTGTCTTTTAAAGGTTTTAGGAATTTTTAAAACATGTTATTGGGGATTCTTTTTGTATCCCCCCACCTATAAAGTCAATGCTATGAGGCCATTTTTATAACACTTGCAGAGACACCCCATCTTCCCTCCCATCCCTCTCCCCCTGCCATGGGTTTTGTATACATAAAAAAATTGCTATTTTTTGAAGTCTGGTGTCTCAGGACCTACCAAGTCTACAAAAAACTGCTACCTCTTTCATTGATTAGCTAGTAATCTTAACTGAAAAAAATATATGTGTGATATTAAAGATACAAATATCTTTGGCTATGTCTACACTAGAAAGGTTAAGTCAACTTTGTTAAGTTGACTTAATAAGGTCAATTTTAAGTCGACTTAAAGTCGACCTTATTAAGACAACTTAACAAATTCAACTTAACTTTTTCTAGTGTAGACATACCCTAAGTCAACCTTACTAAGTCAACTTAATGCTTTAAGTAGACTTCATAAGGTCAATTTAGGCGCTAATCCCCGTCCACACTGGCTTAAGTTGACTTAATAAGGTTGATTTAAGCATTAAGTCGACCTAAGTCAACCTAAAAGGAGGTGTTATTAAGTCTACTTAACCTTTCCTTAAGTCGACTTAAGGAAATGCTTAAGTTGACTTAATAAAAGCCCAGTGTGGACATGGCTTTGTTTAGGTCGACTTAAGCCTCCTTAAATCGACCTAACTTGTAAGTGTAGACGCACCCTTTTTGCCAGTGGTAAGAAGATATTTTTTAGCCCCAGGAATTGTGAGATAGACCTTAATCTCTGAATGGTACAATTTTGAGTATGCCTCATGCCAGTGTACTTTTAATAGGATGCTATACATTTTGAAGAAGTGAGGAAACACTTGTCTCCAATTGACTTTTAATTTGGCAGCTGTTTATTTGCTGAAGGACTTGGAATTTTAGAATAATTATCATAGGAGATGGATTAGTGGGCCGAGTGTAGGTGAGATGGTCAGATGGGCACAAGAAATACAATTTACCACACAGTTCTGGGCTTTCTTCCCTGGATAATTCCTCATACTTTATCTAAAGCTATATCTATATCCATATCTCTGCACAGGTATCCATGTTAGACAAAAAAAGAAAAAGTGTAACTTACAAAACTTATAACTTACTTTACTACCATGAGGTAAGATATGTGCAGGTATTCCCTATAATTAGCCTGTGATATTCATCCTACTATTTAAGTCATGGAAATGGGGTAAAGGATTACGGGTGCCCTGTATCCACACTAATAATTGTCAGAGCAGTAAACTGATCTGAATTTTACAACACTTAATAGCTAGGCCACCAAATGCAAGAGAAAGTGAGCCTCTTCACACTCATAGGAGTGAGTGAGTGAGTCACAGGGCAAATTCTCTTCTCTGCCTCCCCAGTACAGCTCTATGGAATTTAGTGGGGTTGCACCAGTGAAACTGAAGAGGATTTGGCTCAGAGCCTGTTTTTAATCTAGATGTATGATATCAATTTTGGGAGAACACTGTCCTCACAGCTTTAAAGGTTTGTAAAAAAACATATTTTTCCTCAGTTAAAGTCAGTCTTCACATCACTCACCTGAGATCTCGAAGGACCTGCTATCTACAAACCCAAGTGACTTTTATCTCTTTCTCCATACCCTGCCATGGAACCAACATCTATATTCAAATGAATGCTTCAGCTCCCTCTTCCACGGGAGAGGTTCACGGTGCTAGGAGCAGGGATCCTTGAGGCAAAGACTGATCCTTATTAGAATCCAGTGTAAAATCTTTGTCCAGTCTGTCCTCTAACTAAAGGCACTGGAATTGCTTATTGTCTTTAGCCTGCTTGACCTTGCTTCTCTATTGTATGTCCTTAAAGTGGCTATTAATTTGGAGGTGTGGAGCATGACAGACTATGCGCTCTGTATTTTGTGGGAATTGTTGTTTATCCTCCAACCATGCAAATTGCACCCAGATACTGCAAAGCTAGCACCTCTTCAATGCTTGTTGGAGTCTTCAGACGTCTCAGTGAGAACTGCCACCATTCACTACAGTCACTGCCATCCAACAACCATTAACAGTCACACAAGCATGCCAGTTGGAAATAATGGAGTCACCAGTATTTGTATCTCATCCTCAGTCAATTGCCTCAGTGCAAATTTCTATGTAGGAGTGTTTGGAGAAACACTGTTCAGTGTCTCATCTCACATATAACATCCCATATATCTATTGCCATTTCTCCTCCTTGGTTGGACATTGATTCCTTCTGGCTAGACATTATACAAGCTGCTGAGGACCAGCTGCAGCTTCTCTCATCAGGGTCTGGAGTTAGACCCTTTGGTAAGGCCACAGTGCTGTAATGGTGCTTATGCACCGCTCACGTGTCACTCGCAGAAGTTGAAGGCTGCTAAAGTCCTATTTCCTGTAGTCTTTGAAGTGAACTACACAGGTGAGGAGATGGCCCTCCCAGCACTTTTCAACCTCTTCTGTCCTTTTCAATCCAAACTACATGTCCCCTATCTTCCTTCCCAAATGCCCTCTTTCTCCATCCCTTTTCCCCTTCATCTTTCTTCTTTCATTCTCCTCTCAATTTTCCTCCTGTCTAGCTTGTCTCCTATGTTCACAGAGCCCAAATATTAATTTCCCAATTAGTTTCCAGCTGAAACCAGTTTGTTTTTCTAAGCAAGTTTTAGCTGTGATCCTGAAATCACTTTCCACAAACATTCTAACAAACCAGACTTTGTTTTTTCTTAAACGTTCAGGGAGACAAATATGACTGAATTTAAACAAGCTTAAGATGTTACCAAATAATTATGCAAATATTTTTTCTCTCAATTCTTTGTCCAGATCTAGCTCAACCAGAATTTTATGACACTCATGAAGACTTGTTCTCTACTTCTCTGAATGTATGAAGGAGGGAATTTTTTATATTATTGATTTTTCTTAATAATTTTTACTAATTCCATGAGATTTCTGCCAGCCTGCTCTAATGTGGTGATTGTACCTAAAGAAGTCACTAAAAACAACGAGAGTCCTGTGGCCCTTTAAAAACTAACACATTTCTTCAGGCATAAGCTTTTCTGGGCACCAACCCACTTTGTCAGATGCGTGAAGTGGAAACTACAGTTGAGAGGTGCGCGTGCGCGCGCGCACACACACACACACACACACACGCCAGGATGAAAGAGGGTAAGTATTAGCAAAGTCAATTCAGTTGGGGTAGATGAGGCCCAGTCACAACAATGGATTAGAAGGTGAAAATGTGTGAACAGAGACAATCACTTTTTGTAATGTGTTAACCATTCCAAGTCCCTATTCAGAGCCCATCTGATTGTGTCAAGTTTGCAAATCAGTTCCAGCTCTGCAGATTCACGGTGGTCTGTTTCTGAAGTTTTTTTGTTGAAGTATGGCAACTTTCAAGTCTGCTACTGAGTGTCCAGGGAGATTGAAATGTTCTCCTACTGGTTTATGGATGTTGCCATTTTTCACATCTGATTTGCGTCCATTTATTCTTTGGCGTAAGGACAGTGCAGTTTGCCCAATGTACATGGCAGAGGGGCATTACTGGCACAGGATGGCATATACCACATTAGTGGATGTGCAGGTGAATGAGCTCCTGATGTGGTGGCTGATGTGGTTGGGACCTGTGATGGTATCATTGGAGTCAATGAGTGGGCAGAGTTCGCAAAAGGGTTAGTTGCAGGGATAGGTTCCTGGGTTAGTGTTCTTACTGTATGGTGTTCAGTTGCTGCTGAGTATTTGCTTCAGTATTTGAGGAGCTTTCTGTAAGCAAGGAGCTTTAGTGTACCCACACTAACACGTCTACCTCTCTGAAAACAAATGACTTCTGCTCATAAGCAGTGAGGACTGAAATCATTCTGCTGTCCAGTGGGATGGCATTTGTGTTGTCAAGGCCTGCTGTAGAATTATTCCTGTCTTTGGTCTCCAAGCTTCTTGCTCTCTACTCTGCTAGACACTGGTTTTGGCTACCAGAGTTGTAGAAGTGGACAGAGAGACCCACTCAACATTCAGACAGTGCTTCAGAAGAAGCAAGTGTCATACATGCTGTCCTCTTATTGGTCTGTCCTATTAAAGGCAGCCCGTGCCTTGTGGAATTAACTGGAGTTTCTTTGTGGCCATTATTTCCTATTAATAGAGCATTACTGTACTAGAGCCACACTCACATTGTGGTTAGGTCCGTATCAGATGGAACAGAACACAGCAAGCTGCTCATTACTTTGTTTTCTAGGAGCAGTCAAGGGCTATGTCTACACTTGTGAATTTAAGTTGACTTGACATGTCTACACTTAAATTTTAAGTTGACTTTGGGGGGACCCTACAAAGTCAACCTAGAGCGTCCACACTGGATGCCTAGGTTGACTTGTAGGGGCTAGATGGACCTAGGACTGGTCCACGGTGGAAGGGGGGATACCCCTTGCCAAGTGCCCCATTGCACCTGGGTACAATGGGGCAAAGGGGGACAGGGATGCTGGCAGGACATAGGGGCAGGGTGGGCAGGGCTCTGCCCTGTGGGGGGGCATGCCACGCTCTCCCTGTGCCACCCCCACTGGCAGGGAGGGCAGGGGGGAGTCCTGGAGAGCCCTAAGTCAACTTAGAGTCGACTTAGGACTACTCCAGGTCTACACTGGCTGATGTCGACTTTCTAAAGTCGACTTAAGCCAAAAGACGACTTAAAACGAGGTTTTACAAAGTCGACTTAAGGAAAGTGTAATGTAGATGCAAAGTAAATTAAGTCGACTTAAGCAAGTTTAAGCAAGCTTAAGTTGACTTAATTTACAAGTGTAGACGCACCTAAGGAGACCAGCATCGCTGTGCATCAGCTTTACAATCCTAGGACACATACCCTTCAAGTACACTATGCTTATAGTCTCAGCCAGCTATTTGAAAACAGCCAACTCTTGCTGGCTCACTTGCAACAAAGTCAACTGATAAAATTATTGTTCACATTACCGCAAACTTGGCTCTCTTCCCTTGAAGAAATGCAGAATGATCCAAAAAGAACAACTCTCAAAAACAATCTGAAGGAAACCAATTCCATGAAAATTCTGCCTACAACATTTCTATAGCCAGAAGCAGAAGAAGGCGGACAGGTAAAGACATGGACACAAAACCATGAATACTGCTTTTCTTTCCTGTGATTACCAGCATCCTTTTTGGCTCTTAACAGAAAAGTGCAAGTTCTGGACACAAGCAGAGTTCTAGTGATATGAAATAATAAATCCAGTTGCAAGAGAGAGAAAGCAGATCAAGAACACAAGAAGACTCACATCCCCCCGCCTGGGAATGTTAAGAGAAATAAAGTTTAAATGCTACGTCTAATGAAAGCTACATTTGTATCTTCAAACCAGAAAAGATTCAGGCCCAAACCCTTTTTAAACAAGTACATCCACCAGCCCTAGCACCTTGCCACCCTGTGTTTTAAGAAGCACTGAACGTGTAGCTTTCAATGGACCAGGCTGAATGGCAGCTCCAAGCTCTTCTCTACTGCCTACATTAGTACTGGCTGGGACAACTTGTGGCCATTTTAAACTTTCCAAACCGCTGAAACTGGCACATGCCCTAGCCTCTTACAGGACAGAATGAAGCAGTGGCGCATCCCAAAAACAAACCTGAGCAGAAACCAGGTCCTCCTCAGCCACTGTGGACTCAGGTGCTCAGGATGGGGGCAGCTGCAGGGCTGATGGATTGTCACTGCCACCTCAGAGAACCAGAGTTAGACCAGCCTCCATGTCCGTTGCATCAGAAGTCTACCTCCTCCTTTTAACTTGATATGTGGGTGAGTTGTTTTCGCTTTCATTCTATTCCAAAGTCACCATGTTCAATACTTTGATATTATTTGAATTTACCATTTCAAATGATTGTCTTTATACTATATAAAATCATCACTTGGTAAGTCATTTACTGCTGCCCTCTTGTAATGTATCTTTTGGGCAATGCTATTTTAGGTGGATGCAATTCTAGCCTGGAAATGGGAAAATTAAATTGAACAATATTTTGGGGTAAATACAAATTTAAATAATTCAATATGACATAGGCCAACATACCATTTCAAAGAAGCTACCCTTCAACCAAATTGACCATCTGATACCATAATCAGACCAGGTGTATCAATTTAAATATCAACTTTAGCTTATCCTCTGTGATGAATGAACTGCATGGAGCTAATATATGGCCTCCTTCCACTTTAAATGGCACTCTGCAGCCCCTGGTGACATGAGTCACTTGTCTATTCTTAACCACAAATGACTCCTTACAGGCCTTTAAATGATGATTGAGATACTAGCCCCACTGGAGTCAATGGTTGCGTCTACACTTAGAAATTAAGTCGATTTAAGCTTGCTTAAGTCAACTTAATTTAATCTGCATCTACACTACACTTTCCTTAAGTCGACTTAAGCAAGCTGCTTAAGTCGACTTAATGAATATTAAGTCGACTTTATTAAACCTGCTTTTAATTCGACTTTAAGCTTAAATCGACTTCCTAAAGTCGACTTAAGCCAGTGTAGACCTGGAGTAGCCCTAAGTCGACTTAAAGTCGACATAGGGCTCTCCAGGACTCCCCCACTGCCCTCCCTGCCAGGGGGGTGGCACAGGGAGAGCCTGGCATGCCCCCCAAAGGGCAGGGCAGAGCCCTGCCCACCCTGCTCCATGCCCTGCCAGGGTCCCTGTCCCCCTTTGCCCCATTGTACCCAGGTACAATGGGGCAAAGGCTGAGCCCCCTGGCACTTGGCAAGGGGTGGCCCCTGCCACCGTGGACCTGCCTAAGGTCCCCCTAGCCCCTAGAAGTCGACCTAGGCATCCAGTATAGACGCTCTAGGTCGACTTTGTAAGTTCCCCCCTAAGTCAACTTAAAATGTAAGTGTGGACATGCTAAGTCGACTTAACTAAGTCGACTTTAAGTCAACTTAGTTAAGTCGACTTAGCTAAAGTCGACTTAAATTAACAAGTGTAGACATAGCCAATAGGAATTATGCTATTTACTCCATTTGGGACAGATTTCACCAAAGTGTTTGCAAGTGTGCCTTGGAAAACTTTTAGACTTAGATCCTACCAAGAGCTGGGTGTATTTGTATCAACGAAACAAATCAGTTTATTGAAATTCTGAAAAGCTGTGGCTTTTTTCATTGACTAGAGGAAAAAAATCAAATGGATGAGGCAAACAGTCCTCTTGTCTGTTTTGTTTCTTGCAGAGTTTGAACAAGCAACCCAAAAGTCATTGCTGGGGCAGAGAAAGACCTTGCCAGATTATCATGATGCTTTGCCCTCAAAGTCAGTATCTTCTCCCCTTTAGCTGTCAGATATTTAGAAATTTGGTATATGTATAAGATAATGCTGTTGGATACCGAAAAGTTTAATATGTGCCTAAAAATTGATTGCATAGTACTACTGGGACCTCATGTGCATTCAGTTCCACTGAAACACCCGATAGGAAGTTAGTAGACCTTGGTACTAATGGGAAGACTTCAGAGCTCTGGAGTTTGTCATTCTGCAATCTTTATGCTCTGGGAACTTTTATAGTTGTGATTTTTACCTTTCTTTCAAGCTCCAGGCAGATACACTGTAACATAAGATGCTCGACATCAGTTGATTCCCTAAGAAACACTGATGTTAAGTCATTGAACACTCCATAAAAACTTGCTTCCCACTTTGGGATTCTATTTATTCAGTTTCTTTTTGGTTTTTATTAGGGATTTTGTTACAGCTACTTATTTTTGGCAAATATCTGTTGCATCCCCTGTGAAAATCGGATAGAATTTTATTTTGGCAAGAGGACTTTGGTTTGGCTAATAAAGGCATACTGGAGGCCAAAGGGCAGTTCACATGCCTAGGATTTTCAATTAGCCTAGATTCCGTATAGAAATACTGTTCTGGTTTTAGTGTACTATTACAGAAAAGTGAACCAAGAAATAAAAAGATAAACATGTGAATTTTGATTACTGAAAGACTTCTTCAAGAATATTCATATTAAGGGATGTCTGAAAGCAGTTACACTTGGAGGAACTGGATGTTCTCAGCACATGTATCATTTGCCATTCTGTTCATTTCAAATCCACATGGATTACCAATCCAAACAGTTTGTCTTGCTATAAATGTACTCTATTTCAGTCTGTTTAGTGGGCTCTTTTGAGCCATGTGCACCTTTACTACTTCTGTGTTCAATTCTGCAGTTTTTACTCAGGCTAAACTATTGATGTCAATGGGAGTCTTGCCTGAGTGAAAACAGCAGTTTCGTGCCTTGTCTTTCTTCCTGCAGCACTCAGAAATGCTGTGGTTTGACATTAAAAGTATTTGAAACCCACTTCAGCAATGGGACCTTCCTCAGTCATAGGAAAAAATTGGTGATTCTTTCCCCCCACAGACCAGAATACTCACAGCCAAACAGTGTCACCTCCAATCTTATTTTCTGTTTCTCAAATGCATCTGAACGTACGTTTATTAGCTTTTCCTATGTGGCTGGCTAACATGCTGATACAGCACCAGTTTTGATTTCTTGCCTCTATTATCTAGGACTAATTTTGGTATAAAACTGAGCAAATTCTTTTAATTGAACTTCATATTTTCCCTAGATCCCACTTGCTCTGGGCCTGAGCTTCCTTGAGCTGTCTAGTAATGTTTTACTGAGGAGTGTTGGGGGTGTAGGGAAGCTTCTAAGAGGGACTGGCTCAGCACTCCTTAAAAGATATTTCATCTGGACTAGGAGGTATCAGCTTTATTTCTCCCAGTTTAAATGAAGAATGAACGTCTTCCAATTATTATCCAACTTTGTGTGGGCTTTCTGGGAAATTGTACTATATCAAAATTACAACACAAAGCCTTTGACTTAAGTGGGATACATCTGCTGGGATGGAGAGGGGAAATAAAGGTAATTATTTTTATTTGTTATAAATCAATGTATTACTCAAGGTGGAAAGATGCTGATAGAAAAAGCTATGATTCACAGGACTGTCTCTTTAGATATATCTCTTCTCCAACTCCAAGTTTCTTTGGCATGGCTTTGGAGTGGGAGCCTCCTAGAACATCATTACATTGGGAATGAGGGTTGATTTAAACTAATCGCAACTAACGCCAATTGGTTTTTCCTGAGTTTTGTGCCTTTGGAACACTTTGTTTTGTTTTAGAGAGGGTTTGCTCTCCACATACATGGCTCTTTGCCCTAGATTTTTACAATTTTACATAGGCTGCAGTGTAAAATGTCCTTTGATTTACTCATAAGTGATTGCGGTGTCAAACTTGAGATGTCTTTAAATGGCCTGACGTTCCATATTGCTGAGTGCTGGCTCTAAAAATTAGGTGCCTTTTAAGATGACAATGGTTGGACACCCAAAATCATTCATTAGGAAAATCATGGCTGTAGTTCATTAGATACTATACATCATGAATAGATCCCTACCAAACTCATGGTCCATTTTGGTCAATTTCACAGGATTTTAAAAATAGTCAATTACACAATGTCACATGTTTATATCTGAAATTTCACAGTGTTGTAGCCTTGGATGTTTTGATTCAAAAGAGAATTTTGGGAGGGGGGTCATGAGATTGCCACCATTACCTCTGTGCTGCTGCTGGTGGAGGTTCTGCTCTCAGAGCTGGGTGATTGGAGAGCTGAGTCTACTAGCTGGGCACCCAGCACTAAAGCCAGTACCAGTGGCAGAAGTGAGAGTTGCAGAGCATGGAGGTGATTGTCACTTTTGCGGGTGCAGGGCCGGCCTTCTGGGTGATGACCACCCAGGGCCCCCTGGTCAGGTCCCTCCCCCCAGAACACTCAAGACTCCTTTAACCCTCAAGTGCTGAGTCCAAAGCTGGGAAGTAGCAGGGGGAGGTTCCTGGAGATGAGTCTGACCCAGTTTGGGAGAGGTCCCTGCAGGGGAAGAAGTACCATCGCTCTCCAGCCTGGCTAGGATTAGCAGCTGGTTTCATCACCAGGTCATAGACATCCTTGCCCATTATTTTGGATTTTATTTTGGATTTTGAGCCTAGCCATTTTCTAACTTCCTAATTCATCCTCTCTCAGTGTAGCTCTGTGGGATAGTGTGAATTGAAGATGTTAGATCAAATAAATCTATGTTGTATTGTACTATATTTTTCCAGTTTCCTGGTCATTCATTGGCTGTCAGTCTGCAACATGCTGTTTTTTCTAAGGGTTCTAAAGAGGTTTCTGGTATATCCATATTTTTTATGCAACAGAGACACCTATGAGAACACATTTAATAATAGTCTTCACCGAAAAAGCTCTCATGTTCCAAAGCAAATTAAAATGTAAAGAATCCCCCAAAAGCAAGCAAAGGCGATAACTTCATCTAGCAAAGACTCTTAGAAGGAGACTTTAGTCCAATGAAGGGTAACATTTTTAACACAGTAAACACTGAGCCGTATTTCTCTTTTCATTGTTGGATTAATTATGTAATAAACCACACAAATATACAAAGCAAACCGTTTCTGGATTCTACAGAGGCTTTGTTCCCAAAATGGAATTCGTGAACATAATGTTCTGGGTATTTCCTACAGGTTAGTAGTCATTGCTCTATTCAGTTTCTTGATTTGTATTTTCTCTTGAAGATCTGTCCTGTTTTGTCCTGGATTAGAATCTGTTTCTATGGACATAAACATTAAGCAGCCATTTCACATTTTCTTTGGGTAGCTTAAACCAGAAAGTTATTTCTCCATTAAAAAGGCATGGTAGGGATGCTGCAGTTTCAGTGCAAAGCATCTTTGTATTATATGATCCATTTCAATCGTGTTCTCACTTGCTTCTTGTTTGTTCCTAAGTAGTTGTTAATCAGTATATTGGTTGCTACATGAACTTAGAGATAGTCAGCGAAAGCAGATTTTTCCTTGCCTACTTTGTAATCATTTAGGCCCTAACAATAAACAAAAATCCCTCAACTTGCTTTATTATTTCACCGATGTTTTAAATAAGTGTATAGAGCTTGTCAGTAGTATGATAGCTCCAAATACCTGTCTACTCAAATACTATGAATTCTTCTTTATTGTATACATTGATCCATTTGGCCTCACCTTTGTAATTCTAACTGGCACAGTAGTTGGAACACTGAGCTCAGAACCTTAAAGGGGCTACTCTTGCAACAGAAAGAGAAAGGTATATTAGTGCCTGACCACCTTCTATCACTGCAGTAAGGAACTACATTATAGTGGCACAGCCTCAGTAGAAATTACAATAGTGACAGACCTTTAGTTTGGTTTCAAGGGGTTGGGATTTATAGACTACTCAGAGATACGAAAGGAATTTGATCAAAAATCTTTGCTGGTCTTTGCTATTTTGATTGAACAAGAATACTGTGAATAAACCAAAGAACCCAAAGAGGTTTTTGTTGTTCTTATCCTGAGCCTCCTGTAAATTCTCTTTCCAGCTCCTCAGGGCAGGTGTTCACTGATGGTGGCAAATTCGCTACTGTCAGATCGATGTTCCAAATTGACTGATTGGGTCTGTGAAGACCTGCTCAGCCGATCAGGAAGCCAATCTTGTAAGACCACTCCTGCAGAAACAGTAGCGCTGAGTCAGAGGAAAGACATTTCCCTCTGACTTAGCACACTGAAGACACTGCAGTAAGTAGGTGGCAAGCAATCAGAGGGAGATACGCAAGGTATTTTAAGTACTTTGCGTATCTCCCTTCAACAGCCCCCAAAATCACTCCATGGTATAGACCAAAATTCAGACTCTGCTGTACTATGGTATAGCCAATCAGGTGAATCAGACATTCTCTGTATTTACTTGTTCCAGAAGGGGAGCTGCGTTAGTCAGTATACAACAAAAACAACGAGAGTCCTGTGGCACATTAAAGACTAACAAATTTTTGTGGGCATAAGCTTTCGTGGGCTGCAGCTCACTTCATTAGATGCACCCGAAGAAATTTGTTTTTTCTGTATTTACTGGGTAGACTACAGAAGACTTTGTGAATTAAATGATTCTGTTTGGATGATTAACAATGTTTGAAGAAGGACGTACATTAGATTTTACATGAATTACAGAAGAATATTTTTATTTTCCTCCTCCCTTCTAACAGTTATTAGCATATTTTCAGTTGCTTCAATTATGTTTTTATTTGTTAAGTGATAAAAGTTGAGTCAAATTTGCCTTTAGCAACAACTGGCAACACTCGCTGAAAACTGCACTATGTATTGAAAGACAAAATGTGACTGTCTGCAGTGTAGTTGGCATGGAGCATGCATTTAGGATTCCTCAGAAGAAAAAGAGGTTGCTGAAGTGAAAAATTATCCATGAGGAAGACAGTAACTTACTTTAGGAATATGCTTTAGAATTCCCCTCCTCGCACATTGTATTTACATAAAAATCTGTTAAAACTGGAATATATCAGCACAGCTGTAAACCACCTCATATACACAATCTTGGGGGCAGAAAAGATTCTCTGTCCAAGATCTAAGTATTTTACTCTTGATTAGTGACACTCACTCTGAATACTGATGACATGAAAACTTCACAATACACTGGGCATTCCCTGACTGCAGTGTGTCTCTCTTCCCGTCCCATTCACCCACTGTGGTCTATTCAAGTGTGAAACAATGTATTAATTCCCATCTTGTTAGGATTAAGTGCTTTTGTTAGTTCTAAAGAACTGATTTAGGTTTGTACAGAATATATTTCAATTATATTCAAGGTATTATAAATTTAAGAACCCTCAACAGAAATTTGCAGTATGAACTGTTTTACTGTATCTTCCTAGTAGGATAATTAAAGAAACATTGTTCGACTGAAAAATCTATATTTTTACGCTTGTACCTTACATTTCCCTCAGTTTGGCTAATAAAAAAGTATTCAGTTTCACTTCTATTAAGTTATTTTTAATCCCGCTTCACTTTCAGATTCTCATGCACTGTTGTAATAGAGCTTCCATTTTGTGGTCAGATAGAGGGGCATAAACACTGCGTGATTATTGAGAAACAATTTATTTTTATTTATGCTTCATTTGCTCCCTTGTTATAAAATACATATTCTGATTTGAAGTATATGGTAACTGGCATATTATAGGATGCATCGTAATATTTTCTCCATTTGAGAACTGGGTTGAAAACATTTTCTCTTTGCTGAATGTTAATTATTTACATAATAGGTAAACTTTTTATCTCGAAGTCTTAGGTTAAAATTATGTCTGATGTTTTAACAGTATATCTAAGAGGCTGGTTAATAAGTTATAAAGTAAACTTTGTTTAGAATGTTGGTTACAGATGGAAATGCAGCACATCAGAAAATGTAATCCCCTCAAATAGGAGTGGCAGGGTCATCATAAGAATTCATGGTGACATTATCTGTTTAGCACCTCATTTATCATTTATCACAAGTAGCATATGGCACCAAGGACCCGTGATTTGAGAGGAAAGGATGCAGCAGCAGGGTTGATATGTGGGATGTTTATGCTGAGTTGATTACTGATAGAATGACATGAAATTGATTAGCAATGTACATTTTGAAAACATCATGTCACTCTGCTGGTGTTTTTTTCCAGCTGTGTGTTTTCTTTTGCTAAGACACACCCAGAAATAACTGTACTAAAACACAGAAAGTTCTTCAAGATCCCTTCTAAGAACACCAAATACAGCTCTACTACTCTTTTTTTGTTGCATTGTTTAAAGCCTTACATAAACCTAGAGGAGGCCCACAAAGGGAAGCCTGCTGAGTTTCAGGGACTGGTCTTGATTTTCTGCTTGGAATAATGAAGATCAGGAATCCATCCCTAATTAAAAGCAAACAAAATATGCAACTTTTTCACATACATTCTTTACATACTCATAACTGAACATGTTATGTATACAGTATTGTTTTCTCTTAATTCAGCTTTACTAAACTATGCCCAGGCAGCTTCAGCTGCAGGGTAAAGTGAGGAGCATTTATGATGATTCAAATTTAACCTTTTCACTGCCTCTGGAGTGGTGCTTTCACAGAAGTCTTCAGTAAGTGTTGTTCAAATGACAAGAACATAACAAAGTGACTGGTTTTGCCACTTTAAAACTAAGCTTAACCCTTCTCCAATTTCTTGTCTGCTTCTGGAGTAGTTCGCGTTCCCTTTGCAGCAGTTTTCCATGGAAATGTTATTCTAATGAATGGGATCTAAGAAAGATGAGGGTCTTGTCACCAATGTTCCCTCTAAGGTTTGGCGGCTTGTGTGCAAAATTTTCAAGCCATGTGCAAAACTTTTTCTAAATAAAATTTTTGTGTAAACTCACATGACAGAAATTTTAGGCATTAATTGAAGTTAAAGTAATTGTAAATAGAATTAATTAATTGTGTTTAATTGAATTTGAATGAATTTTGAATTGAAATTTAATTTTTAGAAAGGTTTTTATTTAAAATTAATTTTTTAAAAGTTTTTTTTAAAAAAGGAAGGAAGGAAGGAAGGAAGGAAGGAAGGAAGAGAGAGAAAAAGGAAGGAAGAGAAAAAGAAAGAGAAAGAAGAAAAGAGAAAGAAAGAAGGAAGAGAAGGAAGAAAGAGGAAGGAAAGAAAAAAGAAGGAAAGAAAAAGGAAGACAAAGAAGGAAAAAAGAGAAAGAAGGAAGAGAAAGAGAGGAAGAAAGAAAAAAGAAGGAAGGCAAAGAAGAGAAAGAAGGAAAGAAAAAGGAAGGGAGAAAGAAAAAAGAGAGAAGGAAGGAAGAGAAAGGAAGAAAAAAGAAGGAAGAGAAAGAAGAGAAGGAAGAGAAAGGAAGGAAGCAAAGAAAGAGAGAAGGAAGGAAGAGAGAAAGAAAAAAGAGAAGGAAGAGAAAGAAAAAAGAGAAGGAAAGAAGAGGAAACAGGAAGAGAAAGGAGGAGGAAGGAAAGAAGAGGAAAGAAAGAAAGAAAAAAGAAGGAAGAGAAGAAAGAGGAAGGAAAGAAGAGAAAGAAAAAAGAAGGAAAGAAAAAGGAAGACAAATAAGGAAAAAAGAAAAAGAAGGAAGAGAAAGAGAGGAAGAAAGAAAAAAGGAAGGCAAAGAAGAGAAAGAAGGAAAGAAAAAGGAAAGCAAAGAAGAGAAAGAAAGAGAGAAGCCAAGGCCGCTGGCAGGGGAGGACCCTACCGCGGCCCTGGGAAGCCGCTGGTAGGGCGGAGCGGACCCCAGCCCCAGAGGCTGATCCTGGCCCCGTGCTGGGAGGCCGAGGCCATCGGATGAGCCCGGCCCTGGGCCGGGAAGTCGAGGCGGTTGGTAGGTGGGAGCCCGGGAGCCCACCGCGGCCGCAGCCACCCCGCTGCCCCGGCCGTGTGGGGTGGGCAGGCAGGCCCGCGCACCTGAGCCAAGCCTGAGCCTGCCTGTCCCACCCTGGGGGCGGGGAGGGCCAGCCCAGAGGCCTGGCTCAGGTCGGGTCTGCCGCAGCAAAGCCGCAGTCCCGGGGGTCTGGAGGGAGCAGCGGGGGCTGCCGGACTGCGCAGGGGTCCCTCAGTGTTGCACAGGGGTGCGATGGCCGCTGTGCAGCCGCGCACCTGCGCAGCTTAGAGGGAATACTGCTTGTCACTGTGTTGGACATAGAGCTTCCAAGATGTAAGTTTTTCATTAAGAAGTTAGCATCAGGTTGGGAGTTAATGAAAATGAATTGTACAAGTTACAGTACAAGCTAGACCATGCCATTTTGCACAGTGGTATTAAAGAGCCTCCCCCATTGCAAAGTAAGGTCTGCGTCTAGTTTACAGCAATTTTTCTTCGCTTTGATCCCTGTCCATTAGCTTAACAGTGAAACCTTTCCACTGCTTTCTATCTCAGCTTCACAGCTTTGTTCATCTTTAAACCTTTTTGCTCGATGTCATTCTTCACGGTATCTGTCATCCAACAATTTTCAGTTTTCCTTTCTTTCTGCTGCCTTGCATTCTGATGTGTTGTCATCTATAGTAACCTTTTATATTAATTATTTATTAGTTCCATACCAGCAGCATCTTACTGAGATGAGCCATTGCCAGTAATTTTGGCTGCCTTCTTGAGGTAGAGTCCTGACACTGCCATTATTAGTTTAGATCAGTCAGAAGTCATGTGTGTCTAATTTTCTCTACAAGGAAAGCTTCCTGATGGTTTCTCTGCTTATCTTTCTTTCTGTGGCATTATAACTAGAAATGCAAATTCTGGTATTTTTAAGTAGAAACTTAAGTTATGGGACCGTTAAGATGCAGCTTTGCTTATATATATATAAGAGAGAGACCATGAAATGATGTTAGTTTGACTATGAAAGGTGCTCGATTGGATTCTGGTAGTTACGGCAATTACTGACTATAAACGCTGTATTAACAGCTTTGAATTACATAACCTAAATATTGACTGGGACACTTAAAAGAGCAGGGAAGCAATCTGAAAGGAGCCTCATCTGAACTTTAACTTATACCTGAACAACCTTCAGATGTGCAGAAGGTCTGTTTAACATCTCCTCTGAATGTGATATCTCCAAAACAGTACCTCTTCAAACTGCATTCCTTTGTCAGTGGCTGGAATGGGAACTAACACTCTTCTGTTCTCGTGTCTGATCACTAGCTTTGGTCTACGCTAAAAAATAAGTTGATTTAACTATGTCATTAAGGGGGGGGGGGGTGAAGAATCCATCTATAGATAAGATGACCTAACCCTCGATGTAGATAGGTGAGGTCCATCTAGTTACTGTTTCTTGGGGAAGTGGATTACCTACCTTCCCATCGTTTTAGGTAGTGTCTACAATACATTGAAGTGGTATAAATTTCCAGAGGGGTAGCCATGTTAGTCTGTAGTACAGCAAAAAACAATGGGAGTCCTGTAGCACCTTATAGACTAACAGATTTTCTTCAGCATAAGCTTTCAGTTGCATCTGATGAAGTGGGTTATAGCCCACGAAAGCTTATGCCGAAGAAAATCTGTTAGTCTATAAGGTGCCACAGGACTCTCGTTGTTTTTTGTTTTTGTTTTTTTTGAAGTGGTATAATAGCTTAGCTGCAGCAGCACAGCTATATAGCGATTTATGTACAAGCATAACCTTAATCACTATCTTCACTACACTATTAATACTGAATCAATCTTTGTGTTGACTACCTATTGGCTAGGACTGAAGATCCGGAAAGCTTTAGATTTTATGCAAGTGATCTATCCTAATTTGCATATTTGACGAGTATTTTTTTTTAAAACCCACAATGGGGTTCAAAATATCATCCATGATCTGCCCTCAACAACTTTTGTTTCTTTCTGTATTTCAGTGATGCAAGGAAAAAACATGGAGTATGTAAGAAGAGGTGTCTGTGGAGTGGGTTGAAGATGCAGAGCAGGTAGTTGGAACCACAGCAGGACCACAGTCTTATGGTCCCCGTTGCATTTGGGCATCGCTTAAGGAGGAATTCTAGCTTTTGCAAAATGCAAGATGTATCCATTTTTTGCATACTAGTAAAGCAATATACTTCAAATCAGTGTTGTCCAATGAAACACACAACCCACATGTATAGAGTAGGGAACCTGAGGATTTTTAGCTCCTGGTGTGTGAGCTTGTACTCTCTTTCTTGTGGTTTAGCACAAACAGGCAGAGTCCCTGTAATGATGGTACTGGCACAAGCTCAGTAAAACAGAAGACATATTTATTACTGGAAAAGGGTACAAAGGCAGATCCCCTCCTGCTGGTGCTGCTCCCAACCCTCACAAACCCATTTTGCCTCCCCACAGGCACGCTTGAAGGAAACAGCCCTCGCACCTCACTTTCCTCTCAGGGTCACATCCTAGGTCTGGATCCTTTCCCTCTGGGAGGAGACATATCCTTTAGAGTCTAATTCCAAAGGGGTAGCCGTGTTAGTCTATTGTAGAAAGACAACAGAGTCCTGTGGCACTTTTAAAGACTAACAGATTTATTTATCGCATGAGCTTTCGTGGGAGAAAATCCCACTTCGTCAGACGCTTTGAAGATAGGAAAGTTACAGAGTGGTAGGAAATTAAATGCAGGGGAGTGTATGACATAGTCATTTAATAGCATTTAATTTCCTACCACTCTGTAACTTTCCTATCTTCAAAGCGTCTGATGAAGTGGGATTTTCTCCCACGAAAGCTCATGCGATAAATAAATCTGTTAGTCTTTAAAAGTGCCACAGGACTCTGTTGTCTTTAGAGTCTGTGTGTGGAGGTGCCACACACAGATCCAGCCAGCACAGTAACTCTGTTATATCTCTTTTGTACAAGGATCAGGAAATGAATCCAGGCACGCTGGTTCAAGGAGCTGTCCATAAATTACATAACCCAATTTTGGGCGATTTTTCCCATTCTGTGTAACACTTTATGATACTCAAACAAAATTAAGGACCCATCTGCCCTTTCATGAATTATGTAATTTACAAACAGTCCCCAGTCCTGGATAATTCTGCCCTTCCATTTCAATGCTTATTTTCTTCCCTGCCCTGTGGAGTTACATGTCTTGTTCCAGTGTAATCAGGGGTTAAAGTAAGGGGGAATGCACCGGAACGCAGTTCCAGGGCCCCCAAATTTGAGGGGCCAGAGTTCCGGGGCCTCTAAAAATAGAAAAATCCAGCGGAATGCATGTTCTGCCCTGCCCGCTGGCAGGTCCTACGCCCCACTGTTGTTAATCACAATTCTTACTGTGTTATGCAGTGGTTGCTAGTTTGTGACAATAATTGCTATGGACATAAACGCCATATAAAATTATAAATATTTTTATGGAGCGATAACTGATGCATGTGGTACTGAGAAGTGGTTGCAAATGCCTATCTGGGCTGGGGCCCGCACATGCATGAAGGGGGCCCAGACAATACGGGAAGAGGGCCCGGAGATTAGGTGGTTCTGGGGCCCATCAAATTATACTTTAACCACTGAGTGTAATCAATTTGCTTTGCTCTCTCCCTGACCTCATCCACTATTGGTTATGTAATGATCAGTGCAGACAATACCTCCACCAATTGGTGGTGCTGTCTCTTTACCTTAGTACTTATTGTTTCAAGGTTACGATGTGTCTATTTGGGACAGGAAGCTTTGAGTCTTGCCTCTTACTTGCAGTGTCCCAATAAATCTTGTGATTTCTATAGGTGACTATTATATTTACTTGTCTTTGCTGAACTACACTGCTCCAGTCCCACCACAGTCCCATTCTGTTTCCTTCACTACTTACTGATCTTTCTTGCTGCAGGGACCTTACTGCAATTGATCTTTCCCCACATTGTTGCTTTGTATTCCTTTCCCTCCACTGTTTGAACCAGTTTCTCTTTCCTGGTGTTATTCAAAACCTTGTCTACACTTGTGGGATTGTTTAGGACAGGTATGTCAGGGCCGGATAAATGCAAGGGCTATAGGCCTGAAAGGAGGCCCCAGGCTTCAGCCCCTATGGCCCCTGCCAAATCCAGCCGCCCCGCTAAGCCCCCAGCACCGGGGAGACCAGGACGCTGAAAGAGCCCCTGCCCTGCCGCATTGGGGGAAGTGGGTGGGTTCGTGAGCCAGACTCCTGAGGTGTTTCCTCCCTGCCCCTGGGCTGGCCCGAGGAGTGGAGCGGGTCGACCTATTCGCTCAACTCCTGCTGGGAGCGGGGCGGGGGCCGTCTCGTGCTCCAAATGGCCTCTGGAGCCAAGCCTCCCCCAGCAGGTAGGTCCCCTTCCCAGCCCCTGAACCACACTGGCTGTGGCCCCCCTGCCATCTCCCCAAGCCCCCTCAGCTGTGCTGGCTGCGGCCCCCCTCCCCAGACCCCTCCTTCAGCTGCCCCAGCCCCCCCAAGCAGCACTCTGGCTGGGGCCCCTGCCCCCCCCAGCGCTGGCGGGCTGGGAGCCCTGCCCCCCAGGCACGGTGCCACTGCAGTGGGGGGCAGTGGGGTGGGCAGCCCCGGGACCCTCCAGGCATTGATCCATCCCTGTATGGCTGGCCAGATTTGACTCAAGTGGGTCACACATACCAAAATATCAAAATACTACAGCACTCTTGCGGCATCACGGAATGCTGTGTATGCGAAACTGCACGCCACAATACCCCTCTCTCTGTTAGGGAAAGAGTGTGGTCTCACAGCGTGCGTCTACACTTACAAATTAAGTCGATTTAAGGAGGCTTAAGCTGACTTAATTTACTCCACGTCTACACTAGCCTTTCCTTAATTCGACTTAAGCTGCTCCTTAAGTCGAATTAAGGAAAAGTTAGTTTGAATTAATAACACCTCGTTTTAATTAGAACTAATGCTCAAGTCGACTTAAGCCAGTGGAGATGCAGAGTAGTGCCTAGGTAGACCGTTTTAAGTTGACTTAAAACATTAGGCCGACTTAATAAGATTGAAAAGGGGCCACGTCTACACTTGAAAAGTTGTCGACTTTTGTTAAGTCGACTTAATAAGGTCCACTTTAAGTTGACTTTATTAAATTGACTTCATAAAGTCGACCTAACTTTTCAAGTGTAGACATAGCCAAAGAGCGCAGTCTCGCATACCCAGTGCTCTGTGATGTCATGAGACCTGACACTCTGATGGCATTGCAGAGTGCTGGGTATGCGAGACCACACGCTCTCTCTCTCTCTGGCTGCGTCTACACTTGTAAATTAAGTCGACTTAAGCAAGCTTGTAAATTAAGTCGACTTAATCTTGCTTAAGTCGACTTAATTTACCCTGCGTCTACAGTACAGTTTCCTTAAGTCGACTTAAGCTGCTTGCTTAAGTCAATTTAAGGAAAATAAAGTCGACTTTATTAAACCTCCTTTCCACTAGACTTAAGGCTTAATTCGACTTTTTAAAGTCAAATTAAGCCAGTGTAGACATGGGGTAGCCCTAAGTCGACTTAGAGCTACCCCAGGACTACACCAATGCCCTCCCTGCCGGGGGGGGGGCACAGAGGGAGCTTGGCATGCCCCCCAAAGGGCAGGGCAGAGCCCTGTGTGATGCTGTCTGAATTTAGGGAAGCATTTATGATATTATTTTCTATGGATCTCTCTTAAATGCTATAATCCATAGGAACTATGTCATGTTTGGTATCAATAGAAAGGTAGTAATTTGCTGGGAATGATTATATAGTTTATGTCTAGGAATTGTATTTATATTAGAAGTTAGTTAATTAGGAATTTGGTGTTATATCTATACTTTAACTTGTGTCATTCTGGAGAAATGCCTTAGACAGGAGGGTGTGAACAACCATTGTGTCCTTAATAGCTCATCAGGTGTCTCCCTTTGGCCCATTGTAGGTGGGAGCTTCCTTAACATTACAACCATTGTCTCCTGCTCAATTAATCCCACTGTGTCAATATGTGGAGACCGACGCAGGCATTTTAGTGTAGACATGGCCTCAGAATAAGGTTTGATGTAGTGCAAGTGGACAGAATCTAACCTTAAAGGATTTTGCTTTCTCACAAACATATGAAACCCACGATAAACACTTTTTTTTTATTAATACATTTAAAACACCAAGGAATTTTTTACTCTTTAATATTGAAACATGGATTTACTTTTTATCTTTAAGATATCTCTGTTATAAAACATTTACTATTTATGATCTTATTAACAGTGTAAGAGTTGACAAAATAACACCTTCCTTTCTTTGTGACATCTTAGTTTCTATTAACTTTCCATGGCACAGAGATGCTCTTTTTAAAGACATTTTCCCAGCATGCCTTTCTGGGACTTGGCCACTTGCTTAGAAATGGCGGAGAACAACTACTGTAGTCGTGACCTATAGTAAACATTTTGTAAATAACAGCCGATTACTGCATCTTTTTCCTTACTAATTGGTGAGTACTTAACTTCTGTTTGTTTTTCCTTATTTTGCCTCTTATTCTTATGGAGATTGCCTATCTTTATAATATCTCTAATAGCTCAGTGTTGTACTTTGGTTTGGTTAACAGAAATTCTATTTCCTATAACATTTAAGGATAAGCTAAAAATAGACCAACTTTGTTTATTGTACTATTTTTCCAAAGACTTATTTGGGTTAGTTTCTTTGCTCATTATAGTCTCTCCTGTTAGCTTGGAAAACAGTATTTTTTTTGTTCTGTGATTATTCCCATCATCCAACATACATTTTTATTTTTTCTCAGGAAACTGATTACCACTTTAAAAAAAATCGCTGGATGTGGGAGCCAAAGTTATGGTGATCTGAAGCTGCTTCGTGTGGTATTTTAAGTGATTGACTTCTCTACTGAAAATAGTGGGTCTTACAAACAAATGTGTTTGGGGCCTCTTTTATTTGTACTTGGTTCACATCAGCTAACTTGTTCAGTTGAGTAAGCGGGATATTAATGTAATTTTAAATAGGGACATCAAATTTCTTACAGATGAGACCCATTGGTGTTACAGTTAGTAGCTCCACTTGGATAGTAAATTCTTGATGGCAGGCAATGAGGTATTTTTTTCCTTGTGCGTGTTGTGTACATGCAATGTGTGGGTTGGAAAATGGCCAGAGTCTGAGTATAGGGTATCTCCACTAACAGCCAGTGTCATCTATACAGAGGTCATGTGTATCTGTGCTGGCTCCAGTGCCCACTCCGCCTCCCAGACAGTACAGTGCTATTGGAAACATGCTACCAGGAACCCACTCACCCCTTGTTGTTCTTGGTACACCACATTGAGGGATTCCATAGCACAGAGGGGTGCTGCTAAGAAGTCAATACAGGCTCAGGCTGCATTAGGTTTTCAGTGAATTCTTCAAGGCATGCTGAAGAGAAGACGTATCTAAACTCTGATGGCAGAATCTTCTGTAACTGGTAGTGATTTAGGAGCTGGATTTTCAGACTGTGCTGCCTTTTGTGTGGTGGCATTAAGAAAAAAAATTGACCCTGTAAATTGAGAAAATTCACTGTATCATGAATGATGGAATTAAATGCTCTTCCTGGAATTTTCACAGTCACTTGCATACTAAAAACCACACTGTAAAGTGTTTCAAGATGCATATTTTTAAATTCTATAGCTGGTTTTTGCAAGTGGTTATTTCATTTAGCATACTGCTGATCCTACTGTTGCAAAAACAGAGGCTGAGTCTATTGAAACACTAATAGTATGCAAAATATATAAATTAAAAATATTTTCATTTGAATATTCCCATACATTTTTCCTTGTTAGAGTGTTGCTCTTCTCCCAACTGCAACTTCCTGCTCCCTTTCCCAGTGGTACCTGGTTGGCCCCTTCCCACTTGGCCTCGTCAGCATAGTCACGCAGGGGTAGATTGCAGAACCCTTCAACGTCATCGGGGGTGGTAGGTCAGGTACCTCATCAGGGCTGTCAGTGTACAGCAGTTCCTTCAGCTACTGGCCAGTCTGAGCCCCCTACCCACTGTAGTCAACTGGCAACTCCTCCAGGTCACAGGTCCCAAGCAGAGTTACTGGGTCATAAGGTGCAAGTGGCTCCAGGGGAGTCTCAGTATGTCGGCTATTGTGTTCTGACAGCGTGGGAAATATGAGACTGAGATGGTCATGTTTTGACTTGTGCACCAGATCCACAGTGTCATCTTCTCCATACACAGGGAATGGGATCAGGCTCCGCCTTGTAGATTTATCTAGAACATATGGGAAATGTTATTGGTCATTATGCATACTGTTTTGTTCATTATCTGTGAAAGGAAATGTAGGCATGCATTGCAGACTGTCCATAATTCAGGCAAGTTGATGTGTAAGTCATGTTTCTGTAGGAGACCACTGTCCCTGAATTGTGTGTTGCATGTGGGTACCCCATCCAATTAGTGAAGCAGCCATCTTAATCATTAATGATGGCTGTTCTTGTTGGAAAGGTATTCCTGACCATACATTTTTTTGGGTTTGTCCATGAGTGTAGTGATGACTTGACTTTGTCGGGTGTTGTAGGGCATCTGTTGAGTTAGTACTTGTTTGGTGGACTAAACACAATCATCTTGTAGGCAGGCAATGCATGTGCAGATCTGCATGTTTTACCATGAAAGTTGTGGCTGCTATATGTCCTAATAGCTGTAGATAGATATATGCTGTTATGTATGCCCTGTCTATCACTAGTGAGGTAAGATTTGTCGGTGTTTGAAGTCTCTGTAGAGGCAATGATGCTTTGGTCTCTGTGGAGTTGAGGTGAGTTCCTATGGACTCCAGTTGTTGAGCTGGAGTTAGGTTGATTTCTTTTTGTTTACCTGCTTCCCAAATCTTTGAAAGAGATTGATGGTCCTCTGAGTATTGTCTATTGCCTCTAATTGAGTGGGTCTTCTCAACCAGCAGTTGTTGAGATATGGAAATATTATCTTTTGCTTGCACTGTAGATGATGATGCACTTCCTGTCACAGGAGATGCTTGTGAGAAGGGTGCCTGAAGAGAGATGGGAAGGAAGGGGTGGGTAGGTGGAATTGATATGAAATACTGATATGAAATAGCCACTTGTATGATTTCTAGAACCATTTGTCTGAGGTCATTGACACCTATAAATTGTAAAAAAATCATAAATGGAGTACAAAGATTTTCGAGTTACTGCCTGTTATCATTGGGATGTAGGCAATGTTCCCTCTAAGCTGATGATGCAGCCGAGCAAGTTATGGTACTCGCTGAGCAGGAATTTGTGAGACATGGCACCACATGAGCAACAGTTTTCCCTCTCACCCCATGCCTTTTAATTTAGTGGGAGGATTTTTTGTTTTGTTTTTATATTCCTGTCATTACTGTAACTTTGAGAAAAGTTGGATGGTGTTGGAATATGATGATGAAATTGTTAGGGTAGCAGGTTGTAGTGTGCTACTAGCAAAGTTCGTTCATGACAACTATAATTAATGCTATGAATTCATCCAGGACCTGCCAAAGGATAGAAGGGAACAATTCCAAGCCATGATAACCGAGGCGCAGCTTATAGATCACACAGCTTTGCAAACATCCCTTGACATAGTTGACCCAGCAGCACAAACAAGTGCCACAGCTGTGATCATGCACATGGCATCAAGGTTGCAGTCCTCTGGAATATCAAATGACCTACAAACCAAAACAGAAGACCTTCCTTTTGATAGGAAGAATCTATTCTCAGCAAAAACTGATGAAGTCCTCCATTCCGTGAAGGACTCTGGGGCAATCTTAATAATCCTTGGCATATACACACTTGTAAGAAATACAAACTGTACCAACATAGGGTATCATCATTTGCCTCATAACAGAGACAGTTTGCTATCTACAGACAAAGACAGAGGGCCCAAAATGGAGACCACTGCAGACAGAGTCATGTTCTTTGCAACATACATCAATGAAGCAGTCATTTGAGATCCTGGTTGAGGGTCTGAAAGACTTCCCCTACATCCAGTGTTCCCTCTAAGCTGCGCGGAAGCATGACTGTCACATACCTGCACACCTAACACAGAGACTTGCGCAGCCCGATCCTTTGTCTTTTCTTCCCAGCCCAATCCCCATGTTCCTTCTTCTCCTCAGCCCGATCCCCGCATCTCTTTTTCTCCTCAGCCCGATCCCCGCGTCTCTTTTTCTCCCCAGCCCGATCCCCACATCTCTTTTTCTCCCCAGCCTGATCCCCGTGTCTCTTTTTCTCCCCAGCCCGATCCCCGCGTCTCTTCTCCTTTCCCCTAGTAAGAAGATGAGCTGCAGGGTTGTAAAAGCTATAAGTGATTGCTCAGTTTGACACAAATATTTATATTTGTCATCTCTAAAAGTGTGTATATTCCAGAAAATATTTTCAAGGGTTATTGAGAAATATCTTCAGACACTATTTGCTGTTTTCCAAAATTATTTTCTTGTGGTTGTTTTGCTTTATTTATCTGATGAATTGATTTATCTAATTTAATTATGTGTGTGCATGTTTATAGTTATATAGATAATACTGGGTAGCAAAATAGCCACACAACTTCCACCGAATCCATGAGTGTGTCATTTATTAGTAACACAATTTTAGTAGCAGAGGACACCTGGAGTATTTAAAGTAATTTCAGTTGATTTTCTAATACCTCCTCTAGAGGAATTTCTTGGCTCTGAGCTACTCTCTTGAAAAGCTCTTGGAATTGTTCAAAGTTGTCTGCTGTGGTGGGAAGTGGTGGCATTATGGCCTCATCAGGCAGTGGAAAGAATTGTGTGCATCTTATTTCTTACCTTCTTCCATTTCTGTTGTTTCTTCATGGGTTTTGGAAGTTTCAGGCATGGGTGGTGTTGATCTTCACTTGCCAGAAGGTGGCATTGTAGGTTGACTGCATTGACGCCTGTATGCCACCCTGAGAACCTGCTGAATCTTCTGCTGCACTAAATTTCTCCTCCTCCTTTCCCTCCCCAAAAGGTTATGGTTTTAAAAAGAACTAGATACGTTCATAGAGGATAGGTCCATCAAATGCAATTAGCCAGGATGGGCAGGAATGTAAAACTATGCTCTGAAGTATCTCTAGCCTTTCTTTGCCAGAAGCTAGGAATGGATGACTTGATGATTACCTGTTCTATTCATTTCCTCTGAAGCACCTGGCATTGGCCACTGTTGGAAGACAGGATAGTGGGCTAGATGGACCATTGGTCTGACCCAGTATGTCTATTCTTAATGTAAAAATACCCCTCTGACAGAGACAGCCATGCCTGATTTCTGTCCAGGATTGGACTTGAATTCACACGGCTTAGTCACTGCTCAAGTTTGATGGGTAGAACATTCCCCCTGGAGCCCCACAAGTTCTATGAGTCACATATGGTAAGCACCCTCTTGGCCTGTCTGCACATACACAGTGTAATCCATTTGGCATGTGAGCCTTCGGAATGTTACCTGCCTGGCTAAAGAGAGAGCTAAACTCTTCAGCTAATAAAGCTGTAATTTGACTTTTCTCCAACAGTCTAGTGAAGGACATGCATTCTGTTGTGGTAACAATCAAGTGGTTGAGATCCTGGTGTGATGATCACATCCCTAGTTTGTTCCCTATAAGTAGGCAAAAAATACATTGGTAAACTCCATGCACCTTAAGAAAATCAGGTTCTCTGGGGCAGCAATATCTCAGGACCCCATTGGTGAAAAGACACCAAAATTTTAATCCCCTCCTACAGTCCATTGAAGCACACTACATTTCAAAGCAAATCAAGTAACTGTGCAGATTTCAGAGCACCTACATGCTAACTTTAAACAGCAAGCTTGACTAATCCTTATCTAAAACATACCTGGTCATCAGCTACCTTTCTTAGGCTATGAATCCATGTTTCAACTAAAAAGTTTCAGCACCACGCCTACCTCAACTTCCATCCCACTATATAGAAAACAAAAATGGTTGCAAAGCCATAAAAGGGATAAAAGGAATAACAGTTATCCATGGCAGTGGTTTGCACTGTTTACCCAGTAACATAGCTTACCCTACTGTCTTCTCTTTGTGGGCCTTTTGATGAATTTTGATGGCACTGCTCAAATAGCTTTTACTGTGTAAAATAAAAGTGTCTGTGTTTTGTTTTCTTTTTTCTAAACTCTTTTACAAAGAGCACTATGCCTCAGCATACCATTTGAAATATCCAGATTTCTTGCACCCACAGCTTTGAATCCCAGCAGTGTTTTTTCTGAGTTTATTAAAGTGAGATGCATACTGCTTTTTTGGAATGGAAATTCCAGATGAAGTTTTACTGTCATGTCCTGATACTACACTTGTTAGGACACTAATGGAAATGTTATGGTATTTTGGGCCACATTTCCCCTTCCCATGATTCTATACAATGTATTGGCTGGCACCTTCCACTACAATATTTCCATGAAACTGCAAGTACTTCATGTACAAACACAGTTAATAAATGCCTTAGAGCATGGATTCTGAAGCATTTCATTTTATAAACACCTTTTTAATGTATCCTGTCTACCGCTTCCTTTCCTGTTCCCAATCACTTATCTTTATGTGGCAATTACTGCAAATGTTGACATTGGAAAGTGCTATTAATGAAAAGATATATTAAGACAGATTAAAATATAGCTTTGTAGATGGAAGGAAACAGCATCATGTGACCAGCCACCCTCCAAAGCTCATCACCAAGTGCACCAGTGTTCACAATTTCAAAACCAATGTTTCCAGCTGAAAGTCACCAGGTGACCAACACTTTGTGCTATAGCTCTTCTCAAGAACCCATTTTTAGCTGCAATAGCCAGAAATCCCCTTTTGAACCTTAGCTGGGCAAGAATACTTTCCCTAAACTGGTCTTATTATTGCCTTATATAGCATCATTGGTATGTGCACCCCACTTGTTTCCAGAAGTGCTTTTAAACAGATTCAGTCTATCTTTACATTTAGTCTTGATATTATCTATATGACACTTCTAAGTTTATCAGACACAATTCCTAAGAGTATAACATTCTGAACTACCTGAATATTCGCTGCATAGAGATATAGGTTCCTTTCTTCCTCTGTCTTTCTCTTTGTGAAAGCCATTCCCTTTGTTTCAGCAAATTAGAACTTAAATCCCTAAGTATCTCTCCATTCTGAAATTCCCCCGGGGTGCTTCATTGGTTCTTTCCATAGTTGTCTCAGGTCTTCAATTTTTGGCTCATTTAGCATAGTCGTCTGCAAATAGGGAAACACCAGTTCCTGCTGCTATGCTCTCCGCAAGATCATTAATCATGATGTTAAACAAGGCAAGACAGATAACACTGTACTGTGGAGAGCCATTAGTAAGTTTATAAATATTCGTCAAAGCTGTCCCCACTCTGACTTGAAGGGTCTATTACTTAAGAAGTCTCTTATCCACTAGAACATTCTTCCTCTTATTCCAGTTGCAGTCAGTTTCCATAGCAAGTCTTTTCTTCATAGGCTGGCATAGGCCTTTTCAATGTCCAAATAGAGACAGCTATCATAGAGTATGTTCCTCTTGCATTTCCATTTCTAGTCTTACAATATGATCAATTCTGCGCCTTCCTTTCCTAAAACCACTTTGTATAATTTAATTTTTTTCTAAGTATGCTACTGATCTCTGTTGCTGCAAACACCCCTGTATTCACACCCTACTGCGGTGGTTCCCAACTTGCGGCCCAGGGACCAAAAGTGGCCCACGAGGTCTTTCAAAGTGGCCTGCCGCTCCCCTCCTGCTAGCTGCAGAAGGGAGCCACCATCTAAGGACTCAGGCAGAGCTTGTTGCCATGAGGGTGTAAGACCGGGGCAGGCTCCTTTTTACAGTCAAGAGGATGAGAGATTTGTGCACTTCTCCCCCCTGTCTGCCTGGGTCCAAGAGAACTAATTTCCCACCCCCCAGGCTGCAGAAGGGAGCCACTAGGAACCCTGTTGGAGTGCACAGTGCTACTGGCCATGTGCAGTTTCCCTGCTGCAGCTGAGGGATGGGAGACTAGCAAGGAGGTGGCCTCCTCGCTTAACTCCTTCCATCTGGCTGAAGGTAGGGGTGAGTTGGCAGGGAGGAGCACTGCTGGCGGAGCAGTCAGGACCTATCATGCTTGAGAAGGGGCAGGACTCTAAAATCAGTGCCTTCTGGTTTGCCCTGCACTTAGCCAGCCACCAAGTGTAAAACAGTGAATGTAAAAATGAGGACAGTAGCATCAAAATGTTTACTTTAAATATGTAGTGATTTATAGTCCTTAATGGTGTATATGTCAATGTGTTTTTTATGAGTTGATAGACTGGTGGCCCTTCAAATGATATTTCTGGATGGGAACCACCGCTCTATTGTAATCATCTTTGTATGACATATCTCTTGTGAGATATCATTTGAAAACTAATAATTTACTGGACAGTAATATTATGGTGAAATTCATGCAGCAACATTATATGTAAAGTTATGAATTTCCTCTCTATGATGTTATTAGCACATATTCAAAATAACACAATCTTACTAGGTAAAAGTTGTTAAACTGCTGTATCTTAAACAAAGGGAATTGTTTTACCTTGATTTACATAAGGTAGCAAACAGGTTCCTCTAAACAGTGAAGGGATGAGCTGGCAAGAGACAAAGCAAACTTGCATTTCAAAAAACACAGGTGGGGAAGAAAAACCATGGAACCTCCTTCTCCACCAGACTCTCCATGTCATTACCTTTATTGCTTGAATACACTTTGCTTTGAAGGATAATTTTCAGAAGAATCCACTTGAAAGGTTTACTGGACTCAGGCTCTCTCTCCTTCATTGTAGAAAAAGGCACCAGCACCTTTAGGCCCCTGGAAAGGTCAGTCACCATCTTGTTGAGGCTGTGGGTAAGAAAGGCCACCTTAAAGCCTTGAAATTGCACTTGCTAGCTTAAGTTTTAGACTTGTAGATGTGTTTTCACTTTAATAGGTTTGTAAACCTAATCTCTTATACTTGAATTCACTTAAAAGTTTATCTTCGTTTCTTATTAAACATGTTTTATTTTTATCTAAAGTTTCTAAAGCAATCTGAGGCAGTGTTTAAATGGAACCATTTGGCAAATTGAGTTACAGTTGCTAACTGTGGAATAGTGACTTTTTGTAAAGGCGATATCTGAACTGTGCAGGAGGTGTGTTTTGGGGAAAATTTGAGACTAGGAGTGTGTTGGGATCATTGTACAAGCAGTAACCAAGCCTGCTGTATTGTTGGCAGGCTGCTTGGGTCAGAGCTGCTGGGCTAGAGCTATATCTATACACAGACACGCAGGGAGTGACTTGCATTATAAGTGGCTATTTATGAGCAGTCCAATTTGAGAGCTACAACAGCAAAGCATTGTGAGGAACCCAAAGTTGTGGGGCAGGTGATGACACAAACACTCTTTGGTCTGGATTTCACCCCAGAATGTGAAAAGTTCTCGTTGATCATCTTTCCATAATTTTGCCCTCACACTATCTGAGGGCAAAAGGTCTATACACATCAGGTCTTGTGTGTCATTTGCCTATCATCATAACCAAAGTTTGCTTCCATTCTGCCAGTAGTATTCCTTTTCACCATAAACTACCATGTATTTCCAACAAAACCCTTAAAATCCCTTTCAGTAACTGCTTTTCTTTACTTGGGGCTCTATTTTTTACTTCTGTCAATGGTTTTTTTTTATCTCTTACATGCTAAAATTTTAATTCAGTATGCCATCTTTATTGTCTAACCAACCACTGAGGATTTCACAATTTTCTTCAGCAAATGTACTTTTTTGCTCATGAAACTCTTTCCTTTGAGTTGTATCACTACTATCTTTTTGGAACTCTTTTGTTAAAATGTATACTTTTTCCTGAGTTCCTGGCTAGAACTTTATAATTTACTGTAAGAACAAGCATAAACTTGTTTTCACTCTGTAGCCCATTCATTCTTTTAACTTGTTTATGTATCTCTGAAACCTTGGACTATGATGCTCTTTGCTTTTCTAATACATCTTTGTGCTACCACTTTGCATCTTTTATAATTCAGAAAGTCCTTTCTTTTCAAGGCTTCTGCTACAACTCCTTTTATAATATTATCATGAAAGTCCTTTAAATTGTCAATTATATAATTGGTACTTATATATTCATCAGATTTACTCTTAAAGGCTATGTCTACACTGGCAAGTTAGTTCGAATTAAGGAGGCTTAATTCGAACTAACTAAAGCCATGGCTACAC
>ML685780.1:3748507-3760312 GCA_007922175.1 Pelusios castaneus
TGTTAGTCTTTAAAAGTGCCACAGGACTCTGTTGTCTAAAATTAGTTAGTTCAAGCTAACTAATTCAAACTAATTTTAGGAAGTGTTGACATAGCCAAAGAGTTCTCAATTTGTTCTAAAGCTCCAGGTCAGATTCCTACAGTGTTTTCAACTTTACCTCGACTTTCATATATAATTTGCATAGGAAAGTGATAACTTCCCAATCCATCTTCTTTATAGATTTCCCAGTTGCATTTACATACTATATTGCTTGTTGCAATTCCCAATTCTAAACATGAAAAGATTCCATCCACTGAATTAAACCTACTAGGTGCGCCAGCATTTAGCAATATTGCATTGTGGATATCATTGAATTGTGCCAGGCATTTGCCAGCATAATCAATTTTCCTACTTCCCCATCATTAATTATGACTATTAAGGTCTCCACAAAAAATGTACAGGCCTTCAACATCCTTAATTAACTCTACCAATTCTAGATTGCCTAGCTGAAAACATAGATTTCCACCCAGCAATCTCAACAGTCTGGAACTCAAAACTTAAGTTCTGTACTTCTGTCTTAACATAACTGAGACCTTCCTTTATAAATATACAGAACCCACCTCCTCTTGTTATGTCTCTGTCATGTTAAAGAACATCATATCCTGGAAGGCTAAACATAAGATTTTCACCAACCATGTTTCTTGTAAACACATCATGTCAGGTTTGTTTTCCATTTCAAAAACAGTTTTCTTTAATTCCAAACCATGTGTTGTTAAACTATGTGTTTTCCAGCAAAAAAAAAAAAAAAAAAATTAACCCTGTTGTTTAAACTGTATTATTACCGTCATTTAAAATTACATAAATGCGTTTTATCGAGAGCTTGCCTACATGTAAATACTTCTCTGCTACTTTTGTTGTAAGTTTTATTCTTTCAGTCTTCTTCCCTGTCTGAAAAGTGCAATTAATCACTTACTTATAAATTCTACACATTTCTGTTTGCCTATCTGCAGAACATCTTCTGTTCTACTTATATTATCTTTCCTGACTTGAACTGCATTTTGTTGTAGCACTAGCTGTTTCCCTTTACTGGAGTTTTCCTCATTCACCACTTCCACTGGGAATATCTTTTGGTAATTTCTGCACAGGATATTTTATGAATGACTTTTAAAATTTGCTATATGTCTTTAGCTCGTTCTGCCACCATGCACCCCTTTGTATGCTGCACTCTGCGTATCTCCACAATTGCTGCATTCCATTTCTTCCATTCAGTTTTCATGTGAGCACTCTCCTATACATTGACCGTACCTTGTTTTCCCCTTACAGACAGCTGCCACATGCCCAAGCCTTGGACATTTATAATATCGCAAAAGACCCAGGGTATATGGCTTAGCCTGAAAAGCTGATAAGCTATTTTAACTCTATCAGATAATGTTGCATCTTTAAATTTTACTTGAATGGGTTGTTGTTCTCCCTCTCTCCTCCTAATCAATCACTTAAACAGCATTTGGTCCTTGCCTATACCCTTTTTAACTTCATCCTCACCCGTTCCTAGTGGGACCCGCTACATTATCTCTCTTGTAACTATCATATATTTAGGCAGCTGGTTAATTACTTTTATTTTCCCAATAAGTATAGTTTTAAGACTTTTCTCAGCCTGCTCCTTATGTGCATATTCTGTTAATAAATGTGCACCCTACACTCTTTTAGCTCTTAATATATTTCTGATACTTTGCTTATACCATTCCTCTGTTTTTAAAGATTAACATCTCGCATCTCTGGCTAGTGATTTGACAATTATAAGATGACAATCCTTTTTCTGTTCTCTCTTCTTGATCTCTGTCTGCTCCCTCTTCTTCAGATACCATTATTTGTATTCTTAATTTCTTTTTCTTAATCGGATGCCATACCTCATCCTGTGCTGATTCTACCTCATTTTCCAACATAAATTCCACCCTCGCTTTCTCAGCCAGCCAGCTCCAAACAAATAAAATGACAAATGTTGTATTTATCTTAAATGCCAGATAATTTAAAGTGACAATAAAGGTCCTATGTTAGATCTGTTAAATATGGAGGACATGTGGAAGTGATTTAATATGTATAGGGAAAAATAAGAATAATTTGTACAAATGTTAGAAATGAAGCAATGCTGCTTTGTTTTCCAGAAGCAAGTGACTGATTTTAATTAAGCCAGAAATCAGTCTGTTATATGATGGGTCATGCATGTTTCTGGAAATATTTAAGAAAATAGTAATTGTGTTAGATTTACATAATTCCCCATGTGGACAGTGCCCTTGTGGTACATTTCAGAACGAGTCATGGACATATGAGACAAGTCAGGCTACTAGTAGGAGATGAAAACCAGAGAAGGGGAGCTTTCTGTTGACCCTAGATCCTAAGATGACAGTGCACTGCATCTACTCTGTTTGAGTTCTTGCCACAGTTCATAGAAGCTCCAAAGCTAGAGGTAATTATTCTGACATACTACCTAAAGGACCAGGGCTCAGAACCTCAAAGGTACTTAAGCATCTAACTCCAATTAAAATCAAGTACCTAAGTACTTTTGAGGATCTGGCCCTGCAGCATAAAGTATAAAAAGTAAATGGGAATGACCTATTACACAGACAAAGAAGGGGAAGTACATTTTGTGGACATGTATGAAGAGGTTTGTCTGCAAATACCCACTTACAAAGGGGGATGACCCCTCTTTGCCTGAGGACAGCTACCAGCAATGCCCTTGATTGAGTTTGTGACATCCACACCTTAGCTTGTTGTGTTGGATTGAAGTCTGATGTTTTGAATTTAGTTAACTGTTGACCTTTTGCTGAATATGAGGGCCTCATAATTCAGTTATACTTTACTATGAATAATGTGTTTATTTCTAACTCATTATTCCATTATCTAATACCATGTCTTTTTCCTCGTTTCCTAAGCTCTGGTCTTTGTTCAAAAAGACTAGGGTAGAAATGATGTTAGTGTCATTGGAAAGTTAATTACAAAGAAATATCAACTGTATTTGTTTTTTCTGTTGGAGAATGGGCATCATCCTGTCATAGAGTGTCAGATGGCTCTTTAAGAGAGCCTAGGCTCAGCTTCACCTGACTCAGGAGGAGGAGAGAGGATGTGATTCAGAACCAGGCCTGCTGGAAGATACAATGGCACCCTGTGTTCAATGGTTTGTGAGATTTTACGGAGAGCTCACTTGGGAGCGGATGCTTAGCTAAAGATTGGGAATATTGATGAAGGGGCCTGTAAGGAGGGCCAGGCCAGGGGTGCCGGAAAGGATCATGGCAAAAGAAGGCTGGGCAATTAGTGTCTCAGGCTAGATAGCCCAAATGTCAGGGTTGCAGGGAGGGATACCTGAAGTAGAATTAAGATGTAGTTTTCTCCTGTCTTGCTGTTCTAAGATGGTGCACTGCCCTCTGTTAACAACAACAAAAAGAGATTGGTAGGAGCCCATGAGAGCTGAAAACTGCACTGCATAGACAAGCTAATGACTGTTGAAGAGGATGCACCATCAGAGTAAGTGCTATGCTATGGCAAGAGTCCGGAGAAGAAGGCTGGTTTTGTTTCCTTTGGACTCTTAATAGTGGAATGGCTGAACTCTGAATTTGCTGAAGGGCTAACTCGCCTCAGTGCCACGGCACCTGGGAAACTCCTGCATTAGAGCATCATCACAGCCTCTAAGCCTCTGTAGATGACTGCTGGGCAGAAACCAAAGCAGCGGACTTCCTTGATGTCAAATTGCGTAAGTTTGCCCCCATTTCCCCAATATAAGAAATATACTGTTCTTTAGCCACAATGTATATAGCAGAGCTGACTGTGTGTGGACTCTCCCTTTTCTCTATATATGAGAAGCACAGAAAGCTACACACACGTATGCATCCCAGTGTTCTACTTGCAATGTATGAATGTGGTTGCTACAGAATTTGTAAGCCACATGTATATCATTATGTTCTTGTTCTCCTTCCACACACTTTCTGCAGAAAGAAGGAGCAGCTCTTGCATTACTGGCTTAAAAGCCAATTTCAGAGTTTCGGACTAACCTGGCTTAGGCTGGAAAATGTATAGAAGCCCTCTTCAAAACAGAGAAGATGAATCTAAAGTAATTATTAAATATAAGGACTGCCCTTTAAATGAGGGAGCTGGGTCTATAAACTGAACACTGTTGGGGAAGGGATCTCCAACTATTAACGCACAGGCTGGAATGCTGCTAGGTGGGATGATTTCCAGACTTTCATTTACTAACAGGCCTCTGAAGGATTAGAAAAGAACTCAGATGCTGCTATTCTTCTCAAGCTCTAAAGAACCCAGGTGACCTACACTATGTATTATGGCTACACTACAGAGGCTTGCATAAGTATCTTGAAAAATGATCAGAGGGGAATGTTTGTGTGTGTTACAGTATGGAAGTGTAAATGTTATGGTGAAACATTGTATTTAAATGTATGTAAGTGCAATAAAGTGGGGAGGTTTGTATAAAGACCAGTAGACATAATATTGCACAGTGTTTGGTTTAACAGTTCTTTGGTGTTCCAAATATTATTTACAATTATTTTATTTGTAATAAATGTTTACTATGAAACTGTATGTTACTATCTATCTGAAACTGTCTGGGAATTGTTATTAACAGCTATATTCAGGGTTTTACAGACAATAGCCCTGAAGTTTAACTCTGTAGAATGCTTTCCTAAAAGTACTTAAAACACAAAACTCTGGTCTATGCTTCTGCAAACAGTTAAGCTGAGGTTCAGAAAGAAGGAGGGTGTAATAGTTATGCATAATACTACATCAGCATCCATATGCTACTGTTGGCATGGGACTCTTGCTTCCTTCAGTTTACAGGCTGGACCTGCTCTTGGGATGAATCAGGGTGGTGTAATGAAGGAAGCTGTTGTCTGTAGGATCCCTTCCTTATGCTCTACAGAAGTTGGAAAGTGTTTAGTGAATGAGGCAGGGGATTGCAGAAATAGAGGATGCTTTCAAAGTTAAGGCAGTTGACTGTTATCCTGGAGAACTGGATTCTATCACCGTCTCTGCCACAGAGGACTCATGGGGTGTTGGGCGACGGTGGTGTTGCTGGTGCTGGGCACACGGGGCACATGCCCAGAACCCCAGCACCAGTGCCCCGAGTCTGGTGGGGATCCGGGGCCCGGCCGCCTCATGTGGTCCCCGCTGGGGCCTCGGATCTGGGACCCGGCCACTGGCGGCCCAATGCGGCCCCAGCCCCCGGCGGCCTGATGCGGCTCCTGGTGGGCCCTGGGACCAGGGCTGGGCCACAGGCCAGCAACGGCAGGAGCCCGATCTGACCCCAGCCGGTTGGATCAGGCCCCCGGGCCCAGGCCCCTGAACCTCTTTTTGGGGCAGCGATGTCACTGCTAGGCGATTCATTTAAATCAAATTCAATTAAATTAAATTCACAAGTGGTCAAAGGGAGCTGTGATATACAGATCTGGTTGAGCTTCCTCTTGTGATCGGATCCTTGGCTGCTGTACTGGACCCAACCTTTAGTTCTCACGTGCTCTTGAGCGTGTTGGGAGTGAACAGTGTCAAGACATAGTCTCAGTTTGGCCTCCCTGTCTATTATTCCTTTCTTGGTATGTGGGTCCAGCTGCCTAAGGTGCCAATACCAGTGCTGCTCCTCCTTCGCTCATGTTTCTACAATAACTTAAGCATGGTTTCCCCAGAGATTCATCCTTCTTGGTACTCTGGTTCATGTTATACTCTTTCAGGGACCTTGTGACAACTAAAACAGGGGAGTATATAGCTACCACCGGAACTTCTAAACCAGACACACAGCCTGACATGGTGTGCATACCGTGGATTGCTATCTTCCATGACAGGTTCCACCCAAACCAAAGAGTTAAAGTACAAGTTGATCTAGACCAAGATCTTGAAGAGATTGAGGCATGTGCATGAATTGACTCCTATGAGTGAACAGTCATGTTGATTTTATTGGGGCTACTCACATAGCTCAAGATACACTGTCTTCACGGAATTGGGGCACAATGATTCTGTAACTTTCTAAATCAAAAGAGATTATTACTGAACTTCTCAAGATCATTTTAAAATTTGAGTCGTTTTGTAGTTGTAAAACATTTTGGATGGTTGCTTTATTTAAGCTGCCGGTAATGTATTAGTCAGATTCTCTTCCAGTTTCTTTTCCAATGTAGTATGTCCAATAGCAGTCAACTATACTGCTACTATGATGATGATCATAGTATATGAAATATATGCAGCCTTTTGAAAGTTTATAACATCCTGATTGGGGTCTAAAAGTAGAAGTAATTGGAAAAATATTACTTGGCTTGTACAATGTGAAAGGAAAAAATACAGTAATAGAAGATTCTAATCACTATTTAATTACAAAGAGTGAGTTGTAAGTTTTTTTCTTTAAAGGTAAAAAAACAAAAAATGTCTGCCAAATAGAAAGCTGTAATCCTTATAGGTTGATGTAAGTTAAGACATAATGTGTAGCTGAACATTGGAATGGACGGGAGCTGAGTGACTTTCAATCTGAAATTAAATCTAGAGTGAGCTGGAAAGCTTCCTCTTCCTCATGGAAAACTTCAGAAATGGAAATTTTTGGCTAAATTGGAGACACTGGCAAAAATTCCCAATCAAAAATATTTTTTCTTGGAAATGGAGCCTGCAATACCTTACTGAAGTTGTTCCCATTCTCCTTTACAGACCTGGCTCTGCAGCTGACTATATATCCCATGATGCACAAGGGGGACTCTTGGGGTGTGTCTACACTTGTAAATTAAGTCGACTTAAGCAGGCTTAAGTCGAGTTAATTTACTCTGCGTCTACACTACAGTTTCCTTAAGTTGACTTAAGGAAATTTTAAGTCGACTTAAGACCTAGTTTTACGTCGACTTACGGGTTAAGTCGACTTTATTATGTCGACTTAAGCCAGTGTAGACGTGGCTTAGCCCTAAGTCGACTTAAAGAGTCTCCACGGCACCCCCACTGACCTCCCTCCCAGGGTGCCTGGCCCAGCCAGAGCCTGGCGTGCCCACCCACAGGGTAGGACACAGCCCTGCCCACCCTGCTCCTGGACTCTGCCCCTATCCCTGTCCTGCTCAGTCCCCATGTACTCTGGTACAATGGGGAAGATGATGAGCTCCCTGGCACTGTTGGAAGTGCACCATGCACCACTCCCACGTCCACCTAGCCCCTGCAAGTCAACTTAGGCGTCCAGTGTGGATGCTCGAAGTTGATTTGGCAAGGTCGACTTTAAGTCAACCTAAATTTACAGTGTAGACATGCTAAGTCGACTTAACAATGTCAACTTAAAGTCAACTTTGTTAAGTCGACTTAGCAAAGTCGACTTATTTGAACAAGTGTAGAAATAGCCTTGGAGAGCTACCAAGTATCCTCTTGAAGAGGGGGGAGACTTGGTGCATCATGGAAGACATAGTCCAGCTGGGGAGCCAGGCCCATAGAGGAGAATGGGATCATGAGGTACCTGAAAGACAACTTCAGTGAGACACTGCAGCTGCATTTCTGAGTCAAAAAAATATGTTAGCTGGAAGTGCATGTTTCATGACATTTTTGACCAGCTCTACTTAAACGGTTAAACTGATGACTAAACTTGCTTCATGATTCATTTAGTTAACTCCATCTTCCCCCTATTCTATTTGATGAGACACGTGTTCGGCAGGGCAGGGCTCCCTCCTCGAGATGGGATGGAAGTATATGAAATTTGCACAGTCTCCTGTTAAAGGTGGAGAAACTTCCTATTTACTAATCTACCATCTATCTTGAATTGGTGACAGCTCCTCCCCTTCCATTCTTGCAAGCGAGGCTACCCCTATACTCCCTGGAGGGGGACATCACTTATCACAACAAGAAAGGAAGATAAAAGGATTAGAAAGGTGTTTTTGTCTTGACAAGTTCCAAAGGGGTAGCTGTGTTAGTTTAGGCCAGCCAAACAACAAGGAGTCCTGTGGCACTTTTAAAAACTAACAAATGTATTTATCACATGAGCTTTCGTGGGAAAAAATCCCACTTCGTCAGACGCTTTGAAGATGGGGAACTTACAGAATTGGAGGAAATTAAATGCAGGAAAATGTCTGATACAGGATCAGGTCAGGCTGTAACAGCAAATCAGAATAGATGTTGGGATTCAAACACTGGGGAACAGTAAATAGAGGAAGGTGAGGTAAAATCACCTGTTGTAATGTGAATAAAACCCGTAGTCCCTGTTTAACCCTGAGGCAATGGAGTTGAATTTACATATAAGTTCCAATTCTGCATTTTCTCTTTGAAGCTGTGATTTGTTATTCATTTGTTTGAGCACTGCTATTAACAAGTCGTCAATGGAGTGAGCACGGAGATTGAAGTGTTCCCCTACTGGTTTTTGAAAGTTGTGATTTCTGATGTCAGATTTGTGTCCATTTATTCTTTTGCGCAGAGACTGTCCTGTTTGTCCAATATATAAGGCAGGGGGACTCATTTCAGGCACATGATGGAATAAATCACATTGGTGGATGAGCAGGTAATGAGCCCTTGATGGAGTAACTGGCTTGATTAGGTTCTGTGATGGTGTCTTTTGTGTGGATATGGAGGCAAAGTTGGCAACATGGTCTGTTGCACGCATATGTTCCTGCTTTAATGTTTCTGGTTTTTGGTCTGTAGTTGCTGGTGAGTACCTGTTTAAGTTGGGGGGCTGTCTGTAAGTGAGGAGAAGTCTGTCTCCCAAGCCTTGAGAGAGTGAGGGATCGTCATGTAGTATAGGTTGTAGATCCTTGATGATGTGCTGTAGAAGTCTGACCTGGGGGTTGTAGGTGATGACCAGTGGCATTCTGTTATTTTCTTTCTTGGGCTTCTCCTGTAGTAGTTGACTTCTGGGTACATATTTGGCTCTGTCAATCTGTTTCTTTACTTCTGCGGGTGGGTATTGTAGTTTTAAGAATGCTTGATAGAGTTCCTGAAGGTGTCTGTCTCTGTCCAAAGGATTGGAGCAAATGTGGTTATTTCTTAGGGCTTGACTGTAGTCAATGGATCGTGTGGTGTGTCTTTGATGAAAGCTCAAGGAATGTAGGTAACTATAGCGATCAGTAAGTTTTCGGTATAGGGTGGTGTTTATGTGTCCATCTCTAATTTGCACTGTAGTATCCAGAATGTGGATCTCCTATGTGGAGTGTTCCAGGCTCAGTTTGATTGTGGAATGGAAATTATTGAAATCTCTGTGGAAATCTTCAAGGGCATCATTACCGTGGGTCCAGATGATGAAGATGTCATCAGTGTAGCATAAGTAAAGTAGAGGTGCTTTGCAGTGAGACGTGAGGAAGTGTTGTTCTAAGTCGGCCATAAAAATGTTGGCATATTGTGGTGCCATGCAGGTAACCCAGAGCAGTGCTGCTGACTTGAAGGTACACACTATCTTCAAATCTGAAATGATTGTGAGTGAGTATAAAGTTACAAAGGTTAGCCACAAGGTTTGCTGTGGCATCATCTGGGATGATTCTTCTACTGGCTTGTAATACATCTTTGTGTGGGATATTGATGTAAAGAGCCTCTAAATCCATCTTGGCCAGGATGGTGTTTTCTGGAAGTCTACCAACGGATTGGATTTTTCTCAGGAAGTCCGTAGTGTCTTGAAGATAGCTAGGAATGTTAATGGCATAGGGTCTGAGGAGGGAGTCCACATAGCCAGATAAGCCTGCTGTAAGCGTGCCAATGCCTGAGATGATGGGGCGTCCGGGGTTTCCTTTTTTATGGATTTTTGTTAGTAGATAGAATATCCCTGGTCAAGGTTCTGGTGGTGTGTCTGCCTTGATTTGTTCCTGTGCTGCATCAGGGAGTTTTTTGAGTAGCACTCCTTGTTTGTTTATCTTTCTTGGTGCTCAAATGAAGTACTTTAATTTATTTTTATGGTGTTTATGCTATATTAAAACATTGTTTGTCAACGGGAGTTCATTTGGATGTCAGAGCCTCATTCTGAACCTAGAGTCCAGGGGTACGTGCACCCTTAAGGCCTGATCCTGCAAAGACTTAAGCATCTGAGCAATTTACTCATGCCAACAATGCCTGTGTGAGTTCAGTGAGAATAACAGAGTAAAGCTATGTGCACATTGATTTCTGTAGTCAATACATAGGATGGCACTGTCATCACAAGCATGCTGTAGTAACAAGTGCACTGCCTAGGATCTTAACCCGCATTCTGTAGAAATTCATAGCTTAATGCCACCTCCATTTTGGTCCCCTTATAAATTTCCAGCCTGTACCTGAGTGGATTTTTAAGCCCTCTTAAATGTGTACATATCTAGTCAGAATAAAAATATTTGACCTTTCCTTTTAATTGGACACACATCACTTAATTTGTGATTGTCTATTGCAGACTCATATGCAAAACAAGTGCTAATCTTATGTTACAGCATCTTACTGCCACATTTGGAAGGCGGTTTGTTTGCTTTTATTGAGGTCAGAGAGGAGAAGAAAGATCAAAAAGAAAACAGAACAAATGAAAAGCAGAAGTCTGTTTTAGACTACCAGATTGGCTAACTTCAGAGCACATTTTGTTTGATATCAGTGATTAGGAATCTAGCTCTAAATTACTGCGAACGAGGCTTTTGGTTCTAATTCATATTTTGTCTACAGTGCTTCTAAAAACCTGGCCTACTACTAACTTAACATGAGACTGATGCTGTGAGATGATGTGTGCCTGCAATTTCACTGATTTCTGGGGGAGCTGAGGGCATTCAGCACCACCTGGGATCAGGCCCAAGCATTTACAAAAGCATTGGGGGGGGGGGGGGCGGGGAAGTCTTAATGACCTGCTTCAATGGGATTACTGCTTAATTAATTCCATCTCAGGCAGCCGGTCAGTGGCTGGTTTGTCTTTTTTTAAAATATTGCTTGGGGGTGAGTTTTTAAATCTGAACCTATTTCCAGAGCTAGTAGCATTGACTTTTCTATCTCTGCAATTTACATGGCACTAGATCTGCTTAAGAACATAAATTAATAACAGATACTATTTTAGACCCAGACTGAATTTTCTGGAACTACTTTATTACCAGAAACTTGTAGTCACAACTATTATTTAAATAGTGAGTGTTGTAGTTCTTGGAAGGGTAATGCCTTTTTCTATACGTAACAGATTGTATTTACAGCAGGATTTCTTAACTCAACACAATCTTAAATATGGAGGGTCCTGTGGCACTTTTAAAGACTAACAGAATCTGTTAGTCTTTAAAAGTGTCACAGGACTCTGTTGTCTTTCTACAATAGACTAACATGGCCATCCCTTTGGAATTTAAATATGGAGCTGTGCCTGGTGCTTCCACAATGTGGATACTAGATGGAGCTTTTTGTCAACCAGCACAAGAATGTAGTTATGCTGGAAGGTGTTGGTAGCTTTCAAGTGTCTCTAATCTGTGGACAATCACAGACTACAGTGAAGCTGGTGGGCATGCAAACTACCCTTTATTATGAACAAAAGGGGGGATGAGGCGAAGCAATGAAGCTCCTTTATAGAATAAACCACAGGAAACAAGAGCAACTACTGCCCAAAGCATGGGATACATGGGCGGCTTGAGAAAAGAACTAATTTGGAGAGAATAAGTGGCCGTTTCCTAAACTGATAAACACAGACTATTGCATTCCTTAGATTGTATCTAAGGCTATGTACACACGAGCATACTTGTCCCGCAATAAGTTATTGCGGGACAAGTAAAGCGCTATAAATATAGCGCTTTCTCGCGTACACACGTGCACTTTGTTTCACAAAGGAGCATTCACCCTTGGAATGCTCCTTTGCGAAAGAAGAGCAGTGCATGGTGGGCACCTGTCCCACCATGCACTGCCCACAGCCAGCCCCCT
>ML685780.1:3780667-3862556 GCA_007922175.1 Pelusios castaneus
TGTGTGTGTGTGTGTGTGTGTGTGTGTGTGTGTGTGTGTGTGTGTGTAAGTGTAAAAATAAGCACCCATACAAGACTAAGCCCTGACTATCAGGACTGTCCCAATAGAATCAGGATATTTGGTCACTCGTGTGTGTGTGAAAACGTCAACAAATGACTCAGTATGTCTGTGGGAGAGAAGCATACAAATGTTTCAAGAGTGTAAACACTAAGGATTGCAGAACTGCAATTGCAGAATGCTATGATTTCTATAGGAGTTGGATTGAAATTAAACAATATAAATGAAGGTTTTTACATGCACATTTTCTTAAATGCTTGATAATGAACAAACTTTAGAAAGACCGTCTCTGGCCCAAATTTCTTATAATGCGAGTATAAAACACACTATAGATGTATACAAACAGGCATGCTGAACAGGTAAGGAAATCTATTTGGAAGTGGAATCATCTTCTGCAGCTCTAATTTTTATAATTTTTGCATAATATATTTGAGGGAGGTTTTTTCATTGTCACAAATTTAATTACTTTTCACCAAATTGATGGTTAGTAATAAGTTTTGAAATATCAACTATTATTACATTGTGGAAATTATTTTATACTGAAGATCATGCCTTGACTTTCCAGCTCTTGGAATTTTAGTGGGCTGTATTATAAATGCCAGAAAATAAGGTGCTTGTATCTGAAATGTTGCACACTATACTCATAGTGGTGCTAGCATGATGCTCTAATATGACAAGCCTCTCACGGAGTCAGAAATCTTCTGCTTTCTTGGAGGTCCCTTTGCTGTTCTCCTATGATTGACAGTAATAATGCAAGAAAAGTTTTTGGAATTGTATGCAGTGCACCATGGGATTGTATAGATTGCTACAATTGATCTGATCACCAAAAAGTTGGACAATGGCCATCGTATGAACTTCTTCCTGTTTCCACTAAACATTCCATTCAGTGTCTTTGCAGATGTAATTGGATAGTTTAGGCAGATTCAGACAGTAAAATGTGACTAGCACACGTGATGGATTGTTGAAACTCAGCTGCCTGAAGTATGGTAGTAATGTCACCTTGTTCTGAAGTGACTAGGACTTACCCTTACTGGGCCCTTACACAATCCCAACACTTCACTTTATAAAAACACTGTGTGTCCTATGAGAGCTGTGAAGCTAGATACAGATGTCTGAGTTATTTGTGTTTTCTTTAGTATAAAACACCACCTGCCCCTTGAAACCTTAGCACCTCTGAGGGTGGGAGCATGCGCACACGTATTGCACTTTAACATTTCTAAGAAATGTTTCTGCAGATGTAACAGCTATTTTGTTTTCTGGCTTCAGCCTGCATGCATGCTCTCTCATATGGAGGCTTTACTTGTTTTTTCCTTAAGCTAATGGAAATGTCATTGAAGACTGAAGGCATATGTTTTTTGCTGTCTGTGTATAGTAACTTAACCACCCAGAGACTTGCAGTCACCAAGAGAGGTGACTTGACAAAATAGATGTTCCTAAACTCTGTGTAAGAACTTCTGTTGCTACTTATTTCTGGCAGACTGCCATCTGTAGAACTTGTTTTTAATATATTTCGACAATTAAAACAAACTTCCTGAACTCAAGTGAATTCAACTTACTTCATAATGTAACATTGGCACAGGTCTACATTGTACCATCCTAGAAAATGAAAATAATAAGTAACAATGATCATGAACAGGTTATGATGTGTAGTCTAAAATAAAACAAACACAAGTGGAAAATCATTTCAGTATTTATTTTGGACTTCGAAGGAAATCCTGTCCTCTATTTTCAACCTCATGTAGCCATGAGCTCATCAAATCCTAGTTAAAAATACATGACCAAAATCAATGTCCTGCTAAAGAGGTAAGGATTTGCTGCTTCCCTATTTTTCTTTTTGATTTGATTCAAAAGGACTTGAATCCTACATCCATGTTATTCTGACAGTCTTTATTTAACAATTACCAAGTTTTTGAAAGGCCTCTGGATTACTTTCCAGAGATATGAACTATAAAATACTTTCAATCTAAAAATGGTAAACAAGGAAGGCTATAACAGAATTCCATAATGCTTAGCAAAGACGTGGTATCCTCTGTGGATAGGAACAAAAATGGGAGTTCTTTTGTAATAAGGAAAGCTTAAAATCCATCATCCAAAACCCCCAAATTAGCTCTCATTTGTACACTTTGTTGCTGTCCCTCAGGCTAAATAGGCAATCACCTATGTAAATGTCTTTATCAACACTTTACCACAAACTATTTTTAGACTCAACTACCTGTCAATGTCCTAATAATTTTTTGAGTGCTCATTGTAAGCGTAACTTTCCGGTGATATGGTCCTCGTTCAACTCAACTTGGAATGGTTCAATTGGTAATGAAAAAACCATGGCCCCCCCTAAAGTCAGTGGGGCCAGAATTTATATGTGCAAATACTTGAAAAAAAGAGTACAAATAAAACATTTTTAAATGACTTAAAGGAAGTTTACTTTCAAAAGAATTTGTCGCATATGTAGTTTCCATGGTAGTCTGTGTCACTCCTCATGTGTGTGAGAGAGAGAAGACTGAAAGAATCTCACCTATTGCAAGTTTCAAAAGGGGTGGCCATGTTAGACTAGTTCAGCAAAACAAACAAGGAGTTTGGTGGCAGTTTTAAAGACTAACACTTTTTTTTATCGCTTGAGGCATCTGACGAAGTGGGATTTTCTCCCACAAAAGCTCATGCAATAAATAAATTTGTTAGCCTTTAAAAGTGCCACCAGATTCCTTGTTTGTTTCACCTTTTGCAGACTCTTATTTAAGAGTCTTTGAAAGCATAGCAGACCCTTTCCAAATGGGTGTCTCATACCAGCAATCCCCATAATAAGGTTTCTTAGCTAGGTCTCAGCCTTCCAGGGCTCCTCAGTCAGGTGGTGTTTTTATTGGTACTTTGCATATTCAGTATAACTCTCTCATGGCTTTGTTGCTTGGAGTGCTGCAGCCATTGATGAACTCTATGACACCATCAGGCCACCTGTGTAGCTATGCAAACCTTGTTCTAAGCATTCAGTTGACTTGCTATAAAATACTAGTGTTGGGGTACTTCTCTTCTTAGTTGCCAAATATTCCACTAAACTTGAGTCTCGTTACACATGTACAAAACAGACTTCTCCCCTGCATCAGAACTCTAAATGGCACTAATTTGCCTGCACAGTAATATTGGGAGTAAGCAGAAAGATTAAACTTTAACACAGGAGAGAAGCTTAAGTGTCTTCTCCAGATAAATAATTATTGCAGTATTGCCATTTGATGTGATTTCTATGATGGTAGAGCTATGAAGGAGCAGAGAAAGACAGTGTGTTTCAGCAAAAGAAACAAGGAGTCTTGTGGCACTTCTAAAGACTAACAAATTTATTTATCACATGGTCTTTGAAAATGTCACAAGACTCCTTGTTTCTTTTGCTGAACTAGACTAACATGGCTACCTCCTTGGAACTTGTCAGTATATTTCATTTACTTTGTAGATTTCCAGGGTAACATACAGTATGACTTTTTCCCTGTTTCCATCGATAAATGCCAAACTAGAAATGATGCACATTTGAGGCAAAACTGATCCCTTGAGCTTCTTTGCTTGGTGGGTCATATACTCGAGTGGAGTTGAGCCATCCCACTTCCTCCAAAATCAGAGCACAAGAAAAAAGTTGGCAGTAAAAGTTAGACACAAAAATGAATTTCAGTCTTGTTTCTTTCTGGGCTTCCTGCTTCCCTGTTTGCCAAGCCTCATTTTCAAGAGCCTTGTAAGGAGAAGGTCTACTTTTTAAATCAAAATATAAGGTTTCTTAATTCAATTCCTGAGTGAGGAATAAAGTTCCCAGAAAGTCAGACTAGTATGTTAGCTTTGAGGAGGGTACAATCCAAAACAGAATGAGTGCAGCCAGACACAAGAACTTCTTAAGTATGACCCTCTATCCCCATCACTTTATTATTTTTTTTTTAACATGAGCCAACAAAAAAAGACCAGTATATTCACTGTATTCAAAAAATTATGGCTCAGCCTTTTGAATGTGGCCATTAAAAACTGGGAGCTATTGTGTGGTTGCATATTCTACTTCCTGGAAAGAGGTGGAAGACAGCTTTGTTTTTTTTGCAGTGAGCCATCTTGCTAATTGAGTTGTTGCCAACCCTAGTCATCTAGAAAGGCTGTTGCTGAGGAGGCAGGAGTGAATAGAGGGTAGCCTACAAATGGGAGTATCCTTTGGGGATTCCCCAAAAGGGACTCAGGAAGGTAATTTTGGAGGAAAAACCATGAGGGCTCACGTTTATATAGCTACACATGAATTTATGTGATTTGAAAGGAGTTATAATGTCATGAATATGCAGAATTTGGTTGGTTGTTGATGACAGTATTTATCTAATGTAGTCATATTGGAAAAACTGTAGAATGCTCACCAATAAAGTTTTGTCACCTCACAGTACCTGAGCTGCCAAAATTTCATCCTCCTGTAAGAGTTCTGCAGTGTGGTAACATATTAAAAGGGTTAAATACAGTTATCATTATCGCTTCATGATGCAAGACTGTCTTAAAATGGGCGGATACTGCTTGAGTATTTAACCACATTTTTTTTATAGATCAGGCCATGTACACACGATCACTTTATTGCGCATTAATGGTCATTACCGTGCGATACCAACAACAGCGTACACACGTGCAATAGGGCTCTTGTGCGTCAACAGCCCAGTTGTAGCGCAATACAAAAACCGCCTTGACGAGGGTGGTAGCAGTTAACATGGAACAGCTGTTGCGCCTTTTGACTCGTGTGTACGCTTACCGCGCAATGATTGGCCTCCGGAAGTGTCCCAGCATTCCAAAGTCGTCCTCTCTGGTCTTCCCCCCACCCGCTCTGTGGCCGTGATGAAACAGTCCCCACCCTGTTTCGATTCCCGGGATTTTCGAATTTCTCCTCTGTTTCACTTCCTGTTCTCTTTCTCGTGGAGTGGAGTGCAGCTCCGAGCTTCACTAGCAATGGCGGCCCATCGTGGTACCCGCACCCATTTGGAGCATGGCAGAGGTGCTGGACCTGATCAGCATCTGGGGAGAGTCTGCTGTGCAGGCGCAGCTACGCGGCATCAGGCGAAATTTCGATACATATGGCATAATTTCTCGGGCCATGTCAGAGAGAGGTTATGATGGAGACACTGTGCAGTGCAGATCAAAGGTGAAGGAGCTAAGAATAACCTATCACCAAGTGAAGGAGGCAAACCGCCGTTCGGGATCAGCGCCTGCTACATGCAGGTATTACAAGGAGATTGAAGCCATCCTCTCTGGGGACCCCACAACCACTGCAAAGAGTTCTGTGGACACATCGGGCCCCCCCTCATCCACTGAATGCCAGACCCGAGCAGGATGAGGATGTGATCGATGAGGAGGAGGAGATGGAGGATGACCTGGAGGAGAGTGCAACAGCGGGTAGCCAGGAGCTCTTCTGCACCCCCGCTGAGACGTCCACCCAAGACATGAATTGGAGCGTGTCCTCTGAGGCGGCAGAGAGGGGTTCAGGTAAGTTTCTCTTTCGTGCAGCTATGGCTTCTGCTAAAAAATCATTGTCCGGGGCGGGGGTGCTTGCTGTCTCGGTCCCCGCTGTGGACGCTCTTTACTATGCATTCATTAAAGGTGCATCAACACAAGCAGTGATTGTCAAAAAATCATCTGTATTTAGGTCACTAAAGGTTTCCTCGATGTACCGCCAAAGCCTCCTACTCAGGTTAGATGGGATAGCGTATGTGTCTACGTTCCCGTGTAAGGATACTCGGCCTCGCCAGCTGCAAAGCACAGCACTGGGAACCATGGCAGCACACAAGGCAGCAGCATACGGTCCCGGCTGGCATCCGGTGGCATGTAGGATATGCATTCTAGCTGGCAGGGGCACTCTGAGGAGAGAAATATCGGGTTCCATCTGTGTGCCCTGTGCAGAATGTTAGCCCCCAGTAGGTTTCTATTAGGACATACCTTGTCTGCTTCAGCAAAGCATAGGATGTTGACTGCCCTGTACCTTCCAGTGGAATGTGCTACTGGAAGGTTACATTGGTTATCTAGGCTATGTGTGAACAATAGCTTTATTATTTTTTTAATTAGATTTGACCTTCACAAGGCTAGTGTCTATCCCAGCTGACCACATGAGAAACATTCGGCGGCGTGCTCGAAGAAACAGGGAGGATATGGTTCAGAAGCTGATGAAAACAACAGAGGCATCCGCGAGGGAGAATCGAGCCTGGAGAGAGGAATCCCAACAGAGGAGGCAGAAACACAGGGACAAACTGATAAGCGTGATGAAGGAGCAAACAGAACTGCTCAAGAGCATGATTGCTCTGGAGACCCAGGCGATTAATGTACAGGCTCCACTCCAGACACTTCAGCCATGTCTGCCTCCCACACCCCGTAGTCCTTCAAAGCATTTATTTGAAGGCCACCTGTCCCCCTGGTATACTGCAACATCCAGTCCATCACAGAGCTACTTTTTAGAGACCCGCAGCTACACTCGCCTGTAACCCCTCCAAAAACCCCCAACCACCACCACCCCTCTTTTATCTTTTAATAAAAACAGTAACAAAAAATTTGAAGTGGCTTTATTTGTACACAGTGAAAATCTCATAAGGTGCACTTGATGCGTCCTTGAAGTGAACTACGGGAGGGCATCATTGAAATGCTCCCTGAGTGCTTCCCTTATGCGAGCAGCTCCTCATTGGGCCCCACTAATACTCCTAGTGGCTGGCTGTTTGTATGCTGCCTCGAGGCGCTGTGCCTCCATAGCCCATCCCGGGGAAAACTTTTCTCCCCTATTTTCACAAATGTTATGAAGGACACAGCACGCCGCAATTATAGCAGGGTTGTTGTCCTCGTCCAAGTCCAGCCTCCCATACAAACAGCGCCAGCACCCTTTTAAGCGGTTGAAGGCACACTTCACAGTCATTCTGCAGTAGCTCAATCGGTAATTGAACCGCTCCTTGCTGCGATCCAGGTTCCCGGTGTATGGCTTCATGAGCCATGGCATCAGTGGGTATGATGGGTCTCCAAGGATGACTATGGGCATCTCCACATCCCCCACAGTAATTTTTTGATCGGAGAAGAAGGTACCCCCTTGCAGCTTCCGGTACAGTCTAGTGTTTCTGAAAATGCAGGCATCATGCACCTTTCCCGACCACCCAGCATTGATGTCCGTAAAACGCCCCTTGTGATCCACAAGTGCTTGCAGCACCATGGAGAAGTAGCCCTTCCTGTTGATGTACTCGGTTGCAAGATGTTTTGGAGCCAAAATCGGGATATGTGTGCCATCTATTGCTCCCCCGCAGTTAGGGAATCCCATGGCAGCAAAGCCGTCCACAATCTCACGAACATTGCCCAACGTCACCGTCCTCCGTAGCAGAACGCGATTGATGGCTCGGCAGACTTGTGAGAGGGCTAATCCGACGGTGGACCTCCTGACCCCAAACTGGCTTGCAACCGACCGGTAGCAGTCGGGAGTCGCCATCTTCCAGACTGCAATCGCAACACGCTTCTCCACGGTTAGGGCTGACCTCATGTTGGTGTCTTTATGTCGCAGGGCAGGGGCCAACTCTGAACACAGTTCCAGAAAGGTTGCTTTCCGCATTCGAAAGTTCTGTACCCACTGCTCGTCATCCCACAGCTGCATAACAGTGCGATCCCAGCAGTCTGTGCTTGTCTCTCGCGATCAGAAACGGAGTTGCACCGTGGGCAGATGATCGGTGAAGGAGCTGAGCAATGCGGTGCTGTTACTCTGCAGGGCATCGATCAGCCCCTGCTCCTCGGCATCCTCGTCTGATTCGGAGCTCATTGCGTACTGAGTAACCAACCAAGATGTATTTAGAATTCTGAAGGCGACAGTGGAGATTAGAGCAGGATCCATGCTGTCGCAGTTGTGATTGCTCGCAAGTAGTGCATCACTGCACTGTTGAAAATAGGCGCGAGTTGCTATTGGCAACGAGGAAGACGCAAGGGGAACACAGTGCACCATGGGAAAATGAGAGTTTACCCATTGCGCTTTGCGTTCCTTTCGTTCATCCCAGGATTCCAAGCGCCGATTGAGGGAAAATTGAACTGTGGGATAGGTGCCCAGAATTCATTGCGCTACACCGTGATATTGCAAAGAATTCTGTTGCGTTGCAAGGAGCGACGTGTGTACGCGCTGTCCCGCAATAAAGGTCATGTGTTTTTTATAGCGCGATTGCCATGTTGCGCTTTAATCTGATCGTGTGTACATAGCCTCAGTTAGGTTGTTTTGCAACTTAATTGATGTTGCTAACTCTATCTCTTTCACACCTTTTTAAAAGTGAAGGGAATCCTGAGCAGGTTACTGTTTTCAACCTTTAACCTGACTTGTGTGTAGACCTAAAGCAGTGACTAAGAATCCATCTTAACATTGTAAACTGTCAAGATCACATTACTCTGGATTTGAAACAAGGTTTTATAATGGGAATCCTGGCAGCTGAGCTAAATCATCCTCTACCAATGACAAGATGCTGACGCTTTACCAGTGGGTACCCCAGTGAGTGGGGTATGCAGGATGCCTTTTTAATGCGTCAATTTGCAGAGGTTCAGGAAGTTCCACATGAATCAGTGCTCCACTATGGAACTTTCTTCAAGGATAAAGTATCTCAAGACATTGACAGCTTTTTGGTAAGAGTAGCTTGCATACTAGAATGCAGGAGGTCATACTAGAAGATGATCATATTGGTCCTTTAACATCTAAATCCATGAATGCAATATTTATAATCCTTCTGTACTTCGGTGCTTTGCTCATCATGGGGAATCCTATCGTAGATGAGCTGTAAGATCTGTATGCCTTCAGAAACCCTCAACTGAACAATGAATAAGTTTAAAAATGAAGTAAAGTCAAGTACATTTATTTGAAAGGATCCAGACTAAATTTAGATTGAGTTTGGGTTAAATTTAGAGATGGGTTTTCCTTCAAAATGTTGTCCCTTAAACTATTTTGCATGGTATGTTTATGCCAGCCTAAAAAGAATGGCATGTGCTCTAGCAAGATCCACTACCACTGCATATGTTCAGATCTTTGGAGCATGAACAGTCTTTGCATTTGTTTAGTGTTCTAGTCTGCGATATGAACATCTACTAATCATAGTAGCACTTTTCGGCATGTAACATTCTGAAAAGATCTTGGGTATATGGCATCTCCTGTTCCACTGAAACCTTCTAAAATCCTTGTTTATCATTCCAGTACTTTCTTCCTACATAAGAGGGGGGAAGTAGTCATCTGTTTTTCCCCTTAATCACTCCTGTAAGTGATTTCCACTAAGATTGCAGTAACCTTCCTGTATCCACTGGCTTGAGTGTCTGCACCTTCTACTGAGATAACTACGTGGACAGAGGAACAAGTAGGGGAGCCCATGGTATAACTTCCTGTGCTGCCCTCCCTGTTTGGAAATGAATCTCTGCCAAAGCCAGTTATCTCCTATATCAGATCTGACCATAGAATGGGGCCTGGAGACTTGTTACTCTGGGTGGAAGGTTCTGGGACCTTGGCTATGTAGATCTCACACTTAAGAGTGACTTAGTTTCTGATCTTTCATTTACAAGTTGCAGTTACGTTGTGTTTGTTTGATGGTGAGGGTTGTTCTTCTCAAGCGTGTTTTGTGACTACACTGACATGCATCTTCTGCAATGTTTCTTGGGGAAAGCCTTCCTGTAGGAGTTTCCTAGAAGTCGAGTCTAAACCTGTGTAACTGTTGAAGTCAATGCTTACAGTAGGTATTAGGAGATGCAAGCTATTAAGATATCCAGAGTGAACTGCAGTTTGTCCATTTGCCGCCTCATGCTACAAGACGAGAAATATGTTTCCAGTGATGCATATACACAATCATACTCTCTTTTTTTTTTCTTCTTCTTAATTAAAACAAAATGCTTAGTGTCTTACAGAAGATTGACAGAACTACTTGGTTAATATTAACTTAATATAACAAGGTTTTCCCAAATATATTTCAGTAATTCAAGTGTCCCACTTCAATTATACACTCTTACGATGCAAGAAAAATGTCTGTCCCATTCCTAACAACAGATGATAGGTATTTAACTTTCTGGTGCCAGTTAAATTTTTCTGTCTTTGATTTGGAAGCTGGGAATTGTACTTCCACAAGCCTGAGATGACATGTCTCTGAAACCAAAGTTCCAGCGTATCTTCCTCCTTAAAAAAAACCAAAACCCAAAAACCTATGCATTGAGCTTTTAAATGGTCTTCCCACCCGTAAAGAAGAACAAATGGCACTACAGGGGAGCCAGATTGGTTATTGGATGTAGTGGGTTTACTTTAATTGGATAATTCTTGAGTTTAGCTCTTTGGTTTGACATTGAGCTTTCTGGCAGCTGAAGTGCAACTGTTCTTTGTGACATTGACATTACCTTGTGAACCTTATTGGTAATTATCTTTGCCAGAGGCTTATAATGAACTAAGATGGCTGGAGAACATAGGTCTCCTGGAAGGCTTTCCCCCCCCCTTGCTGGATGTTCTGTATAGCTAATTTATACATGCTGTTGCTACAGATGTTATTCATTTAGAGTGCACAGTGTTGGCGATATGAATGCATTTCAACATAGGCAGTATAGTGCATTCATAATAGGCTGAATTTCAGACTTGCTTCTATCCCATTAGTTCGCCTTGTGTAAAGGAGTTGTTAATGGAAGAAAGAAGCTCCTAAATTTCATGAAGATCTGGAATCCAAGTATATTTAACTTTTCCTTATTTGAAAATTCACATCATATCTTGCCAAGTCTTTCCAGTTAATTAGCTTCCGAGGTTAAGTGGCCTACAGTGTAATCCCAGTCCTTCCTCCTTGACTTTATAACAGAAAAGTAATAAAACATTGCTATATTATATTTTTCTAATTTTAAAGGATGCATTAGTTTGATATTTTAGGCCCTAATCTGGGCAGCCAAATAAATTGAGGATCATTTAAAAAAAAAAAAAAAAAAAAAAAAACCCCACCGCTCTTGGTTAGCTATTGGGGGGGGGGGGAAATTTTTTGACTAGGAGGGTGGTGAAGTAGTGGAATAGGTTACCTAAGGAAGTGGTGGAATCTCCATCTTTAGAGGTTTTTAAGGCCTACCTTGGCAAAGCCCTGGCTGAGATGATTTAATTGGGAGTGGCCCTACTTTGAGCAGGGGGTTGGACTAGATGACCTCCCGAAGTCCCTTCCATTCCTAACCTTCTATGATTCTGTGACCTATTCCCTTGTGCACAGAGGTAATGAATTTATGGAACTGGTGCATCCAAACCCCATCACACTCACCATGACATACCTACCAGGTGTGCAGAATATTCTGGTGAATAGTCTCAGTAGGCACTTCCCTGCAGACCATGAGTGGAGAAATTCACAGTTTTGTCTTGACTGAATTTTCACCCAGCGGAGAATATCATCTTTGGTTCTCTTCACCTCCCAAACAAGAAATTCAACCTCTACTGATCCAAAGCAACACTAGGTTGAGACTCCAGGGACAGACCATCTATGATATACCTTTCTTCCCATTCCCCTACTATCCCAATTTCTTTGGAAAACCTGCCATGACCGAACCACAGATTCTCATTTCACCCAAATGGCACAGACGGTGTTAATTTCTGGACCTTCAATGGATGTTATGCCATCAGTGTTTGACCTTTTTCTCCATTTATCAGTTCAGAAGGGCAGGACCCAATGCCCCTTCTCATGTCACAGCTTTGTATTTGGATGGGCATTAGACCTGGAACATTCATGTTCATCAGCTATCTGAACTACCCTCAAGCAGAAAATCTCCACTAGAAAATGCTAGCTAGCTAAACAAGTGTTACTCTACATTGTCAAAATAGAAGTGATATCACTAGCATTGATAAGTGTCCCTCCCTGTCATTTTAGATTATCTTCTGTCCTTCAAACTGCTGGGTTTTCTGTTAGCTCTTTGAAGGTCCACTTGGCAGCGGTCAGTGATTTCCAAGTTCCAGTGGAGGACCAGTCTCTTTATTCACCTTACCAGAACTGAAGTCCTGAAAGGTGTTATTAGGGTCTTCCCTCTGCTGGCTAAAATGACACCACATGGGATCTCCACTTGATATTCGCAGCTCTTCTCAAAAAACCCGTTTGGACCGATCGCTACATGTTTCATGTCACACCTTTCCATGAAGATTGTTCTCTTTGTGGCTATCACGTTATCCACTTGGAGCACACACGGCTGATCCATTGTATATCATGTTTATAGTGAGTCTCCCTTAATCTCCAATCAAAATTCATCCCCGAAGTAATTTGAGTTTCCCATGAATCAGGCTATTCGCTTATTGATAGTCTTTCCCCAGACTTTGTATTTCTAGCAAAGAAAAGAAGCTGCACTCCCTCCATGTCCAATGGGGCTTGGCTTTCTATTTGTAAAGAACAAAATCAATTAGGAAATCACAAAGACAATTTGTAGCTATAGCAGAACAATTGTGAGGGCAAGTTTTATTGGCCAAGGGACTCTTTAAGTGGACCTTTTGTCTGCCTCGTTCACTTTTATCAGTGAGCATATATTCTTCCCTGAGGATAAGAGCACAAACAACTTCAATGGCATCTCTTTTTGAAGTCCCAATACTGGATGGTTTTAAGGTGACTATTTGGAGCTGTGTCTAGCTTTTAATGAAGCACTATATCCTCGCCCAGGTTTCTTCAGCAGAGGTAGCTGTGGAGTCAGCAGTCATCCCTACCAACTTCCTCCTCGTATCATCTTCCTGTTTGAATACTGCTTACCAGTCTCCTACATGTGGAATATACACAGAGACCAGTATTCAAGGAAGAAATGGAATTTACTTACCTATAATTCCAAGTGCTTCCAAATATGTGGTCCCAGCTGTGTTTCAGTACCTGCCATCCTTCCCTCCCTGCTTTGGATCTTATCTGATTCATAGTAAGAGAAAGAACTGAAGAGGCATTGGTCCATATTGCCATTTATGTACTTGGGTCGGAGCATGAGGAGAGCACCTGCATCATTATGGACCAATGGATATTTACTGCACATCTCTAGCCTCAGGCACAAGAAGTGCATGTGTACCCATGAGCTGAACAGAGGTAGGGACCATGCATCTTGAAGAACCTCCAGTTACAAGTAACCTCTCTTTTTAACTAAATCACACCAGTGCAAAACAATAACTCTGCCCAGATTTGCTCAGTTCTGGGCTTGGCCTTGCTAGGAAGGTTTATGAATCTGATTGAAACTTCTATGACACATTCTCTCCTATGATTAGAGTTTTTTGGGGAAAAATGTTTGTTTTTTTAAATATCTACTCAAACTAGTGTGATAAAACCCTTCATGGTTTGGGTCTTGTCACTTTCATAAAGATTTAGTCTCCAGTATAACAGGGTAATTAAGATTAACTTGTTTTCTGCAGATCTGTTTATCTAGGAATAGGGGATGGACCTTTTTAGTCATGAACTTCTGACATTAAAATTCATCTTTAGTCATAGGTTGTGATTTTTTGCAAAGATTTTTACATAGGTGTTCAATTGTAGCCACTGAACAGCCACATTGAAGTCAAAGGGTGACTACTCTCACTGTAAAAGTTGAGTGCACACTAATTTGTGGAATTTAGAATCTTGGAGAAGTTGTACATATGTGGATCTCCGCTGCATGTTGCAAAGTCAACTTCCCCACCAGGTTTTTAGAGGTAGGTTAAAGTGAGTAGGGTCTCCCCTTGTAGTGTTGAAAGTAGGTGAACATTTTCTGCAAAATGACTGTGTATTTATTGTAGTACTGAGAACGCCAGTCATAGACAATAAGGATAAGAGTGTTTTGTGAACCAGACTGAACACACACAAAGGAAGAAAGATCCCACTCCTTGTAAACTAGTTGCCAATCCTGTAGTGTTAACCATTCTGCTGTAGAGACTGCAAACTTGGCAGGTCATTTGAGTCCATGTGTCCTGAGCTCCACTTCCTTGCAGCTGAAACAGTTTAACGCTCAGATGGAACAGTAGCATGTGCCCTCCCCAAAATAAAATAAAATTGAAGCTAGGCTTTTGGCCATAGTAAACAGGGTAAAAGTTGCTGGTTGGTTGTAACTTAAAAAAAAAAAGTTTACCGTCAGACTATTTTAATGCTATTATAATAGAAATACCACCTTTATCTCCAAATGCTTGCTGTTTGAGTAACTCATGCAATCTAATTTGTTTAGAATGGAACATCTTGATTATGGTTGACACCATAACCTCAAATGGCACTTGCTTCCTCTGGGTTTGTTAACATACTCTTGTGCTAATATATTTGACTCATGAGAATCTGTGTTGTGGGACTGCTTCTCTCCCTTTTTTTACATATGGGCATCTGAATATTTCTTTCCTCCAAGGCAGAAATCTATAATAGACTGAAAACCACAGTGTGAAAAAAGAATCGAGTTATTTCTGGCTTAATTATAGAACCACTAGGCTTCCTGCATTAATTTCTTTTCTGGCACTAGTGTGTTCAACAGGGAAGGGAGCCTGTGTGTTATGATGGCTGTTTCTTCCCATGATGATTTTCTTAGACTTACTGTGCACATGCTCATTCACCTCTTAACAATGAGCCTAGTGTACACATGGTAGCTGCTTCTGTGTCTTTCCATTAATGTTTGTAAATTTGATGGAATGTTTGGAAGGAATGTTTTTGGTATGATCTATAATTAACAGTAATAAGACTAGAAGTTGTGCATTGGAAGTGGATTGTGCTTAAATACACAATAACAAAGCCCTCTGGGAGCATCCATGAACTGGTGAAAGCTGGGAGGTTTGCTCAATTAGCAATGCATGCAGAGGTAGATTCTGAAAGGGCCTCTTGGTACTGACTCTTTCCTTCCAGAAGAAGTAAAAAGGCAGTGGTACCGCAAGAGGTGAGTTTGTATAGGATCAAATTTGAAACCTGCATTTAAACAGACCTCCATTGTTGTGTTTTATTATCTGAAACCACAAGTTCTTGCCAGATATATTGCGGACTATACTAACTTTTCTTAGCAATGTGATTGGTCAACAAAATCTCACGGTGTCATTTTCACTCCTTGATTGGATGACTACCTTTGTGCAACAGAACTGTGAGTAAAAGCTAGAGGCCAGGCTCATGTTTTAATAAAAAAGGCCTTTAAATTATGACAGAACCTACTTGCACTATTTAATGTGTAGTAGCTAATCATAGATGATTCATAACCTTCCTTGATGTCTGTTCTTTCAGCTCTGCAGAAGCAGCGACACAGGGAAAGCTGGCAGGAGAGATCTGCTTCTGCTTGCTATTCAGTGCTTCTTTTCTACCTCCACCTCTGCAAAGCAGAGTGTGTAAATTCCATTTAATTCAGCTGTGTGAATTCCTTGGCTCTTCACTGTAGGTAAGGGAATTCATTGAACCTCTGTCAACATGTGGTAACCCTGGTCCTAAGTATGAAGGTGTTGCCTCCCAGCCTCCCATACAACTCAGGTTATAATGTGGCATTGTTCCAAGGTGCAGGACTACATTGATTCAAGTTGTCATGCTATGTGGAGTGGTTCACAACTGAGTGTTCCAGCCCTGGGGCAAACTACTAAAAAGCAGGGCAGATACCCCAATCTAGTGGTGTGTTCTATAATTAGACTTCACCAGCTGGGTGATCACATCTCTTAAGTCTTATCATGACGTTAGAGGCCTCTTGGTCTGCCTTGATTCTGAGGCAAACTGAGCTTAGTGATAAATGGTGACTTAAATCAAAAATATTTAGGTTGTTTCCAGTTCCAAGAGACCTATCGCTTAGATCAGTTTGACATAGCTACCCTTTTGGAATTGGATCAGTCTGTACCTTTGATCTCCTACCCAAGACAGCACTGGCAGCCAATCCTATAGTAAACTAACTAAGGATTTATTAATTAGGAAGAAGAAATGAGTTATTTACAGGTTAATGCAGGCAACGTAGAAGCACAAATGAGTTAGTGTGTAGTTTCAAAAGGTGATAGAGATGCAGTAATGTGTTTGCTGAATGTCTTTTAGGGCTAGCCCAGATTGAAAGAAGGGAATCTCTGCTTTGTTTCTTAGCTCCACCCATTATAAGAATCCAGACAGCAAAGAGAGACCCATTTCTTCTTGTATTTTTATATGCCCTTCCCCTAGAGTTCAAACCAATGGGACATGAGCTTCTGCATATAACTTCAAGGGTAGACAGGCAATCAAAGGTTTTTTTTGTCCTACAGGGGCCCATGTAGTCTTGGCAGTGCTTGATGTGTGGGAGAACCATTCTTCCTGCCTTGGTTCACAAATTCACAGCAGTCATTTTTACAATTACAAAGCAAAACTTTCATATTGTTTAATAGCACAGGAGACCGATGTTACAAGTAAGATTAATTCATACAGCAACAGAGAAGCATTTTGTAGAATTTAAATGCTAAACACATTTTTACAAGTCTAACACCTATCTCAAACAATGCTAAAATACAGGTGAGCTGGTGTGGTTTCCAGCTATGCATTTGTCAGTGCTCAGCTGATGTCTGTAGACTTGGCAAGTGCTGGCACCTGGTCTACCAGCATCACACAGATGTTTATCACCTATCCATAGCAAAGATCCCCAAATGTCATTTGAATTCATCTTACCCTGAAATACTTGTTTTATTCCACATGGGACTGCTATAACTTCAAGCCCTGGCCAAGACTTGATTATGATGCCTCTCCTTTGATAGCTCTTACTCACTGCCCCAGCTCCCTCGCTATTTATATACAGAAGGTAGGCTTATTTATCTGGAATCCTTTTTCAGTGAAAAGAGAAACTATTTTAAACTGATGGTAAAAGGGTAAAAATAGCACTAGTTAATAGTATACTTACAGATTTTAGAGAAACTGCATCCAAGGCCTAATCTACACATTAGAAAAAGTTTGTCATTATCTAGTTATAATGGCACATCCTCCTAGCATAGGCTCAGATTTTAACTGGTAAAAGGGTTTTTGTCATGTAGTTTTTACTTGCACCTCACTCAAACAAAATAAGTTATTGTAACAAAAGTACTTTTTTTGCTGGAATAACTGCATGTACATAGCACTTTTGGTGATATAGCAATGTCATTAAAAATATGGATATTAATATAATGGCAAAACCATCTAATGTAGACCTGACCCAAGACCCTCCAATAATTGGTTGGAGGTTTTTGTTTGGTTTTGCTTTATTTTATGGATTTTCTTTAGAGTACAGATTCACTAGGTTCATATTTTTTTCCTTGGTAAGGGTGGAAGAGAGGCAAATAGATACGGTACATTTCTATTGACAATTAGCTGAATTCTGCAAAATGAGACCTGAACTCCAAAGCTTGATAATACTTTGAAGTCAGAGGTGTAACGCCATCATTCACCACATTCCCAGTTACCGAAGTCTGGCTGGATTTGATTGCCCTGAGTATTTTTGTTTTTGTTTTTTGTTATGGTGGGAACAATCAGATGCCATTTTTGGCAAAGGGTGGTATGTGCTAGTCTACATCTAGGGAATGTGGACAAATGTTTGGGATAGCCACTGGGACTAGGATGTAGAACAATGGTTTTCAAACTACAGATTGGGACCCAGTACTGGGTAATAGACCCTCAGGTACTGGGTCACGGAGCTCACTGCTGCTGCCACCGAAAAACTGGAATACAGTGCTGAAAGATGTAATTGTTGGGTCACGAGCATAAAAGATGTTTTTCAACTGGGTCCTGAGAAAAAAAGTTTGAAAACCACTGATATAGAATATCAGTTTTCAGTGTAGTCTTAGACTGTTCTGTTTCTAATATACAGTATTTCCAAATATGACTCCTTCCCCATTCTAAGGGTGGGTAATCTCGAGTGCAGTCAGTAACGGTCTCTCCAGTACTGATTAATACTATTGGATGTTAGGAGTAGATATCTCTTACGCTTTGATGTGGATCATCCATCAGAGGTGGCTTTTGTGCTATAAAGTCCTCAAGGAAGTGTAGAGATGCCATACTTTCTATACACTCTATAGGCAGTATTTTGATTCTTGGGGCAGAAACAAAGCAGCCTAGGGCAAAGCAGTCATCGGCTCCAGCTGCACGGAAGAGTAGGAATATTGTTACTTCATTTCTGTAGAGTTCCTGTTCATAATATGAGATTTATCCTGACACCAATCAGCTCATCATAAAGATGCTACCACTGTGACTCGTGCATGTTCTCTTATCACATGTAGCATCTCTGAGTTTCTCATGTCCTTGTCTGGTGGTAAGAATCCTCTTCCAACCTCTGTAGGAATGGTATCCAGGAGTCTGATCACCGGAAGTGATGACCTTTCCTCTTTTAGCTGAAGTAAATCTCTACTAGCTACTAGTAGTAAGAGGTTCTTATCCCCTATGGACCATCCATTAGAGAAGGACACAACACACTTAGCTAGCATGTTGTACAGCCTGTTGTTCAATACCAAGAGTGGTATTTCTAGGCTGTGTGAGTGTTTGTGTCAAGTATACACTATTGGACTCGAGAGAGAGGGTAGACTGAGAAAGAAATACTATCCAAATAGATAAATCTGATGAATCAAACTGTCAAATACTAATACACTTTAGGTAGCACCTTATATAGTAATATAGACTTTCTGGAAAACAACAATATATATGGCTAATAATACAGAACTTTATTTCTTTGCTGCAGGAATACCATTGCCTAGCAGCATACTGGTGTCCTCTTTCATAATTCTGAAATATAGCCATGTAAGGCAATCTAGGGTACTATTCAATGAGAAGATTTATAGGACTTTGTCTGTGTGGTCGGTCGGTCAGTCTGTGGTGAGGTGTAAATCTGTCCGCTAGTGTGCCACATGCTGTCTATGTGGATCCCACAGCCACGCATTGCATGTTCCCTAGTACATGTCACACTCCTCTAGTTCCAAAGTGGAATAGATTAAAGTGCATTAAAGAAATTTCAGTGCTTGGTAGCAAGGGTCCTCCAGATGGTGCGTAATAAGCTAGCGTGTTGTAGATTTACACTCCAATCTGCCTTGCACTGAGTCTTCCAGAGAAGGCCTCGGAGTGTTTGGCTATGTCTACACGTACTAAAGTTAGTTCGAATTAGTTAATTCGAACTAAATCATTCAAACTAATTTTTGTTAGTTTGAATTAACTTAATTCGAACTAACAACATTTAGTTCGAACTAAGCAAGTGCCATTCATGGCACTTACTTAGTTCGAATTAGCGAATTGCATTGAGTTCAATGGGCCGGTTAATTCGAACTAATGAAAGCCTAGTGTAGCCATGGCTTAAGTTAGTTCAAATTAAACTTCCTTATTTCGAACTAACTTGCCAGTGTAGACATAGCCTTAGATACCAGTTTTCACCTGGACACCCACAAAACACAGACTTGAATCCTGGCATAGTCAGCACAGCTCTTCACTAATTCTGTGAGCCCCTATTTTACTGCCTTGAGACGATGATGTGACTTCCAGACGAGCCCTGAAAACCTAGCTCTTTCTGTCTTATACAGAAATCCAAGATAATATGGTCTACTTTATAAGAGTAGGGTTTTGTTCTGGTACCCTTTCATGTTTGTTTTCTACAGTCTGTCTGCCTAAAATCCTTCTCTCCCTTCCAGAGAGGGCAGCTCTTCATTAAAACGACTGTGGGGATTTATTCAGCATACGCAGATATGCTGACGCTGTAATAGATTTATTCAGCATACGCAGACATGATGACACTGTAATTGGAAGATCACAGCCAGGTCGGACAAGGATACTTCAGGCTGCAATGGCATACTGCCACATACTTTCACACCGGCCTTGGCGTTTCAGTGTCTGGATTTCTGTGAGAATTTACTGATAGTGAGGAGTAAGAAGAGCAGTAAACACAATTATAAATCTAGGGGTTATCTAACCAATGGCTTATAGGTTTGTTTTATATAATTATATATGCACCAATTAACTGCCTTGTCATAGTTGGTGGTGGGACTATGGAAATGTATAAAAATCTTTACACTTGTATTAATAAACGTTCTTGCTTGCAATCATATTGGTTGTTTGTGCTTGATCCATCCCGCATTGAACTCGACAAATGACTTTATTTTATTTGTAAGGAGACTTGGGTTTGAAATCATTGTAGCTGATATAATATACCACTATACAAGTGTGCTGGGCATGTCACAGAAAACACAAAAAGGACATGTTCCTGCCTTTTATGAGCATCCATTTAAAAATAGGCAGTAAAAGGCTACTGTTACTGTAAAATACAGCGGGTATCAGTACATGGTTATTCAATTAGGCAGATATGTCTAGGTGACTACAAATTATGTTTACATTTAAACATTTTCTTTAATAAATGTATGGTTTGAATGTTTTTGGTGGAGGGCGATTATGAAATATGTTTCAATTCAAGTGTTAATCTTTTATTATGCTGAAATTTGAGTGGAGGAGAGCAAAGTTGGTCCTAGCATTTTTGAGGCAGGCTTGGTGTAAGAAGTTCATGACTTCAGGCAGTCTTCAGTAACCCACAGAGCAAATGGAGGCATTGTGGGAAGGTTAGAAAGCTGTGTGGGTTGATGTCCTGGGCCTGCGATGCCCTGGTGCAGGCATCAATTCCGTTTGCAGGGGAGAGGCAGGTAAAAGCCTGTGGATTTAGGTCTGGTCCCTTGGGTTCCCTTCTGGGCTGGCAGAAGGGTGATCATAATCCATGGGGTTATGTTTCCTTTCAGGTAGTGTGAGGTAATCTGAGTTAGCAGGATGACTCTTTAGTGAGGGTTATGGGCTCTAGTAGCTGGGGGCAGTAAAGCAGCTCCCTTTGTCAGGGCAGCATGACCTAGCAGCAGGAATCAGCGAAATGGCTACCGTTGTCAGGGCAGCATGGTCTAATGGCCCATTGGGGGAATAGGGCACCGCCTGTGGAGGTGTAGCACCCAGAGTACGGAGGCTCAGGGCCCTTTTGGTGTGGGGGTTGCTGGCTACTGAGTTAGTGGAACTCCACCTGGAACACGCAGATGCCGCTTCTGTTGTCCCCTCCTCTCCCATCCCTCAGGCCCCTTGGACTACTTTCTATGCTATTTGATCATGGCTTTCCAATCCTCTGGTGGTTTTGGTGTTCTCCGGCCACGTGAGCACCAGTGGCTTGGTCCCTTCTCGGGGCTTGTCTAGCAGCCTGGGCTCTGGCTGGCGTTTGGCAGCGTTAGGGTCTTTCCCTGGTGTCAGTAGTGGTCACCTGGGGAGCATGGGTGGTGTGCTTCCTTCATGGTCAACAGTCAACCCCAACTGAACTGGGTCAGGTGACTGGCTTTTATATCCCTCTTTCCAGCTGAGCATGCCCAGCTCGCGCGCGCGCTCTCTCTCTCTCTCTCTCTGTGTTGGGGAGCGGGGCGGGGCTTCTTCAGTCAGCCTGCAGTGAGTCCTTAACCCTTGCTCTATCAGTGTGGGGCTGATACCCCCTGTCACAGTTGGAAATACTTGTCAATAAGGGGATGTGGGAGGATCTTAACTGGCAAGAAGATTTAAATTCTTGTCAATGTAGGCCCAGGTGATTTAGAAACCTAAATCTTTCAGAAGTAATTTAGCCACTTAGGTGCCTAAATCCCAACAGGGTTTAGGCTTGTAAGTGCCTAATACACTTGAAAATGAGACTTGGTCTCCTAATCAGGTGTTGTAAGGCTGAGTGTTGAAGTGCCTAAATTCTTCTAAAAGTCTGGGACTGGTTGAAAGGGTAGAATTTCAATAACTGGTGGGGGAAACTAATCATGTTGCTCATCAGTATAGTCCCAAGTTTGTCTTTCATGGTGGCTATGGGTTTTGTCGGTAAAAGCTGAAAAGAGTACTGACAGATCAAAGTTCTCAGAAATGTTGGCTCCCACATGGTTTTAATGTTGATGCCTTTTTAAAGTTGGCCTTGAGGGACAATGCTTGAAAGTGCTGTTTGAAACTCCTCTCCCTTTTTCTTCTGATACTGGCAGTTCTCCAGCCTCCAATGTAGCTCCTCTGAATAAATTCATATTCAGAAAAGGAGTGTGAATGCAGTTACCAAACTTTTATTTAGGGATGAATGGACCTTAAAATGTCAAGACTTCAGATTTAAATAATCTGGAAAAGTTTTTATCTAAAACAGCTGAGTCTACAAAAACAGGCTATAGCACAAGCAGAGCTGTCTAAAGATTTCTAGCAGCACCTGTTTCAATCTGTGCTGGATGCATATCCCATTATATCTTCCAATTCTGGTCTCAGCAGAAGCTGAAGATGAAAAAATAGATAAGCAAACATTCCAGAATTTTTAAGTTTTGATTGTGGTTCCATTCTGTAAATGAGTGAGTGTTTGAGGAGGGCATGGGAAGTACAGAGGGATTTATGGGTGCCAGTTTGTCCATTTCTATTATGAATTCAGCTTCAGCAGCTGCTCCGCTAGCTTAAACATCTTTCATGTTACTATTTTAGCTCCCAGTTCATCACTAGCTGAATAGGAGCTTTTGGGCTTGTGTTGATAAAGCCGTTGTGGATGAGGAGCGAGGCTGAGGTGTGTGTATGAGGAGTCTCTTCGCTAAAACTCTCTGGCAAACAGTTTGGGGCGTTGGAGGGGAAAAAGGAGATTTAAAATGATCTTAGTAAAGACACGATTTAAAGGAAAACGAAACTACTAAGATTCCCTTGGTTGCTGCTGTGGCATTTATCATTGTTTCTTCTACATTAGTTTTTAAAGGCTTTGTTTTGAAGGCAGGGATTAAAAAAGTGCTTGATTTAAGGGACGATGTCAACCTTTTGTAAGGTTCTAATGTTTCAAGTCCTGGTTAGGGATTTCAGTCTCCCTGTATGAAACAGATGTTTAACTGTTTAAACGATGACACTTTCAAGTTTTATTAAATAAAATTGAAGTGTTGCTATTAACCAGGAGCTTGGAAGAAGTGGCTCTTGCAATTGCCTTCAGCAAGCATTCTCTCTAGGCTGAAATGTAGTGAATATACTCCTGCTACATGCTGTTATATTCTTTTTTTACTGAAACCGTGTAGTCATGCAATGTGTACAGCAAAAACAAGAGTCCTGTGGCACCTTAAAGACTAACCAATTTCTTTGGGCATAAGCTTTCGTGGGCTTCAACCTACTTTGTCAGATGCATCTTTATGAAGCCCATGAAAGCTTATGCCCGAAGACATTGATTAGTCTTTAAGGTGCCATAGGATTCCCGTTTGTTTTTGCTATATACAGACTAACATGGCTACCCCTCTGGAATTTGCCATAATGTATACGGTTTGCAAGAACTACACACTACACTGCATTAGCTAATCAAAGTCTAAAATTAGAAATACATGAAGCCTCTTTTTTTTTAAAAAAAAAGTGGGACACATCTTCAACTGCTATAAACTGGCATAACTCAATTGACTTAAATCGTGCTATCCTGATTTACCCCAGGTGAAGATCTGGTCCATTTGGAGTGTTATACTTAATCTCAGTGGATAGTTGCATCAGAGTAAATTAAAGAATTTATCATGGAGATGCATTCTCTTCTAGAGTTTATGCTTCTAATAAATACTTCCTCAAAAGTCAATTTCTGCTTGCGTTACGATGAGAATAGTCCCACTCATTTGACTCTGGCAGTATATCTGCAGTTTGTATCTTAGTAGAGCTGATGAAGTCTATTGAAATCACTTTTTCTGAAGAACATTTTGTCCTTTAGAATACAAGGTATGTGTATACAAATCTCTGAAATTTGAGTAAATATACGATTAAATGTAAGCAGTTTACTGTTGAATGTACTATGGAATGTATAATAATCTCAGCACTGAGGCAATTTAAACATACTACTCTGTAAAATACCAGGTGTGGAGAGAGACTTTCAAAAGTTGCCTAATTCCCATTAATAAACCTTCTTTTGAGCATTCTCAAGTGCTTTAAAAACACTGTTGAATATAGTCTAACAATATACCTCTGAGGTATTTACCATAACTCTAATTGTACACTTTCTAGATAACCTGAAACAAGTGACCAATTAGGTTTCCACTAATTTTGTGCGTCTCCAGGTTTTGGGTATTCACAGTTAAAGCCATGTGATGAAAATGAAAATGCATGTCTAGGAAAGTGAGGCAATTGGCAACTGCTCAGGACCTCTAAAAGACCAGCCATTAACTGGAGTGTGTGTGGGGGTAAGGGGAGTTGTAACTGCTCAGCACCTCTGTAATTTGGGAGATTTATTTAAGTGATTTAAATACAGATCTGGGTTGTTCATTCAGGAACCAGTTTGATCATTTTGTGGTCAAAATGATTGAACTCAGTAGAACTTCAGTGCTAGAGCCTAGAAGTCTTTGTTTTCAGTCATCTCCTATGTCCCATACACCGCATTATAAACCAGTACCTTTTAGTGTCTGTTGACTGGAGCAGGAGTCTAGTACTAATACAGTGTGCAAACATAATACTTATATGGCTCTCTTAAAACTCAGAATGTGCACAGCTCATATGGCGAATGTGTTCTTCCTCCCCCTCCTCCCAACCATATGCTTCTACAATAAAGATAATGGTTAAGAAGTGATTATTAATCAACCTGGAGGGATTTGAAGAGCTTCCCCACATACAACACTTTTTCTTTCCCCAACATGATCATACAATTTTTTTATTGCAATAATCTGCTTCAGTGGATAAGCAGTTTATTAAAACTTCAACAATGCACTTTTTGTAAGGTCCCAACAACCTATTAAAGTAGAAAATTATATGAAACAAATCTACAGCCAGTTTCTTTTGGTTTTTATTTGCCTGAACTCTTTAAAAATGCTTAGTTGCCTAGATCTAGAATTTTTTTCACTACTGTTTCAGGAAGGACAAATTAATTTTCAAAGGGCCTTGTTTTTGCCCTTTGTTACCTAAAACTGTGGTCTTACAAGACAGCAATATAAACATAGTTTGTACTCCTCAAAGAGAAATGATCTTATGGATGCGGAGTGACATTAAGGTTGGAGCATGCAAATATTTATTGCCACTGAAGCAAATGGGTCTTCTCAGAGTAGGAAGCACTGCACCCAATAATATGCTTAGAGGGTTGGGGAATCTAAGAAAATGCACATAGATACATATAGCATACTCTAGTCTAGTTCTTCTTTAAAGCATCAGTTTTCAACTAATCACATGGAGATGTTGTGCCTGGTAGTTACGAAGGTACCTAGTACAGTTCTAAAATTTGAAATGCAATTTTAAAAAAGTCATACAATTGGACACTGATCACATGACAGTTTTTCCATTTATAATAGATTCATCTAGACTGCACAAAATTCCTTTCTTTAAGATAGAAAACAATACTAAAAGAAATATCTCAAGATGAAAGGAATTTTTCAAGAGTGCTGACTGTCTATCTTGAGAAACAACAAAGTCTTTTGATCTTGTTCCAACCCCTCTGACTTGTAGGGGTTATATGGATGTACTAAAAGTGGAATTTAATCCTTAGGTTTTGGTTTAACTCCAAAATTTCTGATCTGCTTTACAGATCTCTTCTGTAATGCAAGTAGAGAATATCAAAAAGAAATTGTCAATGTGGGCAGGAGAGAATTTTGTGGAAAACATGCACAATGACGTATATTTTTATAGTTACAAACAAAAGTAAAAATCAGTTATTCTGGTTGGGGCCATTTTCCTTTTAATAACTCATTTAGCTTTATGATTGCTTAGAGGTCAAGTATGAACATTGTAGCTAAATACTTGATGCACACATTCTTTATATTCCACATGCTTATATTGCTATTTTCATTTCCTTTGACAATATTTGTATCGACTTCTGCATCAAAGGATTTAGTTTTTATCCTCCAAATTAGGCTTCTAATTAATAGGGATGTGGAATTACCATTTTTCTCTATGTTGCCTTTCCCCCCCTCTCTAGGATTTTTGCTTATCCAGCAATATTAAGGGTGGAGATACAGATTTCATAGAAACACAAGGAACTTCCGGTAATGAGAGAGTTGGGTTTTGCTCTGAAATGCTATAGATCCCATCCCCAAGGGAGTCCAAAGGACTAAGTGCACCTCTTATACAGAAGTATCATGAGCAATCAATCCAGCCATACTGAATACCTTAACACTTGCATGAAACATGATTCTTTCTGGTGCTACAGTGGTTACACTTAATTTGTCCTATTTAGGAAAAAAACACAGTTGGGCTTAGGAGTTCCTATACTGAAAATAAAAAATTCCCAGAGAAAAAATGAGACTGAAATTATTTTGTCATAACAGTGCAAAAAGCATTCTACAGTGCTAAATGGTTTGAGGAATAAATCAATTATTCGTAGTCTATTAGTATTTATCTGCTTATAACTTTGTAACAGCACTTAATCAAAACACACTTTAAAAAAAATGAGTTAGCGGTGTTTGTCTTTAGTCTCCTAAGTGTAGATATCAAAGGATAATCTGTTATTTTAAGAGGATGTTATATAAATGAACATGAGGCGTTCTCTTGCACCTACTTCTGATTCTTTTGAGTTCATCTATCGTTTTATGTGCCGTGCAGTCCCAGGCATAGAGTTACCGGTTTTTCCTTTTGACTCATGTAAACTAGCCTTTTTTCCTGGAATTAAATGACTATTAAACTTGCATACAACTGCAAAAGCCTATGTTTATTAATTCTGGAAATATTTCTAGGTATGATGGAGTGCCATCTGGAATTTGACCATTAGATGATATCTACTTAAGAAGAAGAGGAAATTCCTAATGCTAAAGTGTAAGACTAATGACTAGGGACTTGGTTATATTCCTCATAATAGTATACTTTTTTCTTTGACTGTAGAAAATTACTTATTTCCATTTTTCCATCTGGACAATAAGTACTGCCCTTCCACACAGTCACATGACCCTTCCACTTGAAGATGAAATTGAAAAGATATCATGTTCGTTTCAATGGAATACATGAGTAATGAAAATCAAAGTTGTTCAAATTAACCTGTTGCTGTACAATACTATGGTTTGAAGTTGAGTACTGATCTTGGCCTGCTTGTTGCCATGGAAAAGACACTGGAAAAATCAGGCAAAAGTTTAGAAAGAGGGAAACAAAGTTTTATTTATTTTTATTCTGAAATTTGATTTGTTCTTATATAAATGCAAAACAAAACTAATCGAGGTATCTCTTATAAGAGTTGGTCTCTTACTTTGTCAAGTAATCCTTTGTATTGGGGAAGAAAGGATTAGTCCTGTTTCATTTCACGTTGATCCTTGTGAATAGTGCTTACTTTTCCTGCTTTTAAAAAAAACAGACACGAAAAGGGAGAAGAGAGAGAAGATAACATAAGGTGGGGAAAATGTGGTTTCTGCTCTCTGACTAGCCTTGCATCCCTTTACAGATGGATACTCTGGGCTGGGAGGTCAGCCACGACAGCTATTGCTCTGGACCCTAGCTTGCTTCGTCAGTCTAGGATGGCAACTCCAGGTCTGGTCAGGTCCTTTTCCTTCACTGGACTTTCTCAGACTGGGCAGAGCTGGGTGGGATATCTCCTTCTGTCATGATAGTGTTGTGTAGTGCAGTTGGTCTCAGACTGGTGAAAACCCAACAGAGGGTAGCAGGAAGATGGTGGTACGTGGGAATGGAAAGGAGCATATAAGATAATGAAAGACAAAGCAGGATCTCATGTATCTTGTGATCCTCTTTCGTTATGGTCAGTTATCAGTGGGCTGGACTGGATATCTTGATTTCTTACTGTGTCCTTCATTGGTGAGCATCTGGGGTAAAGCAGATGATTTTCTTTAGGGAATCCCTCAGAAATGCATACCACATGTGCTATTTTAATCCTTGAAGGCCTTCTTGTTAAGGACCAGAAGAAGGAGTGATAGGAGGAATAGCTCATTCATACCTTGTTTTACCCAGCAATTAGGCTTAATTTCTGATTTATCAGTTTGGGTCCATGAATTTCTAGTTCCATTCTCATGTTTACCTTGGATCATATCAGACCTTTCTGTCTGGAGCAGCCCAGCCTTTCCATCTCTCTTTTGCCTATTTTTTTTTTTAATACTTTTTTTTTCTAATTCTGGGTGACTAACATTGTATGAATTTCCACCATCTTTCCAACAATTGAGATCACAACAAGCATCTAGCAGGCCTATCTCAGTTGTTATAATGGATGTATATTGGGGTTTGTTGTGAAACCTCAAAAGTGTTTTCCTTTTGGTTTTAATGTTGGACAAAGGTTTTGGTTGGTACACTTTTAAACTGAACCATTTTTTGCTCCCCAAATAAAAACAAGTGTTTCTGGGTAGGTGGGTGTTGAGAGAAACAATTTCCTATTGATGTTCTGTTCAGTATTCATCAGGGCTTAGATACCATGGTGATGAGCATGGTATTAAAGTCTAGAATGAAATCAGAGAACACCAACAGATTTCAAGACTTCTCCCAGCATTCCTATATTAGTGTAGAGGAGAGCAGGGCTAAGGGAGGATAGTTGTTAATTGCTAATGATGATCTTTTAATGTAACAGGATTTCTATCAGACCATTGACGGAAACTACTTGAGTTTTATGAAAAACAAACATAAACAGTTTTTAATTGGAAGTTCTAGGGTGGATTAATATATAAGAGTGTGAGGAATTTCATGTGACATTGAATGTTTGAGAATAACAAGATGTTGAGATGTTTCAGAGGCGATCTTTATTGTTAGCATACAGTTTATATATATTTAAGAAGTTGGACTTGAAAGCAAAGAGTTGAGATTTTATATTCCACTTCTGGACTGATGTCATTGTAGTATCGCTGGAAATATTACTTCTCTGGATGTGCAGCATCTTGGTGATTGAAACCAGCTCCCTTGATTATCTTATTAGAAGCTTGATTTGTGTTGTCATTCAGAGTATGTGAGAGTGTTGTCACAATTATGTTTACACTGAGCTGGGAGGTTAGTTTATTTTGCAACGATGATACTTCCAATCATCTGCCAGCAGCATTGTATGTTCTGTGAATGCAGCTATGTGGAGAGAATTCAAGAATCATTCATAGTGATAATGATGGTAATTCATTCAGGTATTTGGGCTGGACAATTGACCACCCTACTTCTTAGGATCAATCTGATGCTATCTGGGAGAGTGGGAGTGTGTGACAGGTTCCTCTGGGGTACAACCTGCAACCAGGGTACTCTGTGCCCCCTTTAACTTTCCAGCCTGAGGTGTCCCTCACAATGCTTTGCTAGGGACAAGCAGCAAAACCCTCCTGCTCTTATCACACAGCACAACATCATGTGAAGCCCCACATCCAGCTAGAGTGCACGAGTACTTCCAGAGCCACTCATTTATCTCTCAGAGAAAGGCATCAGCCAGTTTACCTCAGCTCAATGCATGGCACCCCAAAGTTGCATTGTCTTGCCCTGATCAGTGTGGATTTATTACCTAGTCCACCCCTCCCTCAATGTGGATAGAATACATGCATGCCTTTGTTAACTGAGCTGAGATTTTCCAAATGCTTCAGCTGAAACATGGTGTCTTAATTGAAATATAAAACAGATTTATTAACTACACAAAGATGGATTTTAAGTGAGTTTAAGTGGCTGGCATAAGAGATTAGAGATAGGTACCAAAGAAAATAAAGATAAACATACAATCAAAATCTTAAACCTTCTAATACTAGGCAGTATCTAGATTTTCACCCAGCTAGATGTTACAGATCTCAATGTACAAGCTCCTTCCTAAAGCTTGCGACCAATCTCTTGTTGAAGTCTTTTGTCTCTCTGTACTCCTATTGCTTCTAGTGTGTGTGTGTGTGTGTGTGTGTGTGTGTGTGTGTGTGTGTGTGTGTGTGTGGTGGGGGGGGGGGGGGAAGGCGAAGGCATAACCCCTGATCCCTTATTTTATATCTTTTTACCATGCACTTAGAAGATACTAATCTGGATCTGTCTAAATCGGATTTTGTTGAATCACAAGGTTGCTCAATCCCTCTGGTGTCTTGTGCAGCTGAGTTTTATATCTACTGAGTCCTAATCCATTGGTGTGACTGGGCCTCATCTACTCTCACTGAATTGACTTTCCTGGCACACTCTCTCTACCGTAGTTTCTACTTCATGCATCTGACAAAGTGGGTTGAAGTCCACGAAAGCTTATGCCCAAAGAAATTTGTTAGTCTTTCAAGTGCCACAAGACTCTCACTTAGTTTTATATAATTGAACAATCCCTTTTATGGTGTTTATGAATAGTCATTGAATTGTAAATCCTCTGATTACAGTTACAATTCCCTTGCAGGATAATTTTGCACCCTCCACCACCCTTGTAGAAGAGACTCTTAATTGTACAGCATATTCTTCTGAAAGCAAAAATCTCATAACTTGATAGACACATTTGGACAACACAGTGGGTTTTAAGCACATTGTGACTTTTCCTATGAGATTTTACATGGCATGTTTTTGCATGAAATGAATCATTTTTATGTGAGTGATAAATATGGGGATGACAGGGTGCTGTGTTGGCCACTTATAGTTCATCAGGGTTGGATGAGGGAGAGAGAACAACCCTTCAAAACATTTTAAGGTCTCATTTACCCCAAAATAGACTAAAGCATATTTGTATACATCATGAATTTCCCAGAATTTTTCTAAAGTTTTTGAGGAAATCTGACCAGCTCTCTCTGTAAGGAAGAGGGATCAGAGAGATTCTGAGAAGGGTGTTTTGGGCAATAAGACATCCTATGAGCCTAATACGGTAGCATTTTATGACATTTTTGGAACACACACGGCTGCTTTGCTAAAAAGGAGTAAAATACATCCTAATTAGTGATTTTTGCTGGTGCATCATATGGATTAAGTTACTTGGGTGGCAATAACTCCATTTCGGCAACGGCTTGTGTTGGAAATGGGATAATATGGTTAAATTCATACACTAACTATCTTTCTTGGAGTGGGGTGGGATAAGTGTTGTCCTGCTTATTGGAGTTTGTCTCATAGGTTCCTTAGATCAACACAGAGCATGCCTTGGTATATAGTATATATTTAATATACAAGAGGTGAACAGTGGATGTTGCAAAAGCAGCCATACTGCAGCAGCAAACTGTGGCAGCTGTTTAATAGAGTGCACAGTAATACTATGTAAAGCTTAAAACAGGAAGGGAAGACAGACGTACATGATTGAGACTGCAGAGGGAATTTTAGGTAGGAAGAATGCAATTATGCCAATTGTAATAAATATGATATGTATCTTAACATTTAGTGCCAATGAAGATAAAATATATTTGGTAGAATTAGGACAGATGTTGGATACGTCGTAGGACAAAAATACATGCAAAGAAACAAATCAGTTTGGGAATTGTAACTAGCCTTGCTATATAGCCGAGTTAACATTGCCAGACGTTCTGTGGTTAGTGAGAAGTTACTGTATTTCTTTTCATATAATTTGTTCTCTTTCTATTTTCTCTGCAACCAATGCTCAGGTTTCCATTTGCATTTCAGGTGGTCCAAGTCTTTGTTATTCCTTTTGAAGCCTTTGGCTGCCTTGTCATTGTAGAAAGACAATATTTGACATGCGGCTTTGCAAGAGCATTACTGTTTGTGCTTGCTCATGACCTGAAGTGCCTGTTTAGTTTCCCTACTCCAAAACCATAAATGTACAATTCAGACTTGTATGGCAGTGTCACTCATGTTTGAAAAATACATTCGCATAGAGAGTTTTTTTCTTTTAGATGTGGGATTTGGTCGCAAGTGTCACACATTCACTTATAGGAAGATCATTTGTTCCATTTAGTCTTACAAAAATCCATGTTTTATTCCTGAATCCTTACAGGTCCCATGAGGCCTCTCTCAGCCCTGCCTCTTCCCCGCTTTATACTGGCTTCCAAAAAATAAAATTCCAAGTATGATGGAGAAGAGGAAGGAATGTTGCATGGGTGAAGTGGTAACTCTTTCCCTTCCTCTGTTCCCAGCTTGCCAAAATCATCTTCTCAGTTTCCTGTCAAAGTAACTTTATGTCTGTAACAACTGGTTCCATGTTCTTGCATTCGAAATTCAGATGTTTCCTATTCTATTATGCCTCTGTGTTCTTATTTCAGTGGGGCTGCACTGCTCTAATAAAGCATATAATTGGTCTCTTAAGATATAAAATACTTGAACTGTAGGTTAACTAGTTTAGGCATGATATGAACAGGAAGGATAGGAACTGTAATTGCTGCTGAAAGCTCTTCATTGAAGCCTAAACCTTTAATCTGGAATCTAACCTTGTTGGTTAGTCATCAGCAGATGCTAATATGTAGCCATCTGTGTTTTCCTTCTTACACAGATTTATAATGATAAACGTATAAGGACTTGGTCCATCTCCCCACTTTTCCCAGTGAAACCAAAGGAACTCTACCTTTTGGCTAAAATAGAAATTTCATATCCACCTGTAAAATGGAAAACCAGGGGCAGTGTTCAGATATCGTGGGAGAAAATGGTTTTTCATTGAGAATAGTGCAGTTTTAGTGGTCTCTAATGTTGCTTTCCATTATTTGCTGTTTTGTGGCTTTTTTGATAGATGTATATATTTAATGTATAGTAATCAGGGCACTGATTCTGACAATGAGACTAATCATGTGTAAAATGAAACATATACGTACATAAGGACTGGATCCTATATCTGTAACCAGCAATTTTTTGTTGTGGAAAGTCTATTATATTTAGTCTGTTTACTGTTGATCTCTGAGATATGTTTGTCATTTTGTTGATGGGAGTTCAGCACGGTGCTGAATGTCAGATTAATTTTAGTGTAACAAACTCTTATATGGTAGCACAGTCTACGCTGGCATGTATCCTCATTCATTCTCCGCCCCTTACTGAACTGGGCAAATGTAGTCTATACTAATTTGAGTGTTTGGCAGTGTGACCTGAATAACTGATGCACTTTCCTTATATGAGGACAAGAAACTGAAATTTCAGTGGCTATGTGGAAAAATAGACACGAAACAGTCATTATGGAAACTTTCAGTGGTGAAGAAACATCCTTAGCTATGGGTATAGAGCCAGAAAATGCCTCAATTCTGCTCTACCTCAGGCATTTCTACTAATTCATCATGTTGTTTTTACAGAAGTTAATTGATTTCATGGACTTGATTAGAAAGCAGATACAAGATGAGGACAATAACATTTGCTTACATTGTCTATATTACGAATATTTTGCTTCCACTAAATCTCTCAAACAATAAAGCCTATCGTACGTGTGCACACCCATGCATTAGTGAAACAGGCTATTCCAATGGCCAGATTTATTTTTTAAAAGGAAAGTAGAGTGTTTTATGTAATCTCTCTATTCCTGCAGCTTCATTTTTAAGGAGGCTGCATGGTTGCAGAGAAAATTCTGAAAACGTGAGGCAAGTCCACCTTAAAGGTTCAAACCAAAGTGCGAATAAAACTATGCAAAGATATTAAACAAAACCTCACAGACTTCAAGCAAGTTTCATGACTTTTGGGGTGCCTAATTCATGATTTTTCATGTTGTATTCAGTATTGCTGCTGTAGCTTAAATGGAGATGTGGAACTTCTTGTCAGAAGAAGTTGTGAATGCTGAAACAATAATGGAGTTCCCTTTTGAATGGAGTTCAAAAAAGAACTAGATAAGTTCATGGAAGATAGGTCCATCAATGTCCGTTTGCCGGGACAGGCATGGATTGTTGTTTGCCAGAGACCAACAGAATCCATCACTTGATGATTACCTGTTCTGATTACTCCTTCTGAAGCGCCTGGCATTGGTCACTGTCTGAAAGAATACTGGGCTAAAGGGACCATTGGTCTGCCCCAATATGGCTGCTCCTATGTTCACTAGTGAGATTAGAAAACTTCTAGGTTGTGAGGCCTGTTGAGCCATACTCAATTATCTATATCAGAGGAAGGTGGAATAGAAGGGGCTACTAAGGGAACTAGGCATGAGGAATGCATAGGAAGCAGTTTCTGTAGGAGCATTGGTTTAAACTGCTCCATAGAGGCTGATCTTTACATAAGAACATAAGAACATAAGAAAGGCCGTACTGGGTCAGACCAGAGGTCCATCTAGCCCAGTATCTGTCTACCGACAGTGGCCAGTGCCCAGGTGCCCCAGAGGGAGTGAACCTAACAGGCAATGATCAAGTGATCACTCTCCTGCCATCCGTCTCCATCCTCTGATAAACAGAGGCTAGGGACACCATTCTTAACCCCTTTCTGGCTAATAGCCATTTATGGACTTAGCCACCATGAACTTATCCAGTTCCCTTTTAAATATTGTTATAGTCCCAGCCTTCACAACCTCCTCAGGTAAGGAGTTCCACAAGTTGACTGTGCGTTGTGTGAAGAAGAACTTCCTTTTATTTGTTTTGAACCTGCTACCTATCAGTTTCATTTGGTGACCCCTGGTTCTTGTATTATGGGAGTATTTAAACAACTTTTCCTTGTCCACTGTTTCCACATCAGTCATAATTTTATATACTTCTATCATGTCCCCCCTCAGTCTCCTCTTTTCCAAGCTGAAGAGGCCCAGCCTTTTCAATCGTTCCTCATACGAGGCACTCTCCAAACCCCTAATCATTTTAGTTGCCCTTTTCTGAACCTTTTCTAGTGCTAGAATATCTTTTTTGAGATGAGGAGACCACATCTGTACACAGTATTCGAGATGTGGGCGTACCATGGATTTATATAAGGGCAATAATACATTTGCAGTCTTATTTTCTATCCCCTTTTTAATGATCCCTAACATCCTGTTTGCTTTTTTGACCGCCTCCGCACACTGTACGGACATCTTCAGAGAACTATCCACAATGACTCCAAGATCTTTTTCTTACTCGTTGTAGCCAAATTAGCCCCCGTCATATTATAGGTATAGTTGGGGTTATTTTTTCCAATGTGCATTACTTTACACTTATCCACATTAAATTTCATTTGCCATTTGGATGCCCAATCACTTAGTTTTGTGAGATCTTTTTGAAGTTCTTCACAATCTGCTTTGGTCTTGACTATCTTGAGTAGTTTAGTATCATCTGCAAACTTAGCTACCTCACTATTTACCCCTTTCTCCAGATCATTTATGAATAAATTGAATAGGACTGGTCCTAGGACCGACCCTTGGGGAACACCACTAGCTACCCTTTTCCAATCTGAGAATTTACCATTTACTCCTACCCTTTGTTCCCTGTCTTTTAACCAGTTCTCAATCCATGAAAGGACCTTCCCTTTTATCCCATGACAACTTAACTTACGTAACAGCCTTTGGTGAGGGACCTTGTCAAATGCTTTCTGGAAATCTAAGTACACTATGTCCACTGGATCCCCCCTGTCCACATGTTTGTTAACCCCTTCAAAGAACTCTAATAGATTAGTAAGACACGATTTCCCCTTACAGAAACCATGTTGGCTATTGCTCAACAGTTTATGTTTTTCTATGTGACTGACAATTTTATTCTTAACTATTGTTTCAACTAATTTGCCCGGTACCGACGTTAGACTTACCGGTCTGTAATTGCTGGGATCCCCTCTAGGGCCCTTTTTTAAATATTGGCGTTACATTAGCCAACTTCCAGTCTTTGGGTACCGAAGCCATTTTAAGGGACAGGTTACAAATCTTAGTTAACAGTTCCGCGACTTCACATTTGAGTTCTTTCAGAACTCTTGGGTGAATGCCATCTGGTCCCGGTGACTTGTTAATGTTGAGTTTATCAATTAATTCCAAAACTTCCTCTAGTGACACTTCAATCTGTGACAGTTCCTCAGATCTGTCACCTACAAAAGCCGGCTCAGGTTTGGGAATCTCACTAACATCTTCAGCCGTAAAAACCGAAGCAAAGAATCCATTTAGTTTCTCCGCAATGACTCTATCATCTTTAAGCGCTCCTTTTGTATTATCATCATCAAGGGGCCCGACTGGTTGTTTGGCAGGCTTCCTGCTTCTGATATACTTAAAAAACAATTTGTTATTACCTTTGGAGTTTTTGGCTAGCCGTTCTTCAAACTCCTCTTTGGCTCTTCTTATTACACTCTTGCACTTAAGCTGGCACTGTTTGTGCACCTTTCTGTTTGCCTCACTAGGATTTGACTTCCACTTTTTAAAGGAAGTCTTTTTACCTCTCAGTGCTTCTTTTACATGGTTGGTGAGCCATGGTGGCTCTTTTTTGGTTTTTTTACAGTGTTTCTTAATTTGGGGTATACAGTGAAGTTGGGCCTCTATTATGGTGTCTTTAAAAAGCGCCCATGCAGTTTTCAGAGATTTCACTTTAGTCACTCTACCTTTTAGCTTTTGTTTAACTATCCCCCTCATTTTTGTATAGTTCCCCCTTTTGAAATTAAATGCCACAGTGTTGGGCTGTTGAGGTGTTCTTTCCCCCACAGGGATGGTGAATGCTATTGTATTATGGTCACCAGTTCCAAGCAGTCCTGCTACAGTTACCTCTCGGACCAGCTCCTGCGCTCCACTCAGGATTAAATCTAGAGTTGCCTCTCCCCTTGTGGGTTCCCATACCAGCTGCTCCATGAAGCAGTCATTCAAAGTATCGAGAAATTTTATCTCTGCAATATGTCCTGAAGTGAAATGTTCCCAGTCAATATGGGGATAGTTGAAATCCCCCACCATTATTGGGTTTTTAAATTTGATAACCTGCCTAATTTCCCTTAGCATTTCATCATCGCTCTTACTATCCTGGTCAGGTGGCCGATAGTAGATCCCTAATGTTATATTGTCATGGAAGCATGAGATTTCTATCCATAGCGATTCTATGGAACAAGTGGATTCGCTTATGATTTTTACTTCATTTGAATCTACATTTTCTTTCACGTATAGTGCCACTCCTCCTCCCGTACGACCTGTTCTGTCCTTCCGATATATTTTGTACCCCGGAATGATTGTGTCCCACTGATTGCTCTCTGTCCACCAGGTTTCTGTGATGCCTATTATATCAATATTCTCCTTTACCACTTGGCACTCTAGTTCACCCATTTTATTATGTAGACTTCTAGCATTTGTGTATAAGCACTTTAAAAACTTGTCCCTGTTTATTTGTCTGCCCTTTTTTAATGTGCCAGATTCTTGGTCATGTGGCTGTTTATCATCGGATCCGGCCCTCTTTATACAGTAGCTCTTCAGATCACTGTGCCTAGTATAGTTGTGGCCTTTCCTATTCTGCCAACACTATTTCTAGAATCCTTACTTCCCATAAATACTCAAATTCCTAGGAATTCATATTCAATAATTCTAGAGCCTAATGCTTGGAGAGTCCTACAATGCCTGTCTCCATGTTTTTGGTCCACAGAATAATACTAATTGTTTTAAAAGGCTGTGGTGTACCATAATGCTCGTCAATAGCCTGTGTTGGAGTTGATTACTTTGCATGCTGGATTACAATATGTTGCATTTGATCACTGCAGATACTGAAAGTGTTATACGTTTGATCCTTTCTCACTGTCTATTGTGAAACAATGTAATTGATTATACATGATACATGTGATAGCATATATGACTAAAAATGGAGTGTTGAGATCTGATATGTTTGGTGGGGGAGAAATTCAACTGAATATTAAGAGGATTCTTAAGGTCTAGCAATTACATTGTAGATCAGTGGTTCCCAAACTGGGGGGTGTGAAGAAAACCCAAGGGGGGCACAAGGCTATGACATTTTCATAGCAAAAAACTTTTGCATCAAGAAAACCTATTTGGGTTATTTTTTAATTATACAATTATGAATTGAAATTTTTTAAAGGGGGTTTGATGATGGTAAAAGGGAGGCGTGAGGGTTTCTCAAAAATCAGAAAGGAGGTGTGATGCTGAAACGTTTGGGAGCATCTGTTGTAGGCTCTTGAGGCCTGCATTTTGCAGGAGGTCAGACTAGATGATCGTACTGGTCCCTTCTGACCTTAAAGTCTATGAGTCTATATATTTGTGGGAACATAAGTGGATCTGTGTTTAGGTTTGTATATTTTTTCCAACTATTCTGGCATGCATGCTACTTATATACAGATATCTCTATCTGTAATGGAAATGGCAGCAAACGCTGTATTAAGTTTGCATAGCACTTTCAATTATAAATACACTTGGAGCTCTCTTGTCCCCAAAGAGATTTAGCACCTTTGTGATGTGCGGCTGGGCTTTGAAACTTGGCAGGGAGGTAGTCTTCGTCATTAAGTTGAGTAAAAGGCACTTCCCTATGTAAATCAGTGCAGACCTGGTGATGTTTTAAACTCTTGAAAACCTGTCCTCAGTGAGAGTTACTCACTAAATTTCGTTTGGAGTTTGCTGCCAAAAACTAATTATTCTGTTTCCGTCATATACACAGCACCTTTAGTTAGGTTGTCAGGACACAGGTAAAATATTCCCTGTAAATATACCCATTGGATTAGGGAAGAGGTACTCGGTTGTGAACCAGGAAATGAAATTCAGCTTTTTCTTCTATAGGTTGTGTTAATGGTGGTTTGCACCCTCCACAAGACTTACTGAACAAGAACTCCTGATCCACTGAAGTTACACAAGCTGAGACTAGAACCAGCATGTCTAATATGGTAGACCCAACCATTAGCCCAACTGCATTCTTGAAGAATCTGGCAAGCAGTCCTCTCTTATACTGTGCATTATGATAATATATTGTAGCCTGATTCTTTATGATTTAGATTGGGAATTTGGATTGAGATTGCCAATAAATCTTGCCAGGGAATTTGGGATCAAGTCTGAATCTGACCACAGAAAATATGTAAAACACAGAACCCCCAGGGAACGGCTAAAAGCAGTTGTTACACAGATACTTTAAATTACTTTTTAAAATCCTTTTATTGCTAAAAGCATAAATGATGAGCAGAGAATTGAGAAAAGGTTAGTTGATGAGTGTACAATGAAATTATTGGCTCATACACACAGAATGCATCTAGGAAATCTTATACAGTATATAATTTGATAGATTGTTTCCTGTTAAAATTTATAGTCGCTATACTGACACCTCAGAGCCAAGAAGGATGCCCAAAGCCTCAAACGTGAGGAATGCAGAGTCTAGCAACCCTAACTGATGTATTTAAATTTATTAAAGCAATAAAGACTAGATAGCTAAGAAAGAGCAAGATGGGTTTGTGGTGGTCTTTCTCGAGAGAGGTTGGGCTGGAAGCTTTCCAGTTCTTCGAATCCTAAGGTCTTAAATTCTTTTTTCCCCTTTAGCTGCAGGGTCTGTACCTTGATACCCTTCTAAAAATAGGCTATATTAGATCATCTTTCATCACCCAAATATGGGTCCTTACCTCAGAAATTGTCGGGGTACCACTGTGTCATTGGTTAAGGGTTTGTATATACAACTGACGTGGAATATCCTGTCACCTTTTTCCCTTTTCTTATTGATGAATTTTGTGGGTTTTGCGAAATGTCAAAGGTTCCACCTTAAGTTGTTGTTTAAGTTGTTGTTCACCTGATGTCCTATATGTCATGATCCAAAATAACTTATCTGGGGTATTCCATAAGAGATTGTTTAACAAACAGACTCACCCTGTCTGTTATTTTAAACCACAAAAATAACTCATAACTACATCCTTTTGCAGAGCTCTTACTCGCAGGCTGTTTATAACTACTTTCGCCAGACTGTAGGTACCTCAGCTACCAATATAAAAGTTAAGCTAATTTTTCAACGTATGCTAAGTATAATACTATAAAACTAAGGTTTCTTAAACTTGTAAAGATATAGCTATATGAAATTATATATATAAGATAGATAGATATGATATATGCATACAAGCCAAGTATAGGTAAAGTCAAGGGCTACAATATGAACGCATGGGAAAATTAATATTATTGCAGGATCCTTCCCTCACCGTGCGCAGGATATAATTTGCTGTGTGTATATAATAATTTAGCTGTAATTATGTTAGATACCCTTGGTATGTTAAATGAGAATTGCTCTTTCAGGTCTTGATTCAGTAAGATACTTCAGCATGAGGCTAAATTTTAACGAGTAATCTCATTGACTTCATCCAAACTCCTCGCATGCTGAAAATTAAGCATATGCGTAATACCTTCCTGAGTTAGAGCTTTTTCCTGAAATGTGCTCCAATTCCCAAACTCTTGTTGTGATTCAGCGTTGAGGAAACCCAGCACCTTGCAGGTTTGAGCATTGCCACAGTAATAAGTATCTATTCATTTAACATGAATGTCACATTAAACCTAAAATAAATCTTCACCAACCTTTTAACATAGAATAAGGAAGAGAAGAAAAAGTGAATCTTTTTAAAATGCAATTTTCACCATGTATACAGTTTGTTTACCTTGGACACTGACATCAGACTGGTCAATTTCACATGCCAGTTTTTGTCCACTAACTATTTGGTTATTCTTTAGAGTAACATGATTTTTTTTTTAAAAAAATTGGACTTTCAAAATCAATTAATCTTTCTGCTCATACTAAAATTAGTGAAACCCCTTTTAAAAAGCAGAATTTTGTTTTGAACTAATTAATAATGAAGTGTCTACAACTTGTCAGATATGGAAGGTTTTTGTTACAAAATCTATGCATATTCAGTCCTATTTGAGCATCTCAAATTCAGAGGCTTTTTGCTTTTAGGATAATCAAGTGTTTTGTACTTGAACAGCCAAGTACATCCCTCAATCTGTGACAATGGATTGAGGTCAAAAAGAGTTCCACGCATGGTCAAGGACAGTATTTGGCTCTTGGATTACAGCTGTGTCTTTTATATCATTTCTTTATGCTAGCATACTCAAACATGACAAGGGGAAGGAGATTACATCAACCTCCTCCCTGTGACATAATTGCAAGTTATACAACAAAGAACAAAACTGAATCTAGCAGGAAAACTAATGTGACTAAAAGGTGCTACTAATTGAAACAAAATGCTGCTTTGATACACGAGAAATCACCTCTCACAGCTGTTTAGCATGTGTTGTTGTTTTTTCTAAGGTTATTTAGCCTTTAAGCTCTTGCAGTTCTGGGCTTTTTGACAAAGACTGACTGTTAATGCCAGGTTCAACCTAAGCCACCCATGTTTTATAGTCTTGCACTTAGATTTACTGTCCAGAAGGGGCAAAACTGAGGTCAGTAAACTGAAATAGCATTTGAATTGTTACTCTCTGGGTTTCTTTTTGAATTCCATAGACTGGATTGCATATGACTATGCTAATTATGCAGTATCTTTTTGTAATGATGGAATTTTATCTTTCATGTGACTTATTTCCTCTTAGAACAAGTAATTGTATGTTTGGAGTACTAAATACTAAGTAAAAGAAAATTAGTAAATATTTTCAAAAGCCGTACAATCCCTTTTTCTTAAGTGATTCAGGCACTTCGACTTTTAGGAGCTGAAGTCTACCTTTCACTGAAACTTAGGCTTCTCTCCTGTAAGAAAATGGGACTTATGTGTATAATGAACAAAAATTTTAAAAGCCCTTATCTCTTTGGGTTGTATAGTACCATCCATCACAGTATTATCTGAATGCTTTCTCTATAAAATGAATGAAGTAGTAAAGTCCCTAGTAAATGTCATGGAGCCTCTGGATGTTTTCCCTTATTGGGGTAAAAACTCTTATTGGGGCATGGATTTATTTTTTGTTTGAGGATATGAATGGAATATGAACATCTGTAAAAAGTACTTCAAAGCAGTGCTGTTTTTATGGCTAAATTGGTTTCTTTTATTGGTGTTTCAAAACTTAAATAGTCTTCTATTTAATAGAAACACTTCATTGTTTTATTAAAGTTAGTGATGGATTACATTGGAACAATGTATTATTTTAATTGGAACAGAAACCAGGGAGTTGTGCTTCAAAATTGATGCTACAGTATTACCATATACAAGAGTGCAGTATTGGTTGATGGGACAATATTATTGTGCACAAGGTTCTTCCACTATGGGTATGTGTCTCTGTCTGCATCATGTGATCTTTAGTAATAGAGAAGCAATTAGAATAACATAATTTTAAAGCAACTACTGAACTCTGCTTTTTCATTGAAAATAAAACCCTGGAAGAACATTAATTTATAAAGCTTTGGAAGTGATAATTTGTGTTTAAAGAGAACTTAATAGTTGGAGCCTATGTCTTTTAAAGCTGGGTAGCTAATGATAAAATTGGGTAAGATTTTACATTTTACTTCCTCTGATTTTAGAGCTTTATACTTTAAAAGGAGCATTAGAGAAGTACAGAGACTAGGTTCAGATCCACGCTGTTTGAATTAAAACAATGTATATGTTTTGCCGAAATAGATTAACAGGCTACTGCTCTGGATATGTTTGAACTGACCTTTGGGCTCACCCTTCTCTGCATGTGTATATGTATCTAACATACTGCAGTTTCCATTCCATGCACCTGAGGAACTGGGATTATGCCCACAAAAGCTTATGCATTAAATAAATGTTAGCCTTTAAAAGTGCCACAGGGCTCCTTGTTTGTTTATGAAGGGATGACAGACACAGAATGCCATGTCATGGAGGAGCAAAAGCTGCCTCTTAGAGCTTGCCACCTCCTATTTATTAAGCAGCACAAACAGCTTACATAGAATCATAATAAGCATTCATGTACAAAAACATAGCATAACAGAATAGAAGAACATAACAAGTTCTTTCAAGGCCTTTTATGCAGGGATGAGAAAATAAGCTCTGTTGATTACATTTCTAGCTGAAGCCATGAAAAAGAAAGCTGGGACATGGAAAAGAATAAATCTTTCACTATCTCTCAATATACTCAGTGTCTTTTCATCACACTCTCTCTTTCCACCTGCCCAACATGTTTACAAGTGGATAGCCTGTGATCATGCATCGAGGTCATCCAGGTGTGCCTGGACGTGCCGTCTCTGCATGAACCCCAGGCCATGAATCCCTACAGTTTTATAGAAACTTGCTATTCTGTTCCCACTTAGGTGACTATTGGTAAACTATTTGTTTAATCTTTAAAAACCTCATTGGAAATACTAATTTGGGTTCACTTTTGAGATGCTCTTCCAGTACACATTTAAAAACAGAAATGGAAATTGACAGCAGTTGAGGATTAATTTTGTTTCTGAAACAATCCAATAACAATGAGCTCAAAGCTAAAGAGAACATCTGCTTAGACTGGAATTGGTGTATGGAAGAAGAATTCTTAGTCTGGTCATCAAGTTGGTCTCTGTGTATAAAACTGTATTGTATATCTTCTGTTATTGTCACCCATTAGGTTTTGGAGTTTAACATATTACTTGATGGGTTCACTGATTAATTGAGCCTTGTATTTAGGAAATGTATCAACTAGTGCGTTTGGCTTTGCTGACACTTTACTCAACGAATAGTGTTAGTAATGCTCGCAACTGCTTGATTACCTTTCTTGTTGAATATAGTTGGGTGCTAAATACTAAGTTTCCCTAAAACCAAACGTCAAGTAACATCAAATGTATATTAAAACTACGGTCCAGTTATGCAACCATCACACTAGTTCAATCATGCAACCGTCATACTTTTCTTTAAATTTATTTATTCAGATATCTCACAAATACTTAAATCAATTGCTATTATTAAATTCCTATTTAGGCTCTTACTAGAGAATAACAGTCCTTTAAGAGAAGCTTAAGAGCCCTGGAAAAAATTGCTGGGCATATTTGGGAATCTGAATACACATTGAGTGTCTCAATACACTAATGAGCTGTTGTTTTATATTGTCTTTCTATGGTGATTTTTCCATTCATCTGTTTTACATTCATAATAGATAATGAAATACTTACTGCTTCAATTCTGAAGTAAAATTAATTCTGTATTGATGCATATGAAAACACAGCTTTACATGAATATCCATGGGTCTTCTAAGAAAGTGTATAAAACAAACCTGCTTATTTGATTACCAGGCCCATCCTTTTTTTCATAGGTTTTTTTTTAAAATTTGATTGTCTAGCTAAACAAAAGAACTCAAGCGGAATTTAATTTAATGTACTAATTATCCTTAATAGTAACTAAGAGTATAGGATATAACAAAGGAAAGAAGTATTGGGCTATGGTTTTGCTAGTAAATGAGAAAATTGTTCAATATAACCACCTAGGTCTTAAGAACCAAGTAACACAACCACAATAAAAAAATAACACTTGTATTGAACTACTGCTATTCTGCGAAGATTCTCCCTTCCCCCTCCTTTTTACTAAGTCTTTCAGAATAGGATCTCACTTGCTATCGACTCTGGCAGCTTGCTAACACACACACAAAAAAATAATAATCCAAAGCTAGAGAATCAGGCTATTTGATCTATTACTTATATGCCAATTCCCCAAGGTCATCTTGCTAACGAATTTACAATTGTCATCCTTTAGCCTTATCCCATGAATTATGTTAGCTCTGGAATCTGACTAATGTTCCAACTGTCTAAAACATGAACTCATATATTTATGACCAACTGTATAGAGAGTGCAATTCTCTCTCTTCTTTTGTGTGTGTACACAGCTAGAACTAGGAAAGCATTATGAAACCATTAATTGTGGTAGACCCATGTACAGTGCTTCACAATCAACAGTAACTTGGTTTAGTTTCAAAACTACTTCACAACAATCTTCAATAGAACCTGTTCTGCCACAGTTACATACCTACTCGGACAGTCTTTAAAGCATTTACACACAGTACCCAGTTCCAGCAAGTAGTCAACTATCTGATTTGAGTCATTACCCAAGAGAAAGTCTCTTGGTCTAAACACCAGATCTTTCCTCAAGTATCCACTTTTATTGTTCAGGAATTAATCCTGCAAACACAGGAGGAGTGAGGGATAGACATGAATATAGTCTTTTCCTCTTTGTTAGTGGGCAAACAGAATCGCTGGAAAATAGAACAGATAGTTTAAGGTGCCAGTCTGAGACAGGTACTTGATATCGCTAGGAGACTACCAGATAGTTGGTCCAATGCCCCCATCTTCTTCCTTGCAGATGTCTTTGGCTTTCAAAGAAGCAATGTGCTGAGGGAGACAGGCCATTTTATCCCATTTCTGCGGAATGGTCCAGTTTGGTTACTTTCTGTGGTGGTGCTGGTGTGAACCAATCAGATGGTGACCCATGCTTCTGAAGATTTGAAATGTCCAATCAATATCAGAGTTGATCTCTCTCACCATCTAATCAGGGAATTATCTCTGAGTTTTTAACTGGGGCTGGAATTTTCTGATCTTACCCATTTGCAAAAGACAAAATAGACCATAGCTCAGTGGTTTTTCAAACTTTTTTCCTCAGGACCCAGTTGAAAAAAATAATTTTGGTGGCAGCAGCAGGAAGCACCATGACCCAGTGCCTGAGGGTCTGTGACCCAGTATTGGGTCCTGACCCTAAGTTTGAAAACCATTGCCGTAGCTGTTCGAAAAGGCCTCGAAGCCTGAGAAATTCTCAAACAATAACTCATAATTTTGGGGCCTTAGTCATTGCAATTTCCACAGTATTCATGGAGTAGTTCTCTTCCATTATAATGGAGGACACATATGTTTCTTTCGTCCATCTGTCATCCTTTTGAGTCCTCTCCTGGACTGCTGAACTTGTGTCCCTAAAAGGAACAATACCTCTGCCACACAGCTCTATGTTCTCTTTAGCCCCTTCAAGTGGCTTCATTTCTGTGTGTTTACTCCTTTCTAAGCTGAATTGCAAAGAGAACAAAGGTTGATCTACACTGAAAAGTTACGTTGGCATCCTTGTGTGTGGGGAAAAATGCACATCCCTGAGAGACTTACTTCAACTGATCTAACACTTGGTGTAGACAGCAGTAGGTCATTTGAAGAAGTCTTCCATACTGCCTCTTGGGGAGCTGGATCACCCACAGAGCCAGGGGAACCCCCAGGAGAACCCCAGCTGCACTGCTGTAGCATTTTAAGTGTATTTGTAGACGTAGGCTAAGGCTTTGCATTTGGTTTCAGTATTGATAAGCAGCGCCGTCCCTAGGGGGGAGCGGGGTCTGGGGCCAATTGCCGGAGGGGGGAAGGGAGGCCTGGGTCGACCTGCTCCGCCCCGGGAGCCCAGCAAGCCTCGACTTCCGGCAGTGGTGCAGCCTCGGGTCCCCAGCCGGCTCCCGGCGGCAGCGGTCCTCAGGCCGCTGCCAGCAGAAGCAGGCCCCAGCTGAGGCTGCAGCCACGAGCCGGCCCCGGCCGGGACCCCAGGCTGCCACCACCAGCGCCCCGGCCGGGGAGTGGGACCTGAGGTTGCTGTCAGGAGCCAGCCCCGGCTGAGGCCACGCCGCTGGCTGAGGCTGGCCTTGGGCTCAGCCCGGGCCGACCATGTGGGGCAAGCTGGGCCAGCCTGGCCCAGAGAGGCTGGGCCCTGTGAACTGCCCCGCCCCTGGGCCTGCCTGCTCCGCCCTGGGGGGTGGAGAGGACTGGCCCAGGGCCAGAGGCTGGCTGAAGCCTCCAACCCTGCTGCCTTTGGCTCGCCGCCAAAGGCAGTGGGGGCAGGGCGAAGCATGGCTGTGGGGTGGAGCTGCGGCGTGGGCCCTGCACTGCCCCCAGCTGGGAGCAGGACAGTGCGGGGCCCACATAACCGTGGGGCTTGGGGCGATCACACCCCACACCCTCCAGGACGGCCCTGTTGATAGGCTGGCATCTGTTTCCCCATCTAAGGTCTTCTATCATGTTGACTGAGTTTATTAAAGGCAAGGATTTGGGGATATTAAAATTATCAAGCAGGTGTGTGTGTGTGTGTGTGTGTGTGTGTGTGTGTGTGTGTGTGTGTGTTTGAGAGAGCCAGAATTCCTCTAAATGTGGTGTTCCTTAAAAGGCCCATCCACTTTAAAATAACAGTCCTGGTTTATAAATGGGAGACAATCATATTTGTTGGCATCCTAAGAGGTAGTCACAAAACAGAACTACAGCTATGGGATGCAATCAAGGGCAGTGAACTATGAAGGAAAGAGGAATGCTCTCCTATGATCTTTCAGGTATCTTATCTACAAGATAAAAGTCCTCATTGTGCTTATGACCCTCAGGCTGTCTTTATTTCTCTTGTATATCAGGGTGAAACTCTTATCCTCCATGAGTATGTGTTTCTAATGTCTAAGTAAAAGTATGTTTTTACCAGTTTCTGCTACCCAGGTTTTAATTTCACTTTCTCCTTTTGTATTGTTACTTTGCTTTTATCAATGATAATTTGCTTATTTCATATCCTCTTTTGTCTTGATGTTTTAATTTCTCTTTGCTTTCCTCTGTAAAGGGATCTGCTTTTTCTTAATCTATACGTTGTTCTTTTCTTATTGATGAACCACACTCATGCACTTTCTTCCCCCTATCCATTTTGTACAGTGTCTTCTAACATTGTGGATTCCATTCTTTATTTTCCGGTTATGCTCAGTGCCTATTATCTTTGGTTTCAAGACAGATTTTTATTTTTGACACATGTCTGTTGCATGCCAGGATGCATCACTCAATTATCACTCATCACTCCACTTTTGCTAATTGGTCACCAGGGCGAAGAAGTTAAGTAAAGAGCACTCAAAATTTCAACAGTTCTAGTGGAAGTTTTAAAATTAAACATACCAAAAAAGGAGTAATAGCTGTCATATGAGTAAACACCCCATCTGAAGAGCTTAGATTTGGAACATCCTGAAAATGGACTAGTTTTTGTCAGTGTGCTTCCTGTTTACCCTGTTTTGTTTGTTTGTATTTTATTTCCCATGAGAAGCAGGACAATACTTCTAATTATACAAAGAACTACCCATCCCATCAAGGTTCCATCCAATTCAGACTTCACTTATTCTACATACATCATATTAATCTAAATGCTGTCCCCTGAGCTCAGTTATAAACTCTCTGAAGTTGATGTTGGCTTTGTGTAACATTCCCCAAGCTACAATCTGGACGGTTGAACCTCTGTGTCCCATTAACTCTCTGTCCCAGGATACATTTTACACGGCTTTGTTAGTGGAAAGCAGCCTCTCCAGACTCCACTCACACACACCTATTAGCATGTAAAATCACTCCCAGCTAAATTACATGAATGATCTTCCAGCCACTCATGAGTTGCATACAGGGTGACATCTGTAATTCTTAGCCCCAGTCTTGTACCATGAGAAACGTTCCAAAGGAGTAGTGGTGTTAGTCTAAGGCTATGCCTATGCTGACGGTGGTGTCAGTTCACTCTTCTGGGTGTGATTGAGCGGTCTGTGTAGACGCACTCAGTCCTTCCAGAGTTTGCCCTAGTAACTCCCCCCTGAAGTGATGTATCGCTCGGATGATGGGACAGCATTTCCGGTCGCCTTAGCAAAGTGTGTAAGGGGTACTTAGTAAGTTGTCAGGAGAGGTGGAAGGTATTTTACGTACCTTGTGTATCTCCCGTTGACTGCTACCAAAAAGTACGGCAAGTGTAGACAAGGTCTACTTCAGCAAAACAAACAAGGAAGACCAGACTCCTCATGAGAAATGCATGTCTTTTACTGTCCAACACATTACTGAACAATGCAAGCTCATTAATAGTCTGTCATTTCATGAAAGGAAATGATTACACACTAATCTTTGTTACTTCTGAGTAGAAATTCCCCAAACACTTCAACCAAAACACACTAGTTTAGATAAAACTATAAAACAAATTTTATTAAATATAGAAAGATTTTAAGTGATTATAAGTCATAAGGCATATGCCATAAAGGTCAGAATGTTACAAAAGAAATAAAAGGTAAACGTGCAATTTAATTCCTCAGCTTTACCCAGATGAGTAAGATTTCAAGCCAAAAGCTTTCTCACTCCCACCAGATGCTGCAGACAGTTGACAATTCTTAGTTCACAGGCTAGATTTCCTTTCAGCCTGGGACCACTCCCGTTGGTTCAGTGTTTTTCAGGTATTCATTGATGTTATAAGCAGAAGATCTAAGGTAAAGAGGTGAGTGTTGAGTTCTTTTCTTATAACTTTTTCTCTCTTTGAAGATTACCCTCAGCTGGGATTCAGGTGACAATCAGTCTCTTTGCATCAGACCTCTAATTGTTTTCCATTGCTAATTTGTAGAGTTCTTGTTCATAGTCTCCTTCCTGCCAGATGATGGCCATTTTCTACATGACAGAGGTGATAGCCCCTGATCTTTTTCATTATGCTAATATCTCAGTGTGTCTTTGTCTCTGAAAAACTAGTTTGAGCTTGCTTGTGTAACTTTGTAATATGTTACAGTAACATCATTGCTGCAGAACAGAGTCTCATAATTTTAAATACAAGGTTCCACACACTTTACCAGAATAATAATATTCAGTAGGTTGAGTTTTCAAATGATGCCTCATAGTTTGTACACGATGTACCATAATTGTATAATGGAGACAACCTGGGTTACAGGGTGTCACATGGGGTACAGTGTGTTGGTGTAAATGATGGCTTTTTGAAAATTACTGAATTGAGGAAGAAAGTGTTAATGCATGATCAGAGAAAAGGGAAAATGAATGTCAATCAACCATCCCTAGACTTCAGCAGCAGTTCTTAGTGTTGTGTTTTTCATAACTGATACTTTAATTTCAAGAAATATTAAGGTGCATTACAAACATTCTGAAATCCTTTTGCTATATGGACCATATTCTAATGCTACTTGCATTGTGCAAACTTCTCAACATTCATGATTTCCCTGACCATTTCCCTTCTCATTCTTGATTGCACAGGATCTCTGTGACATCTACAATAATTTCTTATGAAGGAAAGTAATACTAAGAAAATATTTTATGTACTTGTAGCTATATTAATAGATTTACCAAATGGTGATGAACGAGTATCATGCCACCATCTTGCTTGCACCAGTGAGTGGCTCATGGATTATATTCTGAGAACTTCTAGTGTATGCAACGTAGCATGTGTGTATTCCACCTTTAGTATGTGTCGCAGGACAGATTCATAATGTTACTTGTGCCCTCTCATATTTACAACTGTCACAAATACAAAGCCCAATCAAATCTAAAAACAGTGTCTGGAAGGAAAAAAAAAGCCAGAACAAGGAGGGGGGTGAAGTTCAGGCTTGTAGAATGATTTGCTGTAACATTTATTCTAATACCACTTATAGGCCAGATATAATCTCCTTGGCAGAAAGGCAAAGTGGTTGTTTTTATTTTGTTTCGATTTTAGAAAAGTAGTCTTGGTGTTTTTTACCGACGATAATTTTACTGTACTTTTTTCATTTATTCAAAGTACATCTTCCATAGGAAATAAACCAGGTATTTTCCCCAAACCCCGCCACTACAGTGGGTTGTCCGTTACTGGTAAAGATACTTACACATGTAATTAGAGGTCTAAAAGATAAGCACCCCGCTATGGCAGTGCTCTGTGTAAGAAGATACCGGAGAGTTTTTAAAGGCTAAAAGACTGATCTGTGTATTGTAAAATTTTCAGATGGAAAAGATATTTGTTTTTGCTGTATGTTCTCTAGGTTTTATTATTTCATATTATCTGGGTGCGTTGGATCTCTATACACGTCTTAAAAACCATACTTTGAAGTGATAAGAGGAAAATTTAAGCTGCATTTGGGGAAAGTTTAGTGAATGCATGTTAACCTAAAAGAAAGGGAAAGAGTGGCTGTAGGTAAGCATCATGACCCCCTTTCTCCCCCACACCCCAAAGGAGTCTCTTGTGACTCATGGTTTATATCTGTTAGATGGATTAGACAACGAAAATTCAGATCTATGCCGAGAGATAACCGTTGCTCTTTTGCAAGTGTTGTTAATCAAATAGTTTCTAATGAGACTAGTTTGCTATATTTTTTGTTCTCTAGTTACTAGAAGAGCTAGGCAACTTTCTTGACTGTTTTCTCACTGAAACATGCATTTTTTGGGAGCCTGAAATTATTTGCCTAAAGTTCCATCCCCTCACCACCTGCATAGGAAGGGGAAGTAGTGTCCCTGTGGAATCTGCTGTCTTCCTGCACTTCTACTTGTGATGCACATAATGTACTTATGTCCCCTACTTCTCTGCACAGCTTTGTGAAATGGGTTATCATTTGGTCTTAAGTCAGTTCTTATTGGTTTGTGTAAGGGACAGAGGAAGGGCCAGGGAATATGGCTGCCCAGGGAGACAGACAGGAGCCCTGAGCCAACCCCCGGCAGAGGGGAGGGGCCGGGCCCACCAATCAGGGCTGACAGGAAGCCAGGGGGCGGGACCCGGCCTAGTAGTATAAGTAGGCAGCCCTCTCCCTCAGTCAGGGCCCAGACACGAGCAGGGAAGCACCGTGCTTCACCGCTCCGGGACCAGGCCCCAGACCCAGGGCCGGAGAAGGCTTGGCCTCAGCTTCCCACTGCCTGGGGCCCTGAGGACTGCCCCCGGTGGCACAGACCCAGGCGGACTGAGAGGGTGCCTGCCTCCTGGGACCAGATCGATCCCTCGTCCACGGAGGTCCCAAACCCACAAGCTGCTAGCCCCGAGCCCGGGAGTCTGGAGAGAGGGGACCGTTCCTGTGACCTGGAGGAGCTGCCTTTGGCTGAGAACCCCCCAGACCGTTCCTGTGACCTGGAGGAGCTGCCCTTGGCCGAGGAACCCCAGGAACCACCCGCTGCCCCGGAGCCCTACGGACCAGACCCCCCCAACGGCCCCTGTGACCTAGAGGAGCTGCCCTTCCCCGAGGAACTGGACGAGACTCTGCCAGCCTTGCCACCCCCTGATGAGCTGGATGGCTTCGGGAACTTCCCCATGGCAGAATACCCCGGCGTCTACTAAGAGTGGAGATCCAGGTACCCCAAACCCCAGGGTGGGAGGAAGTAGCCCAGGGCGGTTGGCTACCGCATAGTGCGCGGCAGGCCCGCCGAGGGTCAGTGTGTTTCGGCCGGAGCCCCGCTGACCACAGTGACAGACGCCTCTGCCACTGAATAGGGCCCTGGGCTGGGATGCAGTGGAGTGGGTGGGCCTGTGTCCCCCTTCCTCACCCTTGTTCCCTAGCCACCTGTAACACACCAACCTCAGCAACTCACTACAGAGGTCTGTGTGTTGTGCCTCGCCCTGCCTAAGGGCCGGAGGCGACTGACTCTGTGTTTTGGGCAGCCTCGCTCTGCCTGAGGGCTGGGGCCATTGACTTTGGAACTTGCCAGCCCCGCCCTGCTGGAGGGCTGGGCAATTGACTTTGTATGTGACCTGCCCCGCCCTGCCTGAGGGCTGGGAGCAGTTGACTCGGTGCTTTGTGCAGCCCCGCCCTGCCGGAGGGCCAGGGGCCACTGACTCTGTGCTTTGTGTGTTGTGCCTCGCCCTGCCTGAGGGTCAGGGGCAACTGACTGTGCTTTGTGCTGCCTGCCCCGCCCTGCCTGAGGGCCGGCCAGGCTTGTTTATAGAGACTCGCCCTTCCCCGGGCTGGAGACTGTACCTTGTGCCTGCCCGCCCTGTCTGAGGGCCGGGGCCGACAATGTGTGCCAAAGCGGGCGTCCCATCGCTGCTAATTCCCCAGAGGCACCAGAAGGGGGCGCCCTCAGCGCCCACCCGAAAAGGGGGGCACCTACAGTTTGAAAACATCAAACCTCTCATCACTGTCATTCCAAAATGAGCCAACGTTCTAGTCATCCTCCTCATTAACTTAATTCCATTTTTTGGGGGTCGGGGGGAAAGGGGTTAATGTAACTGATATTTTTGTTAAACACAGTAAGAAGATGGAGACCTTCAATATATATATATATATTTTTTCCCAGTGGGTAATACACCTTCCTCCGTCTACTAAGTGTGAAATTAGTTGTCTCTTGTTACTGGATAGATTTTCTCAAGTTGTCATGCTCTTGTGCAAGCTACACTCATGGTGTGATTTCCCCCCTCTGTAAACATATGGGTCTGTAACCATCTAGCAGTGTCAGAGTTCGTGGGATATTTTTTTACTGAAATATCAAAAGGTTCCTCTTAATGACCTGTTTTTTCTTTTTTTTAATTGGGAGAGGGAGGGGTAGGGTATCATATAAGAATCTGCTTTTGCTTGCTATCTGTTTCATTGAAATTCTCTGTGGTTATAGACTCTTCCCTATGCTGCTTTGAAATAATTTTTCCGGACGGCAGGACTTTTACTGTCTCTCGTTTGGTTTGGTTTAGTTCCTGGTTTTTAAATTAATGGATGCAATTTATGTTTATGATTGTTGGCATGTGGTGGTGGCTGCTGCTCATTACCAGTCCATGCTCATAAGCAGGGCCAGTTTTCTCGGAGGCAGAGCAAGGCAGCTAGCTGCCTAAGGCACCAAAAATTAGGAGCAACAGACTGTTCAGTGGCTATTTATATGCGAGGGTGGATATTTTTCCAATTTGCTTAGAGCAGCAAGAACGTGAGAGCCAGCACTGCCTGCAAGACACTGAATGGCAAAACGGTCAGGGGGTGCCTGGAGCTGAGCAAAATTTTTCAGACTAATCGCTTACGTGCTGAAAAATACAATTTCAGTCATCGGATTAGTATTTTTAAATGTGTCCTAATAAACAGTGTGAGCCTAAATGTGTTTTTTGAGGGACCATAAATTCGAAAAGGGACTTTAGCTACCATTGCGAAAGAGGAAGTGGTGATTCCCTCTATACTGAACAGCCCAATGCTAGGGCACTCACTTGGGGTGTGGGAGGCCCAGATTCAAATACCTCCTCTGGAACAGGGACTTGAATCAGGTCTCCAACAGCCCTGATGAGTGTCCTAAAGGCCAGGCTATTGGCTATTCTGGAGTTGGGGCTCCATATTTTCTGTTGAAGCTGTTCCAGTTTATGAGAAATACTTATAAAACAAAACAGAATAATAAGAATACTGCAAAATTGTGTCTGGCTACTATAATTCTATGTAATATTTGGTTTTTTTCCTAGCTATTACTATATTTGTTAAACTCCAATGAATGTAATTCACTGTTGTCAATGTTAAAATTACACTTAAGGGCTATATCTACACAAGAAAAGATAAGTTGACTTTAATAAGGTCGACTTTAAGTCGAATTAAAGTCGACCTTATTAAAGTCGACTTAACAAAGTGGACTGTTGACTTAGCTTTGAGTCAACATAGTCCACTTTGTGAAGTCGACCTAACCACCCTTAAGTCGACTTAGTAAAGTCGACTTAATGGTTACTCCATGTCCACACTGTCTTTAAGTTGACTTAAGGGTTAAGCCGACTTAATGAGTGGTAATAAAGTCAACTTAAGCTTTTCATTAAGTCTACTTAAGGAATTTCTTAAGTTGACTTAATGAAAGCCTAGTGTGGATGTGGCTTAATTTAAGTCAACTTAAGTCTCCTTGTGTCAACTTAAATTGCCTGTGTAGACATAGCCAAAGTGGGTAATATAGACTGATCAAGACCTTTACAGAAACATACAGTTAATACATTGCCATTAGTTGGTCACTTGTTCTGCTCTCATGGCTTGCTCGTTGAGGGACAGAAGGCTAATGATTACTCGTGGGAAATCTCAGTTCTCACTCCCATTACAAGATCTTTTACACCAACAATGCAAATTTCTATTTATGTTGCGGACACACAGCTGGCAATGGTGACTCCACAGTTTGTGCTCTCGATTTCATTTCCCCATGGAGGAGCTCACCCACTGGAAGAAATACTTCCAAGGACTATTGTACTATTAACCACACCTTGCCACCCTATCTTCTTAATCTCTGTAGTTCTGCAGTTTCTATGCTGCAGCAAAATGTGGCAATGTTTTGTGGCAGTGCTGTTAAAGGTGAAAAGCCTGGAACATGGGAGCAGTGTTGGACATGGACATAACACCGTATGCGGGTAATACCTCCTGACTTTTTTGTCTCTTTGCTAGTGAAAACATTCCAAACTTTATGATTTTTTCATGAAGTTTTAAAAAACAATACATCACATCTCTCCCTGCCCCCCCCCCCCCCCAAAACAAAACAAAACAAAACTTGGCAGTCTTCTCCACTCTGAGCAAAACTTGATTTCTCCCACCACAAAGAGACACTTAAGCTGAAGGGAGGGGTTGGGCCTATTAACTTGAGGGGGAGGGTCATCTGAGGGACTGAGGATTTTGTACATCTCCATTCTATCCTTGTCCCTGTGTCAGAGCAGTTGAAGTGAAGTGGTAACCATGTTACTTTTTGGCTAAGATTGTTTGTTTAAAGGCAGCCAAACTAGTAACTCATTGATGAGGTTATGGGGTCCATTGAAAGCTTCTGGCTATCCAGAGTAGCTCAACTGTTTTTAATTCTGCCTTCCCCTTTAATACACCTCCACTCCATACCCCTTCTCATATATCAAGGAACGTGTCAACTTGACCAATTTTATGGTGGAGACTGCTTCTCTGGGGTTGAGCTGAGCAGTACCTGGTTTGAGAAGCACCTCGGGTTGCATATCCAACAGTCATTTCTGATTAAAAAAACTTAACATCCTCCCTTTGCTGGGGCACATTTAAAAGAGCAGTGCTCCTCACGTCCAAATGTTATAAAAACCAGGCATGCTGTAGTGCAGAGAACCCCAAGGAATGTTTGATTGAAATAACAGATCAGAAAAGTCTCCTGCTGACATTCCTATGATTATAGGTTTACTGAAGTGACAGAAACATGGTGTCAGCTAGTTTTCAACATATAGTGTAACTTTATTTTTTTAAAAAGAAAAGAAGCCACTATAGCTTTAAAGGGCCTTGCTTCACGTTCCTCAGCTGATGTTAATTGTAATATACATGGGATATAGGACGCTTTTAAATGTAACTGTTTTCTATGGCCTTCATTTCCTCAGACCTATCAACCAATAAGCAATGCCTTTGATCTTTGTTACTCACAGTTATAGCTGTATAATAGTCCTCGTTGTTCCTTGTCAATACATAACAAGTGTGAGTAACACTCTGTACTCGCAGAGAAAATCTTTGCTGTAATATAGACATAATCTGGGTAATGATATGCTAGTCTAAAGTGAATTCAGACCCCATAGCTCTAACTCAATGGAAATTCATTTCCGCTTTCTTTTTATGTCAGCCTTTCATTGCTTCTGAATTTGGTTTGTATGTGTAATTAACTACCCTATTCCACACTGTCCTTTTAAAACATTCCCTTCTTATTGTCTTTCACTCTCTCTAATCTTACCTCCTCTTACAAGCCTAGATCTTTTTATATTATAACCCTTTCTCCTACTTTTGGGACTTTAGATAAAAACAAAGTAAGAATAGTCACTCTTCAATTCATCTTGGATGACTGAGGAGGTGTATAAAAATACTCCTTGAGCATTCAGGAGTGAAATCAGGAAGGCCAAAGTACAATTGGAGTTATAGCTAGCAAGGTACGTGAAGGGTAACGAGCTTCTACAGATATTATAGCAACAAGAGGGTGGTCAGGGAAAGTATGGGCACCTTACAAAATGGGAGACAACCTAGTGACAAATGATAGGAAAAAGTTTTTTTGCCTCTTACCTTCACAGACGAGGTCAGCTCCCAGACTACTGCACTGGGCAGCACAAAATGGAAGTGAGCAGCCCTCCATGGTGAAGAAGCAGGTTCAGGGCTCTTTAGGAAAGCTAGACATGCACAAATCCATTGGGATGTATGCAATACATCTGAGGGTGCTGAAGGAATTGGCTGATGTCAACTGATGCTGCAGAGCCGTTGGCCATTATCTTTGAAAACTTGTGGCAATTGGGGGAGGTCCCGGGTGACTGGAAAAAGGCAAATATAGTGTCCATCTTCAAACCTATCGGCCTCATCTTAGTCCCTGGAAAATCATGAAGCAGGTCCTCAAGGAATCTATTTTGAGGATCTTTGAAGAGAGGAAGGTGACGAGGAACAGTTAGCATGGATTCACCAATGACAAGTTATGTCTAAAACCTGGTGGCTTTCTATGATGAGATGACTGACTTTCGGAATGTGGAGAAAGTAGAAGACATGATATACCTTGACTTTAATAAACCTTTTCATATGGTCTCCCACAATATTCTTGCCAGCAAGTTAAAGTAGTATGGATTGGGTGAAGGGACTCTAAGGTTGATAGAAAACTGGCTAGATCATTGGTCTCAATGGGTAGTGATCAACAACTCAATGTTTAGTTGGTAGCCGGTAAAAACTGGAGTGCCCCAGGGGTGAGTGTTGAGGCTAGTTTTGTTCAACATCTTCATTAAAGATTTTGGAAGATGAGGGATTGCACCCTCGGCAAGTTTACAGATGACACTGAGCTGTGGGGAGTATTAGTTAGGATACAGAATGACCTAGCCAAATTGGACCGTTTACTATGGTTATGGTCTTACTAGAGTGGTTTGCAACATAGTGTGTAAAAGAAGCTAAAGCAGGATCAAATGCATTAATGTTTCAGATCCCCTAGGGAAAACATACGCCATCTCAATTTTGCACTTTGGCCACCTGCGTTTAGAATGTTCACGTTTTAGAATTGAAAGACCAATACCTGCTTTTAATTTGATTCATTTTAATGAGTTTTATGAGTTGTAATTTTGATTGGCTAGAATATTGTTGAAGATGGAAGAATGTTTGTTTTATGTTGATTCTCATTAACTTTGTACAAATTTTCATGGCACATTAGGACAGTTCTCACAGTGCACATGTGTGCCATGGCACACTGGTTGAAAACCACTGGTTTAGCCTACAGAAGAGAAGAATTGGGGAGTGTGTGTGTGTGTGTGTGTGTGTGTGTGTGTGTGTGTGTGTGTGTGTGTGTGTGTGTTGGGGGGAGGGCAGGGTTGATAGCAACCTTTAACGCCCTGAAAGGGGGTTTCAGGGAGGATGGGACTAGGTTGTTCTCAGTGGTATTAGATGACAGAGCTAGCAGCAATGGTTCAAGTTGCAGTGGGTGAAGACTAGGTTGAGTAATAGGAAAAGCCTTTTCACTAGAATGGTGGTGAAACACTGGAATGGTTACTGAGGGAGGGGGTCAAATCTCCATCCTTAGAGGTTTTTAAACTGCAGCTTGATGAAGCCCTGACTGCGATGATGTAGTTGGGTTTGGTCCTTTATTTGAGAGAGATTATTATTTGGACTAGATGATCTCCTGAGGTCCCTTCTAACCCTAATCTTCTGATTCCATGATTATGTCCTACCTTACCTGATGTGTCTAGAAATGTTAATTTTTCTTGGCCACCTTAGCTTCTTCCTGTATTTTTACTTTGTATCTCATCCAGAATGCAGCATAACTGTGCAGTGGACATAATTGAACCGAGGAGTGTGGTGTAGTGCAGTGGTTTTCAACTTCTTTTTTCATTGTGGGCCCCTACATTTTTTTTTCTTTTTTTTTTTTTTTTGAATGGAGGTGCAGACCTCTTTGGAAATCTTAGACATAGTCTGCAGACACATAGAGACCTGTGGTTGAAAACATAGGTTGAAAATCATTGGTGTAGTGGAATGTAGCAAGACATTTGAATGAAGTTGATACAAAGTAGCATTACATTGTCCTGGCTTGTGGTAAAAACAGGAGAAAGGAACAATGTGTGGTGCTTAGTTCCAGAATGATATGTCACTTCAAGCAATGTGTCAAGGTGAGAGGAAACAGAAGCTGTTTTATTTGTCTGTTTAGGTGATAAGACCCATTGAGTTGAACTTAATTATTATGAGCCACAGAAAAAGAAAACACTCTAACTATGTTGAGGTGTTTGTCCACCCTTTCATTTGTAGGTTTTCTGGAAATGGTTTTCTGTTGGCTAACCATCCACTGACTACTGTAATCATAAGGCTGCCAAGTACAATAGTTGCCATCAAATGTCAGTCTTCATCAACAGTTTTCTCAGAGTGCTATTTGAGATATCACAGCTCCATCCTTTGATGTAGATACCAGTGGTTCACAGCTGATACTGCTCTTTGGAAAACGTTACTACTAATATATTAATAAACTTTCACTGACACTCTTTACCTTTTATGTTGTTCAACACTGGAGATATATTGAATACCTGTGATTTTAGTGGACATGAAGGAAGATGAAATAGTCATCAGGATATGTATCTTCAGAACAGATCAAGTACAGGAGGCTGGCAGAGTGCCTTAATCCTGCTCTGGAGGGACCATGCCTTTGGATAAAGATCATTCAGTGTCTGTGCTAATTCAGCCATTGTTGAAACATTAACAATATATCTGAGTTAATGTGGTGAATTGTCTGTCTATGTATTCATATGGCTTCCCAAAGCCGTACTATCTCAGCACTTCTCAATTTATACATTTTATTTTCTCATACGATAGCAGAGTAGGTACGAATCTGTCTGTTCTCTTTTACCAATGAATGTGATAGGCAAGTATAAAGCACACTGTATGAATATTGTATGTATACATGTTGGGTAGTTTGGCCAACTGAATTGTATTGTTTTTCCAACAATGCTGTTACCTCTTGTTCACTGGTATGTCTCACAATACCTTGCAACAGGGCAACTCAGATCAAAGGCAAAATACCTTAATATTCTGCCAAGATACCTTCACTGAACAGTATCTGGAAGGTTAGTATACAGAACAAGAAGTTAAGATGTTGGTACAAACTGGTGGTTGCATCTTGGGTCTTGTACAAAATATTTTGAAACTTGTAAGCAACTTCCTAGTGGTCTTGGGAGGTGTATCCCTGAAGCACGCTTTCTGTGCAAGATGAATATGCAGAGAGATAAGAATTTTTTCCAGACAAGCAGGGTACATGTGTCTCCTTTTCGTATTGTATTGCTTTGTCTTTAGCCAATAAATTTTAACTAAGATTGGTTATTTGTTCTTTTGAACACTTTTCATAATACACCATAAGTGTAGTTAATCCATGAGCTACACAGTTAAGCAACATGCAAATCTGTGAAATTAGAGTATGATAAAGGAACTTGCCCACCCAGTGTTGCATCAGAAGTCTGTGACAGAACTGGGTCTGGAAATCAGATCTTCTGAGTTTTAGGGCAAAGCCTTAACTTCCATACCATGTATTCTCCCTCCCTGGTTATCGTAGTTTTAGCAGTAGTTTTAACAGACACCAGTCTGTTAGAAATTTCATTCAATTCACATGTTCACCAAATAGGTTCACCCCTTTACCTGGGCTACATTTGGTTGAGTAACTTCTAGTGAAAGTCCAGTTCTTCTCTTGCAAATGCTAATGGGACTGAGCAAATCTGCAGTGAGAGCCTCCCCAAAACAGGTGAGACTTGCAACCCTACTGAAAGGATGCTTATTCTATAGGCTATAATGAATCTACTGCTTACCCCTACCCAGTACAAACTACACATCCGTCACTGAACTTTGGCATTGTCCCAAGGTCTGATATTGAGGGTTCTTCTCCTCTGCTATTAATATTCACGTAGTCTCCCTCCCACACTTTTTTTTGCAGGCAAAGGCAGCTCAAGCATCTCATCCGACGTGAGTTCAAGTACAGATCACACACCAACCAAAGCCCAAAAGAATGCGGCTACTAGCGAAGGTAAGCGTCTGGTATTCATTATTTAGGTTATCCCTCCCCATACTGGCTATTTTCAGAAGATTAACTCCCCCTCTCCAACCCTACACTATGGTTCCTTGAGAGCATTGTACATTTAAAATAAAACTCTTCTTTCAGAAATTTTCAGCTGCATTTGGTATGATTTTAGCTTTAATTGTTCAAGGGTTTAAATCAGTTATGCAAAACATAAGTGTAAGGGAGTCACTGAAAGGAATTTGTTCAAGACATTTGCTACAGGAGATGGTGGTTGTGTGTTAAGGTCAATGTGATCAGACTTCAAACTTATTTCCAAGTAAAATACTTCATGGAAACACAGAGGGTTGAGTTCTAAGTTAATTTTATTGCTCTAATGTGAATGCCACATGATACATATTTAGTGATGTGCTTGGAAGTTTGTGCCAAGGGCTCAAAAATAAAAACAGTTATCGATGGAAGGAGTTGACAATGATTTCGCCAGGCTGATGTTATTTCACCTGGAGTGATCAAGGTATGTGTCAGTTTCAAGATAATGGCCTTTTTTGATGTCTTGGGGAAGGAGGGAAGATCTTATGTCTGTATTAACACTTTGTAGAAATCACTGGTTTATGAGTTTATTGCAGGGAACTATGTTAGGGGAAGGTACTAATCATTTCCTGCTGGGAAGAAGAAGTTAATAAAATATATCTCCTAACTAGTGAGCATTCAGGGAAAAGTGGTGCTAGTTTTGTATTTGGTTAGGATGCATGAATATTGTCTCCAGACTTTACAATAATTCTCTTGATAGTTGATTAGGAGCCGTAAAACTCATCTGTCGGGACAAGTGATGCAGACTGCAAAGTATCTCATCTTTGGAAAGTATGTTTAGCTGATGACTCAGACTCTTCTGTATTATGTAACGCGAAGGGTCCACTTAATGGAATAGAATCTTATTAATTAGCGAAGAGATTATTCTGATTTTAATATTTTTCTGTCATAGCAAATTAAGCTGCAACCAGTCATTACTCTCTACCTGCCTTTTTTTTTTGACACGACCTAATGATTAAAAAAAAAGCAAACCAACTGTGGATTCAATAACCAATGCCGTCTGGCTACACCTATTGATCTTTAAATGCCAAATATCCAAAGGATGAGAATAAAGTCAAATCAATGTATTTACTGAAGTGATTGACCTCAAAGACAAAGTACTGGAGATGGTCCCAAACCATGACCTGGGTATAAACAGGGCTCACCATAGACCAAAAGACTTTGGTGCCCCTTCTCCTCTCAGTTGTTATCTTTTCCAGGAAGTCTGGAAGGTTCTACAAATGTTTGACACCTCTGTTCTCAGCCCAGCACCCTATGTTGTCACCTGGGTTGCTGGCCTCTAAGTCCAAATAGGTATAAACACCAGGAATTTTGGGGAGATTCCAGATCATGCTTTAGGTCTGTTTCTAGTAGCAATATATCTTTACCTCTCGTGGGATGGTAGCCTTTAATGTCCCAGTTTTATCTTAGATAACTTTTGTCAAGAAAAATGCCTTGATGCAACAATGAAGAGCTGCTCTACAAGAGGGGTGAGGGATGGAGGGAGGGATGGCTAATGTGGAGTACCTCAGACTGTGCTGACAAATCTAAAAAATGAATTTATGAAGTACAAGGAAACATCTAGAGAATACTGCTGTACTAAAGCCAGGGAAATGGAGAACTAAAGAATGCTGCGAACACTGAAGTATTCAGTAATCAAAATCCCTTCAAGTTATGGGCAAACAGGGGAATGTCACATATTTTCAAAATAACTTAAAATATGTGTAACTAATGTCGGAAATAAATGTTGTCATTGAAGTCTATCATCTTGACACACCTTCAGTTTAGTCCTTAAATATCTGGTAGATTACTATGCTGGCTCTGAAGTTTCCAGCATGATTCACACCAGCAAGAGGAGTTAAATTGTGACCCAACAGATCTAAAATACTAGATAAATGAATTTCCTGAACTGTCAGGAAAGTTTGGAAGGAGTCCAGAGTAATGGAGTCATAGACTTTTTTTATACCTTCCTTTCTTATTTAAAGTATCTCAAACTGTGTAAACCTGTCTCTGATCAAAAGGGTTTCCCAACAGGCAGTGCATGCTGACACCTCTGCTTCGGTGTTCTTTGCCAATGCTGATATAGTAGCCCTGTATATCTAGCGCCCTCATTTGACTGTCCGCCCACAAAATACTAGTGGCTTGCCCTGCTGAATGACTCCTCCTGTACACCCCAGCAAACGGATGTGACATTTCATTTCCAGGTCCCAGACCCTTTAAAACTGATTTCTGTTCTGTAGGGTGATATCAACTGATTAGCACAAAGTCCCTGGTGAGAGATGCATCCTTCCTGCAGGTTGAGTGTGTTATAAGGTTCCACCTCATTAATAATTATTAAAGTAGTGCAGACCTGGAGAAATCTGTTTGTGGTTGCCATGGTGACCAGTTGTAGTAGCCCGTTGCCTAGCTTCAGTGCATAAATGTAACAGAAAAGTGCCCTCTGGTGACCAAAAGTAAAATTGCTGGTGACTAGTTGTGTGCCAATTTTGTCCACTCCTGGAGTAGTGCCTCCAAGAATGGGGCCCCTTTATCAGGCTCTGTATAGACAGTACTGCTGTGCCTTTTTATTTTATAATTTTATCAATTTACCTTTAGAACATTCTTGCTTTCAGTCTTCTATTAAATTGGTATAGTAGTACTTACCCACAACAGAGACTGTATTAGATACCTTACCTTGTCTTACATGCCCCCCTTTCCTCCCCCCCCCCACCCCCCCGCCCAGTATGTGAGCTTCATTTGATTAGCCAGCTTACACAGGAAGCGTATGGCAGAGCTGGGAATCTCTAACTCTATCCTTTGCTCTTACAAGTAGGCACAATTCACAGTACCATAAATTGCCCTATGAACAGACTGTGCATATGTGTGTTGAGAGGAGGCTATGAAAGGATGCCAACAGAATTGTTCCACTTGACCTTGAACGGTATGCAACACTACACCAGATAAGTGGACGACTGCTTTTTTTAAAATACCCCTGTGTTTCTAGTGGCAGCTCAATTCTATGCTCCCTGCAGAGTTAGGAAATCGGGAACTGAACAATGTGAAGTTGGAGGCCTTCTATTCTGCCTCCCAAACTAATTCCAGCTTTGCAAACTGACTCTAATTCTTTCCAGTTGTTCTATGTGCTCTCTGTTGCTCCCTCCTTTCCTTTGAGGCTGTTGGTACAAAGTTGTTAGTGATATTATAGCACTGAATATCCATTAAACATCTCAGAAAAAAAATCTGTTGGCTTGATTCACTGTTGCCCTGCAATTTATGACTACTTTACACCAGAGCAACGTCAACATCTATTTCCATCATGCACTGGAGCAAATGACTAGAAGTGGTTCAGGACAATGGCATATTGAACCCTACCACTATAAGGGGGCGTCGGAGCATATGTCAGGTTGTCATCAAATCAAATGGACAGTTCCACAAAATAAAAATGGTGTTGAAATCCCATGTACTATATTAACAGATATTCTCTGTATAGATATTCAGTGCTGTAATAGTAAATCCACCATGGCATGCGGACAGGAAATGGATAGCAGTTTCAAAATGAAGTCCTTTCTTCTTTTTTTCTTCCCTTTTCACCTTCATGAGATCTCAAATCTCAGGTGGAATGACATATGACTTACAGCAATGGAATTAAGTTCCAAAGGGGGAGCCATTGGTATGAGTGAGAGCTGAAGATTAGGCTTAATAGTATATTACACTCAACTTCGGGGAAAAAAAAAACGGAGTTATTATGGCTCTTAAGGGGGTTGGTAGCACAGCTGCACCACACCTGTAGGAACTTTAAGAGGTTTTGTGACTCAGAGGAAAATGCCTGCCAAGCTCCCAGGTGCATTGGGAAGATTGCTGCTGCTGCTCCACCACTCAAAGGAGTACAGAAGACCTTAGACCCCAGAGCTGACCAGCATCAGTTGCTGATGTTCAGGAGAGGGGAAGCATGACTCCAACTTTTCCCTCTCTCTTTTGCACAGACTACGGTTAATACTAGTTAATCCTAAATCTCTGAGCAGAAGGGTTTACACTTAACCCACCACTTGCATAAGAAGTACAAGGTGAAAGGAAAAAAAAAACTTGGACCCTCTTGTTCCCTGAACACTTTTGCATAGGATTGGTACAGTACTGTTAAGCCAGGAAGAAAATAACTGTAGGGCATGAATACACCCAGCTTAATGTAGCAAAGTTTCTCATGTTGGTAGGTCACCATCCTGTCTGTCTATGAACATCTTGCATTTCCTTCCCTCCCTCCCAGTCCCAGAGGCTGACTGAAATTTGTTCACAATTAACCAACTAAGTTAAAGAAATGCAAGAACATGTTGTTAGGTTTTCCTAATCATGGTTTTGTTCTAGGAACCAAAGGATGAAATTTTTTTTTTTTGGCATGAGTTGTTTAAATTCTTGAAAACCCCACACTGTCGGTTTATTAGAGACAGTCTAGGGCAGGGGGTGGCAACCCAAAAGATAAGAGCCATTTAAAAAAAAAATCCTTCAATAACCAAGTGATTTGAGAGCCGCAATGGGTGTAGTGCGGGGAGCTGGGACAGTGTGCCTGTCAGAGGGTCTCCCAGAGGTGGTGGTGGTGCGGGGGGAAGGGGGGGTAGGAGGAACCAGGAGCAGGCCGCCCGCAGGGTTCCCTGGTGGCATGGGGGGCCAGAGCCTGGAGCCACAAGGGGGGAGCCACAAGGGGGCAGCCAAAGAGCCACATGGCTCCAGAGCCGCAAGTTGCAGACCCCTCTAGGCTGAACAATAATAGCATTTAAGACTTGCAGCAGCGGCTCCAGAAATTTTTGTATGGTGGTGGTGGGGGGGGGGGTTGTAGAGGGGGCACAGTGAATTTCAGGGTGGGGACGCGCTCATCCTAAACTTATTTTCTCTTAAATAAATCCTGCTGATTTAGATTAATTTAGGTGACAGAGTTTGCTCTTTATACTGCAAGCAAGGATTAACCAACCAAATTCAAATTACAGCAAGGAAAACAGCTTCCAAACAGGTCCCTCTGTAAACATTTTATGTACAAATTAGGCAGAACAGAACACCGGTAATGGATTTCTTTTAAATACAGTTGCTTACTTTTGAGCTAATACTAGTACAGACACACCCAGGAATACACTAGGTGTCAGTGAGAGGAAGCAGAGCCAACTGAGACAAGACAACCCCTGGTCAGGTAAGAAAGCCAAGACATGCTGTTGTTTATCCAAGGTCTGCTTGATCAAGCTGGCAGTACACAAATGGGCTTCCTCCTTCATTTCAGACTCAGAGATATCACCAGAGTCTGCACAGCGGCTCTTCTTTGATTTGTGATTCTTGTTTCAATCATTCCCAAAGGATCAGCCCTTACCCTCCTGTTACACTGCACAATGACCCTCCAAAATAGTCCTCTGCTGTACACTGTGTTCAAATAGAATCAGATGCCAGTCACAAGCAAGAAGGAAATGAAGGTGACATTAACCTAAGGTGCTTTTTGTAAACTTGGGCTGTGAGCAGTCTTCTTGATGGTCTCTGTGATCAGGGGGCTTGTGTGACCTGGGGTAAATTACTTTGGTTTTAGCTTCTCTGGGGATTTTTGGACTGTAAATATGAGAACTACTTTGGATGTGCTATGTAAAGAGCATATGGGGGTGATCCTTCACAGGAAGGACTGTCTGGAATTTAAAATTGCAAAAGAATTGAAATGAGATTTGTGAATAAAGAAGAGCTGATAACCTCTGGTCGTGGTGATCTTTCAGAAATGAAAGGGTGACAGCGTGTATACTATGAGGTGTTAGGGAGTTGGCCCAGCCTGGTGGAGGTCTTCCTCCTGTGTGAGATGTCTTTTTTTTTTTTTGCAGTTTGATCAAGTGGGAAGTCAGTGTGAGGGAGGAGAACAGAGGCAAAATGCACATGTAAATGTCTACAAAAGTGGAATCCACCAATTCTTATGCAATTCTGCAAAGTGGTTAACCACTGCTTCAAGGTCAAAGGCTTTGGAGAGTCTCTTTTCTATTGCCAGTATGGTAATGTTACATAGGTTTTAATCACCCATACTGTTCCTCAAATAGGTCTTAATTTGATGCAGACACAAAAATGTCCGTTCGCAGCCTGTATTTGATGGCGGTACGGTAATGGCAATAACACACAATCGATAGAGTTCACTGAAAGACATTTTCAGTTCTTCAAGTAGATTAAGCACTTGGTTCATTGTGACAATTTTGACTTCTCTCTCACGCTCATACCTCTCTAGAACTTCTGGAAATAGTCTCAGTTCTGCTTCAAATCCATCCATATCACTATTGTAATGTCTTGCAAATGGTCTGAGTTTCTCTGACTCAAGAAAGTAATGGCACTTTGGACTGAATGCACTGACCCCATTTAAAACATGGGAGTTGTCTGTAAATCGTTGTTTAAGTTCACTGATGGTGCAATCACAAATAGGATGGAAAACCTTTACTTTAAAATCTTGGTCAGTTTTTGGAAGCATACTTTCTGCTGTGTTGAGTTCAGTAACATAGCTTTGAAATTTTGGGGGCATACAGTGGATTCTCTTTTGTTTAGTTTGCATTTTCATGGAACTTTTTTCTGCAATAATCTTTACATGAGCCATAATTTTGTTGAAATTCTCCTCATGATCCCTCAGATCTTGCAGTTTATCAATCAAAGAGTTAAGAAGGAAGCAAGCTTGAGCCACATCACAATCTGATTTCTGCAAGTAATCTGATACCACTTTAAGTTCAAGAAGCACTTCACTAAAAATATTCAGACAAAACACAGAGCAAAAGTCTATCTGGTTTAGAATGCTATGTGCCTCTACACTTCTTTCAGAATTCAATTCATTGCTGATTATATTCAGAAGCAATAAAATTACTGAAAGTGTTGCTTTAATAGCTAAGCATGATGCAATCTGACATACCTAGCGAGTGTCTGACAATTTCTTCAGTTCAATAATTCAGCTCCCAGTTTCTTTTTGCAATTCAGTGAAATGTGAATGCACAGAGGAACACGATAGAAACGTATATAGTTGTTGAACAAGAGTAAAGAAATCTGCAGCATCTATGTTTTTACAGACATCAACGATTGTTAAGTTCAACCTGTGGTTGTAACAATGAACATAGATAGCTTGTAGTACCTCTTCCAGAAACTGTGCTTGCGCACCATTTAGTGCTCCACTCATTACACTGGCACCATCAGAGGTTTGTGCTATGCAGGTTTTTATATCTATGCCACAACATGCCAAGGTGTTATTTATATAACTCATTAGTGAAGTAGCATCCAGTGAATGACACGGACGAAAGCCAACAAATCGTTCAAATATATTGCCTCTGTAACAATTAACAGAGGAACACTGAAATTTGTTCCTGCTTACGTATGTCCTTTGTTTCATCAGCAATTGGTGCAAAAAACCCAGCTTCTTTGACTTTTTGGGAAATTGACTCTAGAACCATTCTGTTCATGATACTTAACAATTCATCTTGAATTGAATGATGTGTATACTTTGCATTGTGAGGTAAACTATCTATTTTAGACTGAAATCCGGGATCATGGTTGACAACTAGCTGCAAGAGTTAAAGAAAATTTCCTCTGTCACTCATCTCATCACTTCTCCAGTGTCCACGCTGAGCAATTTTTTGTTTAGAGGTGAACAAAAGAATTTCTGCGAGTAGCCACATAATGTCTATTTTCTTTTATAAGTTCTTTATGAGCATCACTTAATTGAGCTAAAACTGAGCCTCCCTTGCCTGTCTGTGTTTGTCTGTAGCGCCACCCATACCCCTCCTCTGGCGCTGCCCCTGAAAATTTGATTCTGAACCGAGGCAATTAGTATGCTCTTGCACTGGGTTGGGCCTGGGCATCCTGCTGTACTGTAGCTCTTACGCATCTGATAGAAAATAGTGGCTTAGTGTTCAGCTCCCATTGGAAACTGGCATCAGTGACCCAGGCTGGAAAAAATGTGTGATCCTGTTGGCAGGTCTACGTTACACTGTTAGGTCAATGTGAGTCAGCTTATGTTGACCTAGTTAACTCTGTGTCTACATGATAGCCTTTCTCCCGTCAATGTAAGCGCCCTACTACACTGACATAAATCCTCATCTCTTATGGAAATGGAATTATTTCAGTGTAGTTAGAGCGGCACAGAGTCTATGTACTACCTTACTTATATCAGCTATTGTCTGTTTTGTTAGTTTCATTCCAGGAACCCAGCTTCAGGCTCCAACCCGAGGCCAAACGTCTATATCCTGGTTAAACAGCCCGTTAGCCCAAGTCAGCTGGCACAGGCCAGCCATGGCTGTCTAAGGGTATGTCTACACTGCAATTGGTGTAGTGTAGTTCTGAATATAGATTGCCGAATCTAGAAATATATGTTTGTTGGGATTTGGAAAGGTATGTATATATGTGCTTTGGGTGGCTTGTCTTCTAGAACCTCAACCGTTTCCATAATCAAAGTTTTCTACCAAATTCAAGCTCTTACTTAACCAAATAGTAATAGGAGTTCTTGAAAATTGTTGAGGAGTGGATGGTTGTAGGAAATAATTTCAGCAAATCTTACAAGTTTTCATTAGAACCCCAAGAAAGTGACTTCCTTCCAACTTCTTTGTTTTGTGCTTTGAGTCAGTTCTAGTGATGTAGTCGAGTTCCAAAGGGGTAGCCGCATTAGTCTATTGCAGAAAAACAAACAGAGTCCTGTGGCACTTTTAAAGACTAACAGGTTTATTTATCATGAGCTTTCGTGGGAGAAAATCCCACTTTGTCAGATGCTTAAATGCTTCGAAGATTTTTCTCCCACGAAAGCTCATGTGATAAATAAACCTGTTAGTCTTTAAAAGTGCCACAGGACTCTGTTTTTCTAGTGATGTAAGACACCTCTCTCTCTCTCTCTCTCTCTCTCTCTCTCTCTCTCTCTCTCTCTCAATTAATTAATTAATTAATTTTTTTCAGATGTCCTTTTAAAAGTAACCATATAGATCAAATGATAGATTTATTTTTTATTATTGAACTAATAAATGCATAAAAACTGTCTGCTTATATTTCCCAGTTAGAGATCTAACACTCTTTGGGTATCTTTCTCTCTCTGTACCTGAAACTTCATGGTGTTTGTTTTAGAAGGTTACAGGAATAACAGCATGAGCAGCCAATTTTCATATAATTTTTATGAACCAGAGAGACAACTTTAAGTTTAACAAATATAAATGAAATCTGTAAAAGCAATAGGTTTACCTTCTTACACCTCTTCATGGAACTGTCTCTCAGTGCTTGAAATGTTTGTCCTGCTAGCATCTGTCTTGCTGAGTTAGTGCCCTGTGAAAGAAATATGGGTTATCTGACTAGCTACATGAACTCTTCTCTTCCCTGAAAAAAACCTGAGATCTGAAATTAAAAGTCTATATAATTGCTTTACATAAGAATATGGTGGGTGATATTATTTGACCTGAGCATAGAAAAGTTTCATTTGTATTGCTTGAACATGTCTTTCATTTAATCCTGCATGTGCATGCACGTTGAAGCACTAAGGGTATGTCTACACTGGCAAGTTGGTTTGAATTAAGGAAGCTTAATTCGAACTAATTTAAGCCATGGCTACACTAGGCTTTCATTAGTTTGAATTAAGGGCTTCCTTAATTCAAACTAATAAATTTGAATATGCTATTAGAATTAAGGGTTAATTCAAACTAGTTAGTTTGAATTAACCAATGTGGCCATGTTAGTTCAAACTAATTGCATAGTTTGAACTAACCGGCCCATTGAACTCAATGCAATTTGCTAATTCAAACTAAGCAAGTGCCGTTCGAACTAAATTTTGCTAGTTTGAATTAAATTAATTTGAACTAACTAAAATTAGTTTGAATTAGTTAGTTCAAATTAACTAATTTGTACTAACTTTAGTAAGTGTAGACATAGCCAAATAAAGCATATAAAATACATTTAGAATATGGGGTCTTTGCACCTTGGATGTCATTTCATATCAGGTTTAATACTGTGTGCCCCATTTAACCTACTTGTATGTTCCCTAATCCATAGACTTTTTTCAAGAAGGTGGGGGTTTGAGTCAGTGTGCATTAAAGATGAACTGATTTAGTGTGAGAATGCCCAAGTTGGGAAAAGTTGAAGGGTAAAGGATCATCACTGAGAACACCCTTCTATCAAAGCACTCCTTGTAAACATAGGGGAGGGCTGGCTCAGGAGACTGGTCTCATCTCCTTTGCTGCCTTCTCTCAGAGAGAGAGGGAGAGGCGTGGTCTCTAATAGAGTGTACTCAGTGATTAAAATGTTTATCGTCACAGAGGTTTGTAGTGTAGGCAGCTTCATACTCTACACTAGGTGAAGTCAAGGCTGGCCCCTAGGCCAAATGGTGCACAAGGTGAGAAGTCTTCCCCTCCACCCCCAATTTGTTAAACTTTTGAATACCTTATTATTTTATTGCACGTGTAGCCCAGTTCAAAACTTTGATGCATGGTGAAGGTCCATACAATTGTTTGAGTGTTTTCCTGTCAGCCATACACTCCCCCTCCCTGGTCTTTTTGTGGCGTTTCTTTTGTCTGAACCTGAGCAATTGAGCAGTGTCAACAAGCAAGCAAAAAAACTCCTTCTTGAATTTCTTCCACACTTCCCATCACCTCATCTCTCCCCTTGTAACCAAACTGTCTCTTCTTTCAATGAATATGAATTTCGTTGAAGACAGGCTCAACTCCTAAGTTTTTTGCCTTTTTTGGCAGCAGTGATGGGATCTAAAAATCCATTGGTTTTTGTAAGCCACAATGAAATTAAGGCAGCTTCTCATCAACGTAGCAGCATCAACTGAGTATGCAATGCCTTGCTTACAACATTAATTTGGAACAGGATATCATGCCAAACCACAACTGAGACCAGAAATTTGAAGTCAGTGATTTGGTTTGCCAGGCTTTACGCTTTGTGTCAGATTCCAGCCTCGGCTTTACTGGACTGAACCAGTTCCATCAGGGCATTTGTAAACTTCAGTCACGTGGTACCTCACTGGCCTTACACTGTCAATGTGGCTGTCCCAGTGAGAGCCACTTAATGGCTTCACAGTCAGATTTGTAACATTGTCCGTGAGGATTTTCCACCTGATAGTTGATGCTGAAAACAGGATGTATATCTTTCAGGAGTGATCTGAAGAAGATGCTGAATTTAAAGAAGATGTCTCCTCTGCCACAATCAGGTTGAGGGACTGGCAGCCACCAGACACAAAGAAGGATCTTGGGTCTGGCCATAGAGCAGATCTGATGTATCAATTTGTGGTGTGCAATTTTTCTCCCTGAAGTTTGTCATCCCGCTACGCTGATTCTTTGTTTCTCTCTTTCACGTAAACCAGATTTTTGTCATCAGTCTCCTTGTAATGAGTCACATTGTTCATCATCACTCTCCTTACACTGCAAGGAAAACCTGATGCTTTTCCATCACTTTCCTCACATTTTTATTCCTTGTCTTCAGGTAAGTCTCCTAATTCCTTAGTAATAGGACTTCTGTCATTAGACGCTTCACTCCTCAATTTCTTCTATACTGGGATGATCGCTACTGACTAAATCCCAGTCTATGTTGTTCTGTTCAGATATTTTTCCATCAAATTGGTGTCCCTTGCTGCAAACTGGATTGCAACAGAACTTTTTGCTTCTTATACTGAGCTCCTGAAGTCGTCTTTTGGGAGCACCTTTCATTTTCTATAGGGGAAAACAGACCATATTATTAGGGACAGTAAAAGTCTATATTCTGTAATCTTAGAAGTCCTCAAACATTGTGTTAAGCATAGCAAAAGAAATAACTATTTCTTTTATATTGTTGCATAGATAGGGGTTCAGTACATATCTCTGGCATCTCATTAAATATGTCCTTTTTAGTTGCTACTTAAACTCTTCAAGTCTTAAAATGCAAGTACACTTTCACAATTCCACAATAAAACAATATTCACAATATCTCAGCTGGGCTCTTACTTGGCTTCAGTTCATTCTTATAGGTCACTGACTGACTGGCAACACTCCACCCCTTTATATACCTGTGAGGGCATGGCTGATAACATTCTAGGAGGTATGAAGAAAATTTAATTTAATTTAATTCTTGTAGTGCTGGTCCTTATATGGATTCCATGAGGGGGTGTGCATGCATGCCATGGGTCAGAGCTGGAACTGTTTGAAATAGTTTCCATTGACTCACATATGTGTTATTCATCAGGCACCGTCATCTGAGATCTCATGAGAGTATGTAGGTCAACGCCCCATCAGTTCGCTCTTTCTACTGCATGGCCAGATTTGGAACAATTGTTGTTGTTGTATATAGTTCTTTTATGAGTAACATCATATTTAATAGTTTTAATATAGTTAGCCTCCCTCCTCTGGGGTGTCCTACCCATTGCAGAGGACTATGCCCCAACAAGCTGGTTTTAAGAATTGGGCTTCATGCACATTTCTCAGTGAAAGATGAGCACCAATGCTGTTTACATTGCCTCATTGAAGCCCACATCATTGCCCATTGTTCTAGCTGCTGATCCTTCCCATTGCAAAACCATGTGGCTTGAGAACGTAAACTGCATAAGCACTTAATGGAAGAAGCAATGCATCTCCATAAGAGCTTGGGACGGACCCACTGAAATGTCAAGCCTCACCATCAATGAGCGCTTTACCCTCCAAAGTGTCAACAATGACACTGAGGAAGCCCACCATACTCATAAGAAGCACATCCTTGGGCACAAGGGTGGATCCCCAAGAGGGACCACCTCCAAGTGCAGTGTTACTTCCACGAGCTGTGGCATGCAGGGTAAAAAGTCATGCACTGATCCAGCAGCACCATTTCCAAAGAAATCTAAAGTGGAGCATAAAGTTAAGCATCACCATGTCTTACTGGAGTCCTCTTCTGCCTGGGTCACCAGAGTACCACCGGAGCTCCCGAGTCCAGCTAGCCACTCATGCCTGCTACTGTGCCTGGCCGACTATCTGCTCTCACGCTTACAGCAGAACTGCTTCTGGCCCTTCAGAGCTCCCATTGCAGCATGGATCACCTGGGATAATGCAGCCTCCATCGCCGGCTGATGAACTGCTGCTCCTATATTAACCACCGTCCTTATGGCCTGAAACTTCATCACACACCCTCCACTCACCACTGGCTCCACCGACTCTTGACCAGCCATCAGACTCTGAATGGGCCCATGCTTTTCCCTGGTGCATTCATAGTCTGGAACGACAAGACCTCAGTCACGCTTCAGCATACCTACCTCCCACAGAGCCATGGTTCCTATACCCCATGGACCACCAGCACAAATGGACCTGAATGTCTGAATCTATTGGTACCACTGGGACCCCATTGTGACCAGTTACATTGCTCCTCCCCCGGTCTATGAGACACCATGCAGCATCAGCATGCCATTTACGCTATCAATTCCAAACTGAGCATCATCTTTCCTGGATGAAGTGATCATTCCTCACTCCCTTTCCCTCAGAAATGGTCATGGACAGTACCAGGATTTCCTGCATCATATGGCCCTCAGTCCTCTATGACCCCCCAGACAAGGTCGTGAACATCCTACAACCAGCAGGTTCCTCTCATGCTGCATTTCCTGTTCACAGTGCACTCCTTCAATCAGCCTTCACAGTCTGGCATGCCCTGGCAACATTCACCCTAGGGCTTTTTTTTTTTTCTTCCGGTACACACCAGTACGGCATACTGGCACCTATTTTTCCCTGGCCAGCCCCGCTGCGCAGCAGGGGAAAGGAGTGGGTCTCCTTTCCCCTGCTCACCCTGGGCCCCAGCTGGGCAGTGGGGCTGGCAAAAGCTAGGGCGGCAGCCACAGGCCAGAATCCGGCCCGCTAGGGGCTGGAATCTGGCCCATGGAGGCCTGGGAGCTGTGGCCAGGCTGGAGTTTTTTCAACTCTCCTGCTCTAAGCATGCTCAGATGCGTGGCACAGGGTGGGAGCAGCCTGGCCAAGGAGCATTTCTGTCCACTCCTGCAGCTCCAACCAGAGTAAGTGGGAGGGGGCCGGGAAGATCAGGGAGTGCCGGAGGGGTGGGGAAAGGGGCATGAGGGGACGGGGGGACCGGCGGGCGGCCGGGGAACTGGTGGTGGGGGCAAGAGGACGAATCCCTGAGGTAAAACACACCCTCCTTTGCAAACAAGGGCTCCGTCAGTGAAAAGTTATGTAAAAATAATAATTCTATTGTAAATTCAGCTTTCATGTTAGAGAGTCCATTGCAGCAGTTGCATGAAGTGAATTTAAATACTATATTTTTACAGTACAGATATTTATAATAAAAATAATATAAGGTTAGGACTATAGACTTTGTATTCTGTTGTAATAAAATCAATATATTTCAAAATATAGAGAACATCTAAAATACCTAAATAAATGGTATTCTATTATTGTTTAGCTATGTGATTAAAACAGTGATTAATTATGATTAATTTTTTAAACCCTTGATAGCCCTAGTTAGAAGCTTGTAATTCTAATCTAAATGTTGAATATCTGGATAACACACATTTTGAATGGCACATGAGTTTGTGTAATCCCTGGCTCCTTTATCAGTGAATCCCTTACCCCCATCTCTCTCTCTCTCCTCTTCTTCTTGCGTCAGTAATGTTTAGAGGGGAATGTTGTTGTTGTTCTGGGTTGCATACCTGTTCTCTAAGTGAGTCTTCTGCATTCAGTAAACTATCTGGTTTTGATGTGAAATACTAAATCTATCCCTGTTCATTTGAAACTGAGCCTATGTTCAGTTGGCTCTGAGTGAGGTGGGGGCTGTTTTGAATTGGTTGTAAAGTTCAGACTATCAAGTTTCGTGTAGTTCATGATATTTTCCAAACAGCAGAATTCTAAATGAGTGTAATGTTACTTTTTTGATACATTCAGCAACGTATCATTACTGAAGCCAAAAATCAGGGAGGAGGGGTGGAAGCCATGACAGTCAGTAAATCCAAAACTATACACACTTTTTGGCAAAATAAACAGTATTCACTATTTAAACTTGTTGTACCCAACATATCTGAATGCATACGTAAATGTCATCAATTCAAGCAGCGTGTAGAGATACAGAGCAGTTAGGCTTGGCAGAGTATCGATTTTAATCACTCTAGGTGGTTAAAACCTGGTTTTAATTTTGAGCACTCTTTTATGTATACGTTTTCATAGTTGCAGGAAATTATGGAGGTCAGACAACTATTTAATACAACATGTTGAGAGTAAAATCTTTATAATAATTAAAATGCAAATTATCAACACCCTACAGCAAACTATACAAAATAAATTTCCTTAAATAACACTGCAAGCAGGGGCAGATTAAGGGGCCCTGTGGCTCTCGTCCCCCCTGCCTGTAGCCCCAGCCCTCCACCAGGGCGGCCTGAGGGTGGGCCGCAGAGCCCGAAGCTGCTCTCTGCAGAGCTTCTCATCCTATCCCTGGGCTGGCTGGTCTGCCCCAGAAATGCAGTGGACATGCACTGGCCCATTCCAGAGCAGCTGGCCAGGGGGCAGGGTGGGAGTGGTTCAGAATCCGGCCTTGGGACCCAGGGCCCCACCCTGCCTACCCCCAGCAGGGCCCCCCCTCCAGTGCCCACTAGGCCCCACTGGCACTGTGCCAGCCTGACTGGGGCGGTAGGGCTGGATGAATGCAGGGGCCTTAGGGGCTGTAGCCCAGTGGCCCTCTTTAGGCTGGGGTTTAGGGCTGCTTCCCCTTAACCCCCTGCATTGATCTGGTCCCAGTTGTAAGATGAGACAGCATTTGTGTTTTGTCCTGTTAAATTTCAATTATTTGCAATGGAAATATTTTTTGTTGGTTTGTGTATGTGAAATGGAACTGGCGTTTGCTGATTCAAAAAAAATCTAATCCTTTGAATTTAGGAAGTAGTCCCTAGATTTGCATTTAAGCATTTTTATGTTTAACCATATTACACTGCGCATTTATCAAATAGGTTGTAGTTCTAAAAAGCTGCTCCACTAATTCTAACAATACCACTGCAATCAGTATCCAGGAGTTAGAGTTCAAATAAAAGGCAAAGATGTCTGGGACGCTGGCAAGAATCGAGCTGCAAATTGAAACCTTACATTATTCTAGCTAATTTGGATTGAAATTCTAGAACCCAAATGTTTAAATTTCTTACCCAAACAATACCAGGGACAAATTGGAAAAGTACATAAAATTGTAAAGCTGGAGATCAAATAAGTTGAAATATGAGACTTATCAGAGAAAATGCATTTACACTATACTCAAGGGCAGAATAATTTTCTTGGGATAAAAAAAACAGCTTTTTCTGAAAGAAGCAGGAGTTAGTTCAAAGCTAGGTCTGATATTTTTTAGCAGAGAGCTCACTTGCCTCTTGCAAGGGAAGAGGTCTGAATTATTTTAGAGAGAGGTGTCTAATTTTAGAAATAGTATTGATAACTTAGGTCCCAAATGTAATGTTCTCCTGTAAGATACTAACAATAGGTACATGAATACTTAAAAGGGAAGACACGTGTTAAGCTAGCAACTAACTTTGGAAATATTTTCATTGGATTTGTTGCATTCTTTTCCTTTTGCCATATTCTTCTCTTAACCCATGAAGAGTTGGGATTTCCCAGACATCTGTCAGCATTGCAGAAATGGTATTACTGCTCTGAATACTTCCCTACAGAGGCTTGTATGCTGTCAGAGCATTCCAACAATCAGTTCATAGAAGACTAGTGAATTTAGGAGGTTTTAAGTAGACTGGACTGACTGGCCTCATAAATGTAAATGTAATCTTGTGTGTAGCAGCTTACATTTTCCTTTAGCCTCAGCTTCACAGCTTAACACGTATTCACTGTCATTGTGGCTTTGGAGTCTATTGCATATTCAGCAACTATCTCTGTTTTGATTCTTTTTCATGCTAATTTCTTGAGGCTCATTTTCTTCTTGAATGTAATACCTGATGGATTGAGGGATATTAGAGGCTCCCAAACCTCTAAGTAGTCTCAACTTTAATCTCTGAAACATGGGGAAACTTTCTGATGAGAAAAACAGGTAAACTATCCCAGCCTGTAGTAGTGAGCTAGGAGGGCCATCCTCTGCGTGCGTGCGTGCGTGCGTGCGCGCGCGCAGTGTCCCTTTAGAATGCATTTGGAATTTCCTTCTACAGATAACTGTTTTAAATGTTCTAGTAATAAGTTTACAGTAAGTTTTATGGTAAAGACACGGCTACCCCTTTGGAATTTGACTTTTATGGTAAAGTTAGACTCAAACATTCTCCAGCAAAGAGAGGTCTGTGGGTTTTCATCCTCCTCGGGTTGGAATCAGGTCTGTTAGGCATTTGTAGCAGCTAGGCTCCTCCATTATATAGGATGCAAGTGTGAAAAATTAGGTTGGGGATTGGAGGGGAGCAGGGGCGTTACAGGCACCCATGTAAGAAAAAGCTCCGAATATTGGAACTATCCCTATAAAACTGGCACATCTGGTAACCCTACCACTAAATAGCCTGCCAATTTATTTCTGCTTTCGTAGAAGCAGATGGGCAGATCAGAGATGCCTGGTGCAACACTTCAGGTTATCTAGGACACAATTACTTCAGAAGCATTTTTCCTTTTCTAATTTGGGCCTTCAGTTTGAAGAACAAGAGTGGCAGCCTAAGGCAAGTGAATTTGGGTGTGTTTTCATCCAGTTCCCTATGATCCTTTATAGATGTCTTTTTGAGGCAGTGAGGTGCTGCACATACAATCGCATCCTTAGGTAGAAAACAGCATTGAAAAGAAGCATGCCTAAGAAGAAAACTGAAAAGAACGGCTTCTTGCCCCTCATTCTGTATATGGATTGGGATTTGCACCTATCCTGTGATCAGTAAAGGTGCTTGTGAGCCAGATACCAAAGCTGTGAAGTTGGTCCCTCGTCAGATCAAAGGTCAGTTTGAGTTGTTCTAACCGTTGGGATTGGAATTCCCGTATTCCTACTATTGACCTCGTACTCTATCCAGTAGCTCACGTTGTCTCTGCAAACTGAACATGGAAACTAAGATGGAGACAACTTTCTACTAATCTTTCCATTTTCATTTTGAGGTGCGTGTGGACAGAGCATAGCAGAATATTGTGTTTAACGCACTTGGGTATGGTCTGTGAGGTTACAGGTGTGTTTATGATTGAATTCTAGGAAAACGTGAACTACTCTGACTGGGGAATTATTTGTCCCCTTGCCAGAGTTAATGAAAAATCTCTCATTGGCTTTCTGGAAAAGAACTGGCAAGTGTCTTCATAGGATGTCAACTGTGTAAAATTCATCCCCGATGTGAGTCTACTGATTTCAGTACAAGTTTAGCAAGTGCTTAAATCCATCCTTATTCAGGCAAATCATAGAATCATAGAATAATAGGGTTGGAAGGGACCTCACGAGGTCATCTAGTCCAACCCCCTGCTAAAAAGCAGGACCACTCCCCCTAAATTATCCCAGCCAGGGTTTTGTCTAATCAAGCCTTAAAAATCTCCAAAGATGAAGATTCTACCACCTCCCTAGATAGCCCATTCCAATGCTTCACCACCCTCCTAGTTAGAAAGTTTTTCCTAATATCCAACCTTGACCTCCCCAGCTGTAATTTGAAACCATTGCTCCTTGTTTTGTCCTCTGTTACCCTCGAGAACAGCCTAGCTCCCTCCTCTTTGGAGCAACCCTTCAAGTAGTTGAAGGTTGCTATCAAATCTCCCCTCAGTCTTCTCTTCTGTAGACTAAATAAGCCTAGTTCCTTCAGTCTCTCCTCATAAGTCATCTGCCCCAGCCCCCTAATAATTTTTGTTGCCCTCCGCTGGACTCTAATTTGTCCACATCCTTTCTGTAGTGGGGAGCCCAAAACTGGACACAGTACTCCAGATGCGGCCTGACCAGTGTCGAATAGAGGGGAATTATCACATCCCTCGATCTGCTGGCAATACTCCTACTGATGCAGCCTAATATGCCATTGGCCTTTTTGGCAACAAGGGCACACTGTTGGCTCATATTCATCTTCCCATCCACCATAACTCCCAGGTCCTTTTCTACAGCGCTGCTACTTAGCTGATCGGTCCTCAGCCTGTAGCAGTACATGGGATTTTTCCGTCCTAAGTGCAGGACTTTGCACTTGTCTTTGTTGAACCTCATGAGGTTTCTTTCAGCCCAGTGTTCCAATTTGTCCAAGTCTCTCTGGATCCTGTCCCTGCCCTCCAGAGTATCTACCATTCCCCCCAACTTGGTGTCATCCGCAAACTTACTAAGCACGCAGTCTATTCCATCATCAAGATCATTAATGAAGATGTTGAATAGAACCAGCCCCAGGACCGACCCCTGGGGTACTCCACTCGTTACCGGTTGCCAACCAGACATCGAGCCATTGATTCCTACCCGCTGAGCCCGTTGATCTAGCCAGTTTTCGATCCACCTTACGGTCCACTCGTCCAACCCATACTTCCTTAACTTGCCGACGAGAATGCTGTGGGAAACCGTATCAAAAGCCTTGCTAAAGTCAAGGTATATCACGTCAACAGCTCTTCCCGCATCCACAAATCCAGTCATCTCATCATAGAAGGAAATCAGATTGGTCAGGCATGATTTGCCCTTGGTGAATCCATGTTGACTGTTCCTGATCACTCTATTTTCCTCCAAGTGTTTCAGGATGGATTCCTTGAGGACCTGCTCCATGATTTTCCCAGGGATTGAGGTGAGCCTGACCAGTCTGTAGTTCCCCGGATCCTCCTTTTTCCCTTTCTTAAAGATAGGTACTATATTTGCCTTTTTCCAGTCCTCCAGGACCACCCCTGTTCGCCACGAGTTCTCAAAGATAATGGCCAGCGGCTCTGCAATCACTTCCTCCAACTCCCTCAGCACCCTCGGATGCAGTTCATCCGGCCCCATGGACTTGTGCACATCCAATTTCATTAAGTGTTCCCTAACCTGACTTTCCATCACCGAGGGCCACTCTTCTCTCCAGTCCACGTTACCCCGTGTAGTAGCCTGGGAGCTGTAACTGACAATTCACAGAAATCACCTGTGGGAAAAAAAGACACAAGCACAAGCACACACAGTCAGCAATTCACTCTCTCCCTTGCTTCTTCAGCAAGGGGATCTCCTTCGCCTCCTTCTCAGGGCTTCTCCTTCTCCTTCCCTCGCAAACTCCCCTGTTTGCAGTCCCTGTTCGCAAATGCTTAAGCATGAGCTGGATTGGGGGCCATTTGCTGGAATTCAGACTCAGGCCTATAGGCTCCTTGAGGTTGTTGCATGGCTGCTGTAGTTCGGAACGTATGCTCCTTCCTCAACACAGAAGCTCTGGCTTGTGAAAGCTGAGAGGGAAATTTAAGATGGAGTCTGTCTTGCTTGTATTTGAACCCTGTTTTCCCCTGCTTACTTTTTTTGGGCCTCTTTAGAATGTTAGGAGTAATAGACATAGTGTCTCCTCCCCATTTAACTGTTGTTAGACTTAGAATGCCTCTTTGTGTGAATAAAGCTCCTTTTAGTGTGATAAACGTGTCAAGGCCATAAAGCACCGTAAATTGTGAGAATTCAGGGAGTGTTTAGCAACGTGCTGTGAAAACTTGTGAACTAATGTTATCTCTAAAAGACGAACACCATGCGTGGATCCATCATCAGTTGACATGTATATGTCTTTTAAACATAGAACAAAGAGTTTGTTTGATTCGGTTGTATCTCTTTCTGTTATCCGTCTGTTCAAGTGAATGTAACCAAGAAAACTATAAAAGTGTAAAGCAACTCTATTCGGGGCGTTCTCTACCTTGGAGTTTTACTCTAGGGGTCAGACTGCCATTCAGCTGAATAAAGCTTGATCACACGCCCTCGGTCTCTGTCTATTTGGTCTCAGCTGGAGAACGAGCCTCTGGGTGGGGGTGCCTGCTCCGGTCCTCTTGACCAGGGGAACCTCCTAAAATTCCCTGACAAAGGTCACAGGCCAGTAGCCTCCCAGGGAAGTGCAAACACTTCAACTGTGCTGGCACTGTGGCAGTTCTCAAAAGGGAAAAGGCACCTTGTGCCTCATGCACTTAGGCAAGCTTGAATTACACTGTGCAGCCATGCTGATAATATCTCTGTCTCTCACCGCCCTAAATCCATTACTTAATTTAACCTATGGTCTGGAGGTCTTTTAAGCAGTAGGTTCTGTTGTATTGGGGTGACAAGCGACTCGTTTCCGTTCTGCAAATCAAATCAAATCTAGTAGAGTGGAATTCTACCTTAACACCTAGGCTTCCACTTCTCAGGGGAGTTTTTCTCCTACAGATCTTAAGAAAAAGTTACTTCTGCCTCTTGCTGCTGAAGAAGTTAAGTCATTGCTGGTCAGATAAGGAATGAGGATTTCTATAAATGATACTTTAATCTTAGATAGAGTTAGGCTTTTGAAGGATTAGATTTTTTATTGTTAATTGTCAATGAAAGTTGATTTCACCTCAAACGCCCACATGGATGAAAAACGTTTCCATTGATTTTAATAATGAAAATTTACAGATAAAGTAAGAAAAATACTACACAAAACCTAAATAGAGTTTGATTTAAGGCTATTTACTTGGTGCATTTTGACATGGGATGTTGACAGCGTTATGTTTTTAACTGTTTTAAAGCTTTCTTTTTCAACTCTCAACAAATCATAGGGATGGAAGGGACCTCACGAGGTCATCTAGTCCAACCCCCTGCTAAAAGCAGGGCCACTCCCACTAAATCACCCCTTTAATTGTCCGACCAGTCCCCATTGCCTGATCACTCTGTAATTTCCTGTGTAACCCATATGCCTAAAAAGGCTATCTCTGAGAGACCTGCTGAGGGTGGGTTACTGTTGTTGGGCAGATTAGTGACCCACAACTGGAAACTTCCAGAAGCAGGGAGTGGTAGCAATTTGAGCATGCTCCACAGTGTACCCTGCTGGTGTGATGTGATGTTCTCAGTCAGATGACTGGAGAGCAGCAGCCTGAGCAGACAGCA
>ML685780.1:3862566-3874250 GCA_007922175.1 Pelusios castaneus
AAGGTTACACCTGCACGTGTGAAAAATTAAATAAAACAAAATTGAAAAATGTCTAAACATTGACATTATCTGTTGCAATTTATTTTTTTGTTAAATATTCTGTCAAATCTAAGGTTAGTAGGGACATCAATATTAGCAAGAGATTCCAACTCCCAGCTGGAACTTGCTTCCAGTGTCTGTACATTCTCAACTGTTGCTCTGCTTTGATGGTGGGATTTTTGCATTTGTAACATGCACATTTTGCAAGAGTGCATTTTTTAGCAATAAAGCTCCCATTTAAGTAATGGGGATTGTGTGGCACCTGGATCCCCAGCAGCATTGTCAAGTTTTACTCCATAGAGTAGTTTTTTTTCTTGGCAATAGGAGGAACTGCTAGAGTAGTTAATTTTCAGAAACAGAAACAAATATGGTTAGAATGATAAGCCAGTTATGTGTCTGTCTTCAGGGGGTTCCAGCTTGGGAGGCTAGTGTTTGCTTAGTGTTCTTTACTGTGGGCTGGAAGAGCATGTTAACTTGAACTCTGCCTCCTGAAGTCCTCTTGTTCTGAGCTGATGACCCTTCTGCCATTCAAACAAGATGTTTAGTTATTTGTAATCTGAAGCAGTATGCAAGACTGCAGTCCAGTCTGCTCTTGCTCTTCAGTGCCATCAGATTCGTAACTTCTCATATTGATTTCTACACTCTTGTGTCTGAAACTCAGTTGCACTAAATATTTTCCTTCCCTGCTGTATGTTATGCTATATTCTTAAAGCGCATATGACATTCAGCATCTGAATACCTTACTGAATAAGCATCTACTTGCATTGGATGTAGCAGGAAATTCATGCTGGTCAGGCAGAATTTAGCATGCTATCTCTTCTTTCTTTACTTTTGGTAGGAATTTATCATCTATATAATTGTGATTGAGAGGGTGGTGTGTCATTTTGACAAATGTGCTGCTTTGGGCTAATTTCTTTTTAGAAGAATAAACAGATATTCCTTCTAGTATGGTCTGGAATGAGCAAAGAAATACTCTTAAGACTCTTTGGATATTCAACTGTGATCCTTCCTAACTAGTTCTGATGGCTATCGAAGTCCAAGACTCTTTGACCTCTGAAGAACAGGGGTTAATTTAGTTGAATTCTGCTAACAGACTGATTCCTCTTTAAATTCTTTGTCTCCAATAAAATTGTCACTGCTCAGCATATGGGACCAGAATTTGAAGAAATGGTGTATGATAATAGGTGTGCAAACACCTGCATGCACACTTCTTGAGTATTTTAATATTTATAAAGGCATTGGAGTTTGCATGTTTAAATTATTTCACCAGCTAGTCTTTGAGTTTACTGCATGATGCAGGTGTTCGTGCTTAAGTATGTCTGCAGGGGTTTGTATATAAGCAAGTGAGCCTGGGCTTAAACCCATTTGACAATCTAACCCAAATAGCTGCTGTTTATTCTGTCTGCCTAGCCAATGAACAGTTCTCCCCCACTTCTATTCTACCCCCCTCATGCTTAATGTGGAATGTCAACCTTTCAAAAATATTGGTCCATGGTGAGAAAGTAGGAGAAGCTCTAAAAATCAATGGTATAGGAAACTTAACAATGGGAAAATACTTCCTGCTATATAGGTCCATTTGCAATTAAAAAATTGACAGAAGTCAATGGTTACAATCAGATAAGAGATCAGAATTGCGGCTATAAAGCAGTATACTTCAGGACTCAGAATTGGAGGTTCGTCATTTTTGATCTGACACTACCACACTTAACCATACTGGGTTGTTACAAGAAGTGAAAGCTTGGATGCATGACTAGGGAGGAGTAAAAAAAAAAAAACCTGCTTGAGCATGTAGGAGTGAAATCAGGAAGGCCAAAGCACAATTGGAGTTCTAGCTAGCAAGGGACGTGATGGGTAACAAAAATGTTTTCTACAGGTATGTTGGCAACAAGAGGAAGGTCTGGGAAAGTGTGGGCACCTTACAGAATGGGGGAGGCAACCTAGTGAAAAGTGCAATGAAGACTGTGTGAAGTCTCTCCAGGAACAGTCGGAAAACACCATTAAAACAGGTGTCACCATCAGCTGCTGGACAGCATTAACTACAGAGAGCTACATGATTGTGAGTTGCCATTATATTGAAAATTGGAACACTTGAGTCACAGTTCTACAAACTGAAAGTATGGCAGAACAACAGAGTGGAAAATCTTGGTCAAAAATTAAATGCTACTTTGTTCACTGACGTACCCACTCAGATACTTGGGAATCTGTTAAATATTTTCCCCATATTTTTGCAGTGAGTGGCAAAGGAGCAGTTTTCTTCAAATACTGTGGATCATGCTGTTGTAGCTGCCAGAAGACTAATTGCACATTTCCACCACAGCTCCGTGGCTGCAAAAGCACTTGATAGAAAACAAAACATATCTTCAGGTTAAGTGACACGGTCTGATCCAATTGTGTAAAACTCTGGAATTCAGTGTATGACGTTTGAAAGACTTGGTTAGCAAAGATAGTCTATCACAGCTGTGCTTTCAGATAGTTTGGTAACAAAACTGATTCCCCAAACGATGAGCTCTGGCAATTAATAGAGATCTTTCCACTTAAATGCGCTACAACTGCCATGTCTGCCGAACAGTCTGTTTTTCTATTTCAAACATTTGTCCAATTTGCAAAAGTCTTCTTCACACTGACCTCAGAAGTAAAGCTTCTGGTGAAAATTGGAAAGTGACTGATTTAAGGGCTGCTATTTCCCGCTCTCAGGAGCATCACATGAAGCTCAATGATCTTGCCATAAGAAACTCAATGATCTTGCCTGCACTTATTGCCTACTTGTTAGATCCACACCATAAACATATGCGGTTTCTTTTGCCTGTCATCCAGATTGCTGCTAAATCAAAGCTTCTGCCTCTTGCATCAATGTTAGAAATAGGATCTCTGAGTGCTGTGCTGAAGCTGAACCTACTCTGAGCATGAGCAGTGCTGAACCAGAGGAGCCGAAGACAGATCCAGTGCCAAAAAAATGCATGTAACTGAGAGGAGTGCTATAGTGATGCTTTTAGGTGAAGATTATACCGAAAAGGAGAATGAGGAGAATGCAGTGGAAAATTACTGCAGGGAGCCTTGTCCTTCATTGGACTGCAGCTCACTGGAGTCGTGGGAGGTCAATGCTCGATGTTTTCCAAGGCTTGGAAAACTGGCAAAGAGGTACCTGTGCATTCTGGGATCGCCTGTGCCTGCAGAACATGTATTTTCCAATGCTGGCCTTACTGGTAATAGTCTGGCACAAGCCTGATACCAGAGCATGTAAATATTTTAATTTTTCTTGACCAAAATCAGTAGCAGTAGAGTTAAAAATGAAATGCAACATTTTCTAAACTTGGTTCATGTGAACTGTACTCTGAACTTTTTATAAGGTGCTTTTTTTGGTATTTGGATTTTTAAAAATTGTATTTGTTTTGTATGCCAGACCATTTATTGTGAAAACATGCTAATGTTTTTTAACCTAAAGCAGCAGTAGAGTTGTGAAGCATTTTAAAAATTTGATTCATGTGGACTGGACTCTGAACTTTTATTATTTTTTAATGAGTTCATTTGTTTTTATGGATATTATGTTTTTAAAGGATATTCCAGTACGTAAGAAATTGCAACGTTTAGTCGTTTCTGCAGATTTAATCATTTTCTTTCTTCTTTGGTGAGTACACAATTAAAACTAATTTATAAAGCTGGAAGGAATGTATCATTTGAACTTAATGAAGTTGCAGGTAATCAGCTTCCTGCTGAACACGTAACAAGCTGACCAGCACACCTTATGGTCTCCTTTGAGGATCAAACCCACAGGATCTTATTTAGCTTCCACGCCCCACAACTGCCAAGTCATTTTACCCATTCCTGTTAGTCACAGAGAAAGGCAGAACCAGGAGCTTGTTGGGAAGGAAGGGATAAGGTTTTGAAATTTATGCTTGCAGCTAGCCAGTGGACATCTGTTGTCTCCTCCCTCCTTGAGCCTCCGTCAGAACTAGATGGTGCGGCATCAGTAGTGGGTATAGGCGGCCGCTTCTCCAGCCTCTGCCAATGCCTGGCAGCAGCTGTTAGCTCCATGGGTATTCAGCAGGGCCGAGTCAGCCAATGAAGAAGATTTCTCATCAAGGACTGATGGGACCCTCACCCCTATTGTACACAGATGTACGCTGTTATAAGTGCAGGGTAAGTTAATGATTAAATGTTTAAACACTCTATTTTTTTTGCAGTTGAAATGGATACTTCATTAAATAATTTTTTTCATCCTTAGACTACATATATACATAGTGTCCTTTTGTCAGGGAAAGAGGTGATTTAGCCATTTCAGGGAAGAGCATAGGATGAATTGTAGGAAATCAGTGAATTATTAAAAGCAAATTTAATCTTGTGACTTTTTCTGGAAATTGGTTGCTTCAGGGAAAACTGATATATTACTGATTGTATATAGAAGCAGCTTGGCAATACAAAACTCTTCATCCCAGAAGATAAAAGTACTAACAGTGTATGGAATGTCATGATTTTCCTTGGGATTGTGACTATAATTAAAAAATGTGAAAGAAACTTCTGTCCAAAAACATGGTTCCTTTTTTTCCTTTGTGGTCTGAAATATACTATGATTCCCTCCCTAGTTACAAATCTGCAACAGATGTGAAGTTCAGATAGTCCCAGGGAAATCATACCTCACCAGTCTACTAGAATTCTTTGAGGAGGTCAACAAGCATGTGTAGAAGGGTGATCCAATGGATTTAATGTACTTCAGTTTTCAGAAAGCCTTTGACAAGAGCCCTCACCAAAGGTTCTTAAGCAAAGTAATTGGTCATGACATAAGAAATGTCCTCTCCTGAATCAGCAACTGGTTGAAAGATAGGAAACAAAAGGTAGGAATAAATGGTTAGTTTTCAGAATGAAGAGAGGTAAATAATGGTGTCCTCAAGGACACTGTTCCCATTTCATGCGTTTGATGAAGTGGGATCACACCCATGAAAATTTATGTGATAAATAAATTTGTAAGTTTTTAAAAGTGCCACAGAACTCCTTCTTTGATTGCTTTTGCTGGAATAGACTAACAAGGCTTCTTCTCTGGAATTTGTATTTATCAACATTGAATTTCATCTGCCATTTTGTTGCCCAATCACCCAGTTTTATGAGATGTTTGTAACTCTTAGTACCTTGGTTTGGACTTAAGTATCTTAAGTAGTTTTGTTGCATTTGCAAATTTTTCCACTTCACTGTTTACCCTGTTTTCCTGATCATTGATGAATATCCTGAACAGTACAGACCCCCAGCAGTGACCATGTAGCTTGCTTCATGCACTTTGTCAGAAACAGTAGCACAGTCTGTCCTCAATTGCGCTTGCTTTTCATTCTGATCCCTCAAATGCTTTAAAAAAAATTATATCCTTCTTGATAAGGGATGAAAGTTTGCTTCTAAGGTGTCATTTTAATTTGCTAACATGGCATGGTTTGAGAATTTCTCCCTCCACATCACATGTTGTAGAAGAGGGCAAAATGGTTTCCCTGTAGATGAAAATCCATATTGCAGATAGCTTTCACCACTTTCCCTTTCTTAGTTTTATGTTCAGCTTCATCACTGCACGTAGATGTAGAACCACCAAAATCTTCAGATGTTTGACCATTTTGGGGTGATAAATTTGAAATTCACCACTGTAAGATTTGGAAAAAAACCTGACCACTAGAGGATTCCTGTAACATAAAGTTCCTATGAACGTAGCATAACATTCTGTCTGTCAGAGACCAGGCTTAATTTTCTTTTGTAAATATTCATGAGCCAATCCAGAAAAAGGCTAGTAGGGTGAAAATGAGGATAACAATGGTGGGTAATCGCAATCTGTCTTTTGTGCCAGAATTAATATTTTCAATAGTGGAAACTAATATTAAATATAAGAACATGGAGTTTTTCAAAAAATTCCATGGCATGCCTATTTGGGGCCTGAGGGCACACTGGGTTGGGAAACACTGGTCTAGGTAACAGTAAGTAAAGCAAAATACACTGTGTTTATGATTTTTGCACATATTTTGGTGATGATCAATTAGCCAAAGACATATCTGTTGAGCACAATACAGTCTGCCTCCAAAGTATGCAACCTGTCTAGCTACTCTGTTTGTTTGACTGTAGCCACACTTTGCAGTCCTAAGTTAACTTTTGATTATGCAGCTCAGAATCAGACCAGTTAACTGTCTCTTCTTTATCAAAATTCTACAGTCAGCTGAGTAGAGATTTTTTTCAACAAAAATGCAAATTTAGGTTGATCTAAACATATTGCAAACCACAGTGAAATCTGAAAAATTGTTTTGTTTGAAAACCTAATAACAAAACAAAAGGAGTCTTGTGGCATTTTAAAGACTAACAAATTTATTTTTTGCATGAGCTTTCATGGGCAAAGTCCTACTTGGTCAGATACCAGAGTGGAGAAAACGTGCATTGAAAAAAAAAAAAAAAAAAAGTACAGTATAGGAATGAAAGATAAATCCTGTGATTACATTTCACATACTGTTTTTTTCAATGCATGTTTTCTCCACTCTGGTATCTGATGAAGTGGGACTTTGCCCACAAAAGCCCATGTGAAAAATAAATGTGTTAGTCTTTAAAGTGCCACAAGACTCTTTTGTTTTGCTGACCTCTGGACTAACACAGGTACTCCTTTAGAAGTAATAACAAGTAGCAAAGTCACCACTTTGTTTTGACATGTTTGGAACAAATTTCATTTTCTTGCTTTGAATTTTACTTAAAAATTAATAAACTTTTAAAAAGCTTAACAGCCCCTCCCCCCTCCTGGAATGTTATGTTTTGTATAGAACAAAATGTAGTGTTTGATCTTAAACAGGTTTTAAAAACTTTTCTCAGTTTTCCAGAAAACTAAAACATTTTCATGTTGACCCAAAAGTCACCTTTTTAAAGCAATTGAACTGAGAAAAGAAATTTACCTGGCTCTAAGTCTGTGCTTTGCTTATTGAGGCTGACTTAATTGTTTGCACCGTTTCCTGGACTTTGTTGGTTCAAATGTGTTGTGAGCTCTATGCTGGCATAACATTGTCCCTCTGATCAGTGTGGTCTGTTCATATGCTCCTTATTTGCTAGGTTAACAGTATTGACTGTTGGAAGAACAATTTCTTCATATGGTTCGACCTTGTGAAAAGGCCTGATGCACAAAAGATGCTGGGTGCCTAAGTCTCAGGTTAAGACACTCAAGTTCCAGTTTTGATACAGAAACCTTGCACTGAATGCTCTGTGTACCTAGTTTCTGCCTCTGAGAACTCACGCTTCTACCTTCCTTTAGGTATCCAAACACCTGTCTCCTACCTAAGCTCCAGAGCTTGTCAGGAAAATGGTGTTTGACTGCCTGCGTCGCATGGAGCGCCCAATCACATTAGCATGCTCGGAGGCCACCCTGGAATGGGCCCTATTGAAAATCAGGCTTAGAGGTGGTGGCGTTGCCTATCTTTATAACTTTCAGTCAGTGGGAGAGCATTTGTCTGGGATGTGGGAGCAAAAGTTCTCTGCGTTTGGTGGGGGGAGGGGAGGATTTAAATAGGGGTTTCCCATCTCTCAGGAGAGTGCTCTAACCACTGAGCCATGGAATATACTGATTGTGGGGCTCCCCCAATTTCACTTACTGAAGCTTCTTCCACTGTGGATCGATAATGAAAATGACTGGAGCAGGAGACTGAATCAAGGGATCTCCCCCTCCCAGGTGGGTGCCCTAACCACTGGATTACAGAGTCATTCTCTCACTTTCTGGTCCTAATGATTGTTTAAGTATCTGTCCACAGTGGAACAGTGAAATACTTTCCCACTCTCAGGAGAAACGGAGGAACTGAACCTGAGTCTTCCACATCCCATGTGAGTGCTCTAAGCACTGGGCTAAGGTTATAAGGGGTTCTACCATCTCCTACTCTTCATCCTCTTGCTAAAACTGGACCTTGAAGGTGAGAACAAAGAATCTGACATTGATAGAGGCAAAAGGGAAGCCAGCAGAGGGATCTGGCTATGTTAACCACCAGACTGTCCTTTCTTTTCCTACAGTCAGGGACAGACCTACAGGTGGACCATGGCCTAGCTACCTTGAAACAGGTCCACCCAATGTTTTGCTTCAGCTGCCGGTGCTCTACTGATGCTTGGAGCGTCAGGCAGCTTTTGGCCACTCATTACCCAAACTTCCTGCTTCCTGTCACATGGCTGAAAACAGGAAGTTCGGATAGCGACTGATGGAGAATCACTAAGCAGCTTGATACTTGCCAAGGTAACTGGAGCATCTGGCAGCTTAATTTCTCTGCCCAGTCACTTCCCAATTTTTTGGAGTTTTTTTTGTTTCCAGTCACATGACTAGAAGCAGGAAGTGGCCTGGACCCACCTTAGTCAGTGACAGGCCCTGCCAGAAAATCACATCTGGCTACACCACTGCCTGCTGTCCTCGGCCTCAATCACGATGTGTCTTTCAACTTGTGCAATGAATAAGGCAGGAGTCAACTGTCAGACCTACAGCAGCCGCCTTCTTTGCACAACCTTAATTAATTCCCAAAAGAGGCCCCTCATATGCATTCAAATGAGGCAGGAAGCCTGTGCGGTGCCGGGGGGAGTGGACATGATCACAGTATTGACAACTTTTGTGACTTTTTTCCTTGACGCAGTTTTTGTACCTGATTTTTTTAATGAATGCAGTCCCAGGTTCCATTATATAAGGCAGTGGTTCTCAAACACTGTTGGGACACATTACTGTGTCGCCACACAGTGGTAAGTGTGTCGCAGAGAGCTGGGGAGAAGGCTGGATTTGGCCTGGGGGAGGTGGGCTGGTGTGTCCTGTAGGGTTGCGATATACCACCAAGTGTGTCGCGACCTGCAAAAGGTTGAGAAGCTCTGATATAAGGGCTAAAGATTCCAACTGTTGTATGAGCATGTACTGTAACTGACGTTGTAAGAAATCCATATAGTTACTCCATTATGGGGTTAAGGAATGTTCTTAATACTCAAAGAAGCCACAGTTAAGTGTGTTAATGTGCTGAATTTGTCTGCCAAGAAACACATACTTACTTTGAATCAAGAACTGAAGCAAATACATTTCAGTTATGAAAAATTACATAAACTAGAAGCAAAGATCCAAATGAATGCAGTAGAAGTTGCTTGTCACTGTGCATAGGGCAAGTCAGTATTCAGCTGCTGTGGTGCTCTCACCTTTTTTTCTTTTTCTTTTTGAAATGCAATGGATGGGTTAAGATTCGGATTATTAGTTTATTTTAAAACTTGTAGAATTTATTAACTGCAAAATGAATATTGGGTGGCAAACCAGTTCACATTTCATCCGGACAGCTGTTACTTAAAACTGTAAGAAAGTGGTATTCACACTTCAAAACTGTACATGAAATACTTGTTACTTTACTTCCTGTAATATAACATGAGGCTCACAAGTCAATTCCCACTCTTACTTTCCCTAGACAAAATCTACTTGCTTTATATACTTTTAACTTGTGACAGTGGTCTATTTCTTGGCACAACTCGGCTTTCAGCATCTTCCAGTTTTGGAACCTACTAATTGCAAATAATTAAACTAGTCCCATTCAATGAGCAGATTTAAACAATTTTGACTTGCTCCTTCTTCCGCTTTCCATGATAGAAACATTGTCTGCCAGATATTGTAATGTCTTCTTTACCTGGCAGCTGGAATATATCAGAACCAGCCTCTCTAAAATCCAATGGTTGGAAATGGAATGTCCTGCCACCTCTGTTTCTAGACCACAGTCTTCTGCCTCTTGAATGTGAGATGAAGCTGTCCTCACTGCCTGCTCATTGTTTTCCTTGAAGCGCTGGCCAACTTGGCTGAGTGAGACTGAAGTGATATACCTCATATTACAGTCTGTTTGCTGCCAAGTTCTAGTCAGCTTCAGCAATATATGTGAAAACCTCCAAAGCAAACATAGAGAGGAAATCAAAATTAAATTAATCCTCTCCAAGGATGCATAAAATATGGCGGCAGTGCTCTAAGTGTACAAGCTGAAGATGCGGAGGACCTATAGTTTTTCACTAGTCAAAATCCACAGGTATTTAGAAACTCCTTCCATTGTAGTGCTAGTCTGGGAAGGAGCCATTTGATATAAAGACTCTCAAATGGGATTTGAATGAGGAAAAGGGCTAAATGATAAGTTACTTTGTAGAAATCTGGTTAACTTTGGAACAATGGGTCATGGTTGGCACTTCATAGCCATAATGAAAATGTCTAATAGGAATCAGGTATTCCTTTCTATATTAAATCTTTTCATAGCCATGCAAGTTCTTTTTTTTGACTCAAACCATCTTCATTTGGGCTGAACAAAAGTCTACAGCTCAGTATATTACAGCCTATGTCTACACTTGTGACTGTATATGGTTAAATGTGCACTGTGGTTCCATACTCCCTCCCGCCCCGTTGTCCACATCTGGAGCAGAACACACAGCAAATAAATTAGCGTGCAGGAGGGTGTAGGTATGTGTGTGCCTCCACTGTGGCATAACCCCATCCTCATTGTATAGCACAGTGTGGCTGGGAGCAAGGGGTAAAAAATCACGAGTATCAGTAGTATTCTAGGGCTATTCCCACAATGAATCCTTTGCTTCCTGACCCTTCTCCAAATGTTTAAAGGTCCTTTACCTTGACACATACCCCTAACCCCATTGCCAGCGGTCATGTGCTGAGCATTTCTGAACAGTTCGGTGATGAACTGCTAATGAGGGCAGGCAATCATGATCATGTGCCAAGAGATGCCAGCTGGTCTCCTGAGCACACTCACGTGGTCATCAATGGTGTGGTCAGAATACCATCCTCCATGACTTTGCCAGGAGAGTTCATGGAAGTGGAGGAAATGGGCATTCACTGGACTCTGTCCAGTGCTTGGAGTGCATTAAGAATCTGAGCCTCCTGTTACTGGGGGGTGGTAGACTTGAATAGTCACTCTGCCAGGGGACTTTTCACATGCCTCTGATATGATGAGCTTGGTAAGTGCCCTCCAGGGCTGCAGATACAGCGCCTGCAGTGACTCACAGCCCCCTTCTCAATCCTCCTGGCCTCCTCATATGACAAGATGCTGATGAAAGGCAGAGCGAGGCGGTACTGGGAACTGTCAAGGGAGATGCAGAAGGAGAAGATCATATGGTTCTGCTCCTCTATCCAGCAAACGCCATTAAGGAGGACCCTGAGGTGCTATGGGAACCAGAACCCAAGGCTGGTAAGTTTTAAAATGGACCTCCTCACATATGTTCCCCAAAAATATCTCCTCTTGCTCTGATGATAAATGGTCCCTAAGCAACATATAGCTGTAAATCAATTATTTTTATTGAAACCCGGTGAACCACTCTAATGGATGTAGCGGAACCCATAACAAAGATTAATGAGCAGTCAGTGTGTCCCTGTATTTGTATATTTCTTGGCCAGCAAAAGTCCCTGGGCCATGCAGCCTGGAGGGAAAAGGAGGGAGGGGAAGGTTTGGAAAAGGCCTGGATGGGGAAAGTACAGTTTTGACATTCATGCTTGTCCAGAGACTCAAAAGCACCCTATCCCAGTGACCTATTCCCCCAAATTACCTTCTCAATAAGAATGGGAGCTGTGCAGAAAGTGATGGGGGTGGTTGCTACTTCGAGTTCAGCCCCGCCTAAGTCTGGGAGGGGAAAGGGAATACTTTTTGGTTGTCTGAAGAATGTCGGAGCGG
>ML685780.1:3879250-3949514 GCA_007922175.1 Pelusios castaneus
GGCTGGTGTGGACTGACTCAGGAGTGAGCGGTCACCCAGCAGAGCGGGGTAAATTGGGGTTCAGGAGTGGGGTTCAAGCGGTCATAGCAGCACACCAGACTGGATTTGGGGAGCAGACTGTCACAACCTGGACAACTTGTACAATTTCACCTGTCGTGGTGGTGCCTATGTATGTATTGAAAGAGCCACTGGAAATGGGGAGATGAATGCATTGAACGTCCCTGTTTTCCTCCTTGTCATATTTGATCTGTAAGACTGAGGGTACTGTGTCCTTGGCAGACACTTGATCCAGAGTAACGCTTTCCACCTGTGATGGCTGCAGGGAATGTAAATTCCTGAATGGATTTTGATGCCCACCTGAAATGGATTGTGGATACCCCACTAGGCAGAATTCTCCTGACAATGCACCACAGGCAGTGGTAGCGAAAAAGTAACTGCCTACTAATCTACTTCCAGAAAGAGGAAGCGAGTTATTGATTGCATGAAGTGGAAACCTTGATTCCCCCCTCCCCTCTACCCACTGCCCACCCCCCAATCTACCTGATACTAAGAATGAAACAAAAACCTTCCTTGGTTGTTCTGGGGTTGTTTTTTTGTTTGTTTGTTTTTTGAACTGTAAATGCTTTGGATAGTTTTTACAGCTCTTTGGATGGATTTATATTTCTTTTAAATTCTCTTTAAATTTCTAACATCTATCTAATTTATTTTTAAAAATATCTTTCTGAACCTTAGGTAGTAGAAAGCAGCAGTTACAACTGAACAGTGATACAAGCATCTCTGATCTCAAGTGCTAAAGCAGAACACTAGAAGAGAGGCGATCTGTCAGGTTACTCTCGTTAATGTGACACTGTCATTGTTTTTGTGCAAGTCTCATTTTAGTGGTAGTGATGCTGAACTTTATTTTAGGGCAGTGGGGATGAGAAAGATGCCTCTGTAATAAGAGGCTTCTGGTTTATTGTTTTGTGACACAGGAGCTAGGTTTGATTTTGTTTTGCAGAGACTTGGCCTTCATGAATCTGGACTCTGATCTGATGGCATTGGGTGTCATAGAAGGCGCTCTCTAAGAACAAGCACTGTCTCAGGAACTTGGCCTCTAGCTAGAAAGAGAGTACGAAGTGTATTAGATTTCGGATGCATTACTTTTCCAGTAGCACCTAAAACCTGTCACCAGGCTGGGCATCACTGAATGTCAGCTCGTTCCCCAAAGATCTTACAATCTGCTGACCCCGCCCTCTGCTGGACGGCAAGAGAGGAGGGGAGTGGGTTGTGTCACGTTGCCCCGGCCCCGGCCATGGCTGGCAAGAGGGTGGGCCGAGCCACTGCTGCCAGCGGGAAGCCTCTGGTTCCTGGCTCTGGCTCCCGCTGGCAGCGGCGGCGCTGGGTGGACCGAGCCGACTCACCCTCTTCCCAGCCATGGCCGGGGTTGGCTCTGCTCTGCCAGCAGTGACGCGGCTCTGGGCGGGCTGGGGCGATACGAGGCGACCTGCTCTGCTCCACTCCCCTCCTGCTATCCAGCAGGGGGCGGAGCCAACAGGGGCCATCAGCCCCGCGCTGCCCCGGCTGACAGGAGCCAGCCCCGGGGCGGGGAACCCAAGGCAGCCCTCCGGCTAATGCCGGCCCAGGCCCTGGCCAACAGGGCACCTGAAGCCTGGCCCTACCCCTGGCACCTGCTGAGTGTGGTGGGCGGGCCTGGCACAGGGGCCAGCAAAGGTTGCTGACCCCTGCTGTAAACATTTGTTGCAATTAGTAGGAACATTGGGAGTGAGAAGGCAAAGGCAGAGTGTTGCTCTAATCTGTACTGCATACATTTTTCCTTTCCTCATAGGGTTGGAAGGGACCTCATGAGGCCCATCTAGTCCAACCCTCTGCTAAAAGCAGGACCACTCCCACTAAATCATCCCAGCTGGGTTTTGTCTAACCAAGCCTTAAATGTTTCCAAAGATGGAGATTCCACCACCTCCTTAGGTAACCCATTCCAGTGCTTCCCCACCCTCATAGTGAGAGAGTTTTTCCTAATATCCAACCTCGACCTCCTCAGCTGCAGCTTGAAGCCATTGCTCCTTGTTCTGTCCTCTGTTACTACTGTGAACATCCTAGCTCCCTCCTCTTTGGAGCACCCCTTCAAGTAGTTTAGCAATGTATTCTGGGGTTTAAATTTAAAAATATACCATCAGCTTCATTCTACTTACTTTATGAAGAACACATGGGATTATTTTAGTAACTTTGGCACTTTTAAAATATGTTTATCCATAATTCATGTAAACTTGAACTGAACAGAGTCATATGTGCCAACACCACTACTATTTCTTGCAGAATATTCCCTGCAGCCCTTGGATCTATCTGTGTCAAGTAATATTGCCCATTTCTCAGTGTTTTGTGGAAGTTACTCACAATATATGAATTCATTCCATTGGCTTGGTGTAGCAGGGTCATCTGTCCCTTACACGTAGTAGGGCCAACTGGTCAGTTCACCCTATCACATGGCATAGTCCTTTAAGAGGTTGAATGGTCTGATTATATATACTAGGATCTGGGAGACACTGGAACAGAGGAAACCGTTCTGGGAGTAAGAAATGTTTGGGAAGAAATCCTCTTTAAGGGTCTGGGGCCAGGAGGCTTGCAGAGAGGGCAGGGAAAGGCTCCCTTCTCACCTAGCCAATTGGGGATGAACTGTGAGAAGGCAATCAGCATAAAGACTCCCTCCTAGCAGAGCAGGCCTCTGAAGATAGTAGCAGGGAAAAACTGGCCCACTGAAAAGCCTGAAGGCAATGTCAAGAGAAGGGACAGAGAAGTTAGTAAAGACCCAGCAGTTGGCTAATCCACAACGCAGCTCCAGAGAGGAGAGCTTGAAGGCCTTGCTTAGGAAGGACTAGAAAATCTGATTAATAGAACCCACTTTTAGGGAGAAGAAATGGGATGATTCCTTGGTAAAGAGAAAGTGCGTATCTAACCAATATGGCCTACTTCAGAGGAGAGCAAGGGATTACTCCTTAAGGAAGGACTAAACGGGTAACTCTGATGAGGAAATGGAAGGGTTCTTGAACTAGAGACTGTCTTCAGGCACAGGAAAAAAGTCTCCTGAAAAAAAAAGCCAGAGACTAAGCCTGAAGTGTATTTGACTGAACTTCTCCTTGTGCTTATGGCTGTCATTAATAAATGAGACCCTTACATGAGGGGCTGTCTGATTAAAAGTGGTCTGTCTGGACCTATTCAGGACACAGGTGAAGGGAAGCGAATCAAGGTTCACCTGCAACACCACTTCTGACTGAAAGAGGGTACAGCAGCATATCCTGTATATGCTATCACATTTGGGTTTCGACATACTTTCCCTTGCCTCTCACAAGTCTGGTTCTGTTTCCCATTGCATTTGACTTTCTTTAAAGAAAAAAAAAAGCAAGCGAGTGGATGTGTATGTTTTTAAGTTATGAAATGTGAAAATGCTTAACTAATTGCTAGAAAATATTACTTCCAAGGGGAGTTGTGGGGGCAAAAACCATAACTGCTTTCAAAACTGAGCTTGATAAATTTATGGAGGGGATGGTATGATTACCCTATTTTAGAAATTGACTGATATTTGGCTGTGTGGTAGATATACAAGTGGCCTAAGAGGGGAGATTACATGGGGTGGGTTCTGAGTTATTACAGAGAATTGTTTCTTGGATAACTGGCACATGTGCTCAGGGTTTAACTGATCACCACATTTGGGGTCGGGAAGGAATTTTCCCCCGGGGCTGATTGGCCTGGGCTCTGGGGGTTTTTCACCTTCCTCTGTAGCACCACAATTCATCCCCAATTGGCTACCGGTGAATTCTCCGTATCTTAAAGTCCTTAAATCATGATTTAAGGAGGTAAATAACTCAGTCATAGGTTGGTGGCCTATTGCTGGAGTGGGTGGGTGAGGTCTTGAGGCATTCATTTTGCAGGAGGTCAGACTAGATGATTGTACTGCTCCCTTCTGACCTTAAAGTCTATGAGTCTAGCTTGAGGCATAAAGAAAAAGCACAACATGTGAGTGACGGATCACATTTTCTAGCGGAAAAAATACCTCAAATGTATATGAATGCAAATACCAGCACTTGCTGTGGAGGTCTTGTGTTAGTGAGTGCATAAAGCTGTGCCTGCTTGAATGGAAGCTGAGTTGAGGCCCTTTGAAAGTCAGATCCAGTTTAAATCCAAAGGGGTAGCCGTATTAGTCTATTGTAGAAAAACAACAGAGTCCTGTGGCACTTTTAAAGACTAACAGATTTATTTATCGCATGAGCTTTCGTGGGAAACAATCCCACTTCGTCAGACGCTTTGAAGATGGGAAACTTACAGAATGGGAGGAAATTAAATGCAGGGGAGTGTGTGACATAGGATCAGGTCAGGCTGTAACAGCAAATCAAAATAGATCTTGGGATTCCAACACTGGGGAAAAGCACATAGAGGAAGGTGAGGTCAAATCACCTGTTGTAATCGGAGAAAAATCCATTGTCCCTGTTTAACCCAAGGCAACTGAGTCAAATTTGCATATAAGTTTGAGTTCTGCAGTTTCTCTTTGAAGCTGTGATTTGTTATTCATCTGTTTCAACACAGCTATTAAGTTGTCAATGGAGTGAGAAGAGAGATTGAAGTGTTCCCCTATTGGTTTTGTAGTGTTGCAATTTCTGATGTCAGATTTGTGTCCATTTAGTCTTTGGCGGAGAGACTGTCCTGTTTGTCCAATATATAAGGCAGAGGGGCATTTCCGGCACATGATGGCATAAATCACATTGGTGGATGAGCAGGTGAACGAGTCCTTGATGGAGTATGTAGCTTGATTTGGTCCTATGATGGTGTCTTCAGTGTAGATATGAGGGCAGAGTTGGCAGCGTGGTTTGTTGCAGGGATATGTTCCTGCTTTAGTGTTTCTGTTGTTTGATCTGTACTTGCTGGTGAGTATCCGTTTAAGGTTAGGGGGCTGTCTGTAAGCAAGGAGAGGTCTGTCTCCCAAGGCTTGAGAGAGTGAGGGATCATCTTGTAGAATAGGTTGTAGATCTTTGATGATGTGTTGAAGAGGTCTGACTTGGCGGTTGTAGGTGGTGACCAGTGGCGTTCTGTTGGTTTTTTTTCTTGGGCTTCTCCTTCTACAGACCCCGTTTGTAAGGCTTATATTTTCAAGATCAAGTGATTCAGTGAAAAAGCTTTAATATTTTAGGCTCTGACTTAGGAAAGCATCCTTAGTCAAGAAAGCACTTGAATCATCTTGAACTCAATAGAACTTCCTTAGTGTCATATATGCACTTTCCTGAAATGGGGCTTTTATGAGGAGGCAACTGAATACACTTGCAAAGCTAAATTCTGTGTCAGGATCTGAGCAATCCAGAATTAAATATTTGAAGTGTCTGTCAGATTTGGAAACCAATAGGCTCCCAGTTCTCGGAATTGTGATTTTTGGCTCCCCCCGAGCGTCTTCATATTTATACCATTCTCTGAGAAACAACAGAGTCCTGTGGCACTTTTAAAGACTGTCATTCTATAGCACTTGGAGGGTGACAAAGATCTCTTTCTCAATTAATGAAACATTATTTTCTTCACATCGAAAGTATGTTTCCCTTGATATATTTTGATGCACTCAGGTGTCTTGTGTTTCCTTGTTAATTTCAGAGCATTTATAAAACTTGCATGTAAGAATATTTATCTTAGAAATAATACCACTATCAGTTTCTTTGCAAAATATTCAAAATACAAATACTCAGTAGTCATGTTTCTCTATACAGCAGAATGTAGAAAATTATTCCACATCGTAACTAACGAATACTGGCTGTCACCCTTCGGGTACTATCATCTTCCTTTTGATTGTTCCAAATAGTAATAAAACAAACCCTGCAAAACATATGGTGTATGCCAAAATTGTGTGTTTTCTTAGCCTCACCTAAAAATTATCCTGAAGTATTATTTTTGTCTTAAGGTTAACATAATTTGAATATATTTGAATGCACAGAATTATTGAATGCTGTTTTATCAGTTCTGAAGCAGCATGGTTTGAAATCAGGCTTTGGAGACTTCAGAGTTCAATCTTTTTCCTTCTATCTTCTACTTCTATACCACATACATAAGAACTATCGAGAGAGAATTAACAGTATTGAATTGCGTTACTCCTTTATTTCTCCTTTTTTATCTTTTAGAGGTTGATTTGAGAAATGGACTTGTTCCAAGTCCTGTGTGTTAAAGCAAGGGTAGCATAGAGCAGAGAGTTGAACTTCTGCCAAAAGAAACTACAGTGGAACTGCTTACCTCCTACAGTTCTGCACCTTCTGACACTATAGGGCCTTGGGATTTTTAATGGCATTTCTTTTTTCAGATATGTAGCTTCTTGAAACACAGAATACATCCATTGACTTCCTCAAGTGCCTTTTTAATTGATATAGAATATTTCATTTAATAGATTCTGAATTAAAAAGTATTGGCTAAGAAATAAGAAAGCAGCTGAGATCCTTAGTTAATCACTGTTGTGTCTTAATGATCCACAGTCAAATACTTTTGTTATAAGAGTCCAAAACATTTGGACTCTTGTAAAAGGAACAGGTTTGTGAGATCTCTTACTCATCTCTACTTCATTCATATTGAAATTCTTTTCTACTATAGGCATAATTATAAATATAATTGCTGTATGTGGTATGAAGAGTGTCCAACAAATCAATGGCATTGCTGATTCTCATTAGACGTGATACTGATTTCCATCATGCATGTGTATATGGCTTGTGATTCATATACAGAAGTATGCATTCTGTCTTATAAGTAGCTGTTCTAATTAAAGTAATGTATTTTTACATATATTGAGGTATGTCTCAGAATCTGCAGTCCCCACATTGGCTTTCTAATCTTTGTTGGGTCCTCCTTACAATGCCAAGAAGGCTCCACAGGAGAATCAGAAATGGCCCTGGTGTGTTCCTGGCAGTGCAGACATAGTAGATTGATAAGTCACTTTGATTTGGCAGAACTGTAGGGTGTCTTTGCTTGCTGTTTTGAAACTGGTGTTTTCTTCTAATTTCAGAAAGATTCAGCCAAAGATCTTTCTCTCTAGCAGACGTGTGCTAAGATTAACATGGTGCCCCACCATGCTGATTCTCCCCATTTAGCTCTTGAATGCTCTGGAGTGTAATGGAATCGAGAACTTGCTAAACCATAGTGTGGCATCATCTGGCACATTACAGGATTTATAGCAACAGTTTTATGTGGAAGTGCTATGCTTGGGTCCAGCAGACCAGTACCCTCAGCTGCAGATGACATCCTCTTTACAGATTAGAAGGAGGATTATGTGGAGGAGATGTGGGAGGCTAGAATGGGAGACCATTGGGTAGGCAGAGAAAAAGGGTTGGGAAGGACACCCTTTTATCATTAGTCACTCCAACTAGTTGCCAAATGTACTGAAGAGAACTTGTGGCAAGCCCATCAACCTGACATGCACCTCACCTGGACAAAGTTTGGTTGCTCCACTGTCTTGGGTAATGCTTGACTTCTCATCCCCTCCTACTTCCTTTCCTTTAGTAAACTCATGATTGACAGTTGTGAAACTCGCAGCGAGGAGAGAGACATTCAAGCAAAGAACCATTAATACAAGTTTCTTGGCATTAGTTTATTTAAACATCTGTCTTAGAGATTAATGATGACTTGTAACCTACCTCCTGGCAAATAATAGCTAACTGTTCCAATCTTATCCCAATATGCATAGTTATAGGGTACAGTAGCAATAGAAATCTGTGATTCATTAGGTGGATGGTAACATTCATATCTCTTTATTCCAAAAGATTCTGTTTAGTAGGTTTTATATTTTGGTAAACCAAATGTTTTAAAAGAGCATTATATTACTCTGGTTTTGTGCCAGTGTAACTCCACTGAAATAATGGAGTAACATAACAAATCAGACCCTTGATTTATAGGAATGAGGCATTCAGTGGTTAGGACTCTAGCATTTTGTCATCTACCAGGGAAAGGTGTTCATAAATAAATATAGACTGAACTGCACTGGGGCAGCAGTGTGGTACACAGAAGAGTAATTGCTGGATGGATGAGCACTTCTAGAATGCCCTGACTGTATATGTTTGTTGTTTCTTCCTTCTGAAAGGAAGGTGGTAGGGTTAAGTATGTGTCATGGCTACAAGGACTCAATGAAGTGTTTGAAAAAATTGTTTAATCTAGCACGAGGTTTGGAGAGACATTTGTTCTACAAGGCGGTGGGAGTGTTTTTGCACTCCATAAACTGCTGCATACAGCAGGATGCTTAAGGCGAAGGGATGAGCTAGCAGAGAAGAAGGATTAAATAGTAAAGCAGATGGTGTTTGTCTGTCTTACCCCAGAACTATAAATGAGGACTATCTTATGGACTGCAACATTTAACCCCTATTATACTTGGGGAAATCTTGGGTGGTACTTACTGTGAGATCTTGCATCATTTGTGGCGCTCTCCCTTTATACTATAGGGGGAAAAGTGCTAGAGCAATGAATCTAATGGGGGGGAAAAGGAAAAGGGATTCAGGTCCAAAATAGGCCATGAGAAGAACAGGTATAAATCTTTGCTTTTAGGGCCTAATTAAACTCTGCTTCCATACCTTTTCCATCTTTTTTCTTAACCCTCCTAAAGAGTTGTCATGCTCAAAATAGGTTTGAAGACAAACCCTCCCTCCCTAGACAGTACTGTATGTGTCTAGCATGCTACATTTGTCACTTGCCTTCTTGAGCTATTAACTAAAAGTGGGTATGCAAAATGCAGGGGCCCCATGCCTTATAATTGGATTGCACCAGGCAAATGGAGATTATTAGTTAGGCTAGGCAGTCCACCTACGACAAGGAACTCTAATTTCAAACCAGGAATGTCAGACCTGGCCAGCTGTTTGTCAAAGTTGTGCCAATCATACATGCGCTAAGGATCTTTATCTTCAGGGAATACCTTACTCTGATGTTTGGACACCCCCAGAAGAGAGACGTGACTGCTTTGCCTGACAGTTGTGTAATGTATGAAAAGACTACTGCATTCTGAGCACATCTGACTCAAGAAGTGAGCTCAGAACTATTTGACTTCCCTGAATGTGGGAACAGTGGCTGGACAATCAAGAGACCTACCAGAGACCTGCAAAAGAAAGAATGTATGTTGCTTCTATACAACAGACAAAATGAAAAGTCAAAATCCCCTGACATCAGGTAGGGTTATAGGATAACTTAACATGGCTCAGGAGGAATGGAGGAGGAATAATCATAGCTGAAATATTTCAGGATAAGATAGTGGATGTAATGGACTGAGGTGTAGGTGGTCTTGCCTAGTGGCCATAGCTGAGGTCTGCCCAACAGTGATGACAGTCACCAGACAGGATTTGAAGGACTCTCAAGAGCCTGGTTCTGTAAGCAAGAGTCAGGATCAGAGCCAGGGTGGACTCTGAGATCAGCAGTCATGAAATCAAGCAAAGTCTGGCATTGCCACAGGCTAAAGTCTGTGTGATTGTCCAGAGAGCTTCCTGGGGCAACTACTGGGGCTAAATAGGGGGCTTGGCCAGTCAGAGGACCACAAGGTACCATCACTCTGGGTCTCTTGGGCAGCCACTCTTGTGGCAACTGCTCTCTATAGCTGTCCTTAGCTGAGCCTCAGCGTGGTCTCCTGGTGGCACTGTGGGAATATGAGGTGCCCAGGCTTTTCAGGTCTATGTTCTAATCCCTGGGTCCTAACACTGGGTATCCAAAGGAATCATGACTGGCTGAGGGAAGTTAGACTAGCACTGAGCAGAGAACAAACATTTAATGTTTTATGCAGATACATGCCACAGGTTGGTTGTATGACTGAAGGGAGAAAGAAATTCCAGGTAGTGCTGGACCACGTGATAAGTGAAGTATTACAATCCAAGTTCTTGCTTATTAGAGAGAACCTCAACAGACATGTAGGAGGACCCAGTGAAGGCCATGACACTATAAAGAGGACAAGGTTTTGGAACCAGAAATGAAGTTGGTGAGGATATCTGAGGTTAGCTAGGGCCTGTAGCCTGATTGTTGCTAATGCATATTTTGTAAAGGTGGCGAGAGTAGTATTTAATTATGTACAAGAGTGGTTCCAAGAGGTTCTAAGTCAGTTACTTCCTGACAAGAGGAAAGGACCTAAACAGGATGAGACTGTAAAGTGATCCCAGGATTGCAAATAGTGGAGCAACACACATTGCTTGTAATGGACATTTGGGTGAAAAGTTGGGGGGAGGGGGGCGGGAAGGAATGAGTTCTGGAACTAAAGTGGAAGTCTGTGAATAGGGAAGTTAGTCTGAGCTTTAAGGATTAGGTTCTATCAACATGGTTTGGGGGAAAATATCATGTTATCAACAAGGCTTGGGGGAACATATCCAGACATCTAACACAGTGCACACACTGTCTGACCAAATGAAAAGAGGGAAATGTCACGTAAAGGAGAGATGGTATTCATTCAGCAATGTGTAATAAAGACAAAGTAAAGGTAAAAGCAATGGCAGAAAGAATGGTAAAAAGTTACTGGAATACAAGGCAATAAAAAAGGGTCGTACTGAAAGGTGAATTGTCAGGCTGGAGGGAGATTATTAGTGGAGTTCCTCAGGGATCAGCCCTGGGGACCAATCTTATTAAGTTTTTTATTACTGACCTTGGTAGAAAGAGTGGGAGTATGCTAATAAAGATTGTGGCTGACACCAAGTTGGGAGGTATTGTCAATAGAGAGAAGGATCAGGACGCATACAGAAAGATCTGGATGATCTTATAAACAGGAGTAATAGCAATAGGATGAAATTTAGTAATAGAAAGTGCAAGGTCATGTATTTAGGGACTAATAACAAGAACTTTCCCTCTAAGATGGGGCTGTATGAGTTGGAAGTGACAGAGGAGAAGGACCTGAGGGTAGTGATTGATCACTGTGAGCTCCTAATGTGATGTAGTTGTGAGAAAAGTTAATGTGATCTTTGGATGCATCAGATGAGGATTAGTAGAGACAGGGAGGTGTTAGTACCATTATACAAGGAGTTGCTGAGACCTCATCTGGAATGCTGTGTGCAATTCTGGTCCCCCACTTCTCCCAGCATGCCCGCCAGCCATGCTGCGTTTTGCTGCGCCAGCCCACATTCCTACCTGCAGTGGTGCAGCCTCTGGAGGCCTAGACCGGACTGGAGGGGAAGTGGACAGCCGCAACAGGACTCCCAGCCAGTTGCCAGGTAGTGAGCATGGGCCATTTTAAAATATCTCGTGGGCCCTTTTGGTCCATTAGCAAGATGGAAGAACTAGTACTTCACTCTATCAAAATAAGAATGCTCAGAGAAGGCTAGGTAAGGCCCTGGATAAGAAATCAGACAGGTTATTCAGTGAAATCGTTTGATTCTAATGTTGCAGGGAGCCCTCATCACAAGATAGCTGAGAGAATATTGACTGAGATGGCTGGATCATCTGAAATGACAAGTGGTGGGATATGTTGGCCAGAGAGAACAAGAGCTAGTGTCTGACAAAGACCATGAGGGAGACCTAGAAAAAGGTGGTTCCAGGTGCTGAAGATGGAAATGAAGGTTGATGTCGGCTTGGAAGATGCAGTTGATAAGAATGCTCTGGAGACTAACAAGAGACACCAATCCCAACTGAAGGGCAAAGAGGAAGAAGATAGATACATCTTTGTTCTCTAATTTATGGGAATAGAAGAAAGATTTTATGATTGTTGTTAGGCTGAGGCTCAGGGGAATTGGGTTCAATTCCCAGTTTCCTATAGACTTTTTTGTAATCTTATACAAGTCCTTTAATCTCTCTTTAGTTCCTAATCTACAACATTAGGAAGACACGAACCATTCTTAGGGAGCCTAATGGTCAAATTTTCAGAAGATCTTTAAACTAGCTCTAAAATTTCAGGACCCTTTCTTTCACACTTGATTTTTGTATCTGTGGTACCACACCTAAGATTTTGGCTACTTAGGCTTCCATGTCTATCATTTTGATTATGTAAAACTGATTTATAACTGAAAATATGTTGGTTCATAATTGGAGTTAAGTCCCTGACTACCTACCTGATTCACATGTACAAGCGTACATGCTGTGCCTAATAAGGTAGTGATAGAAATTTGGATGCTTAAAAAATTGGGTATAAATTTTTTTAAAATTTGTTCCTATATTGGCTAGCCCCTAAACTGGTCCTCACTTTCTTGTTTTATTTCTCCATCCATTTTCACTGTTGTTTTCCCAGCAAACCTGCTTGAAAGATCCAGTGACTTCGTTAGGTGAGAGAAGAAGGAAACAGTCTGTGGCATGTCTGCCCTGTTCAAGCCAAGTCATGACTAATGAACCTAGCAGATGTTTCTGCTTCTGAATGCTTTTTTGGAAGTAACTTTATTAACTAATTTCTCCTTCCTCCTGGGAGATAATGGCACAGCAGTACAGCCGAGAGCTGACAACTCATTACATAGCAGAGGACTATCTTGTTGATCCTGAGTTTATTGACATTAGAATTTGAATCTCTTCTGCTTTTTATTCAGAAGAACAGCATCCAAGTAGAACTTTCTTCAAATCTGTCAGCTACTGTTATGTGATATGTTGGCCAAAAATAGTTGAAGCAACTTTGAATATAATGAGCCAGATTTCGTTCCCAGTTGTGCTTGTGTAAACCTAGGCGAACTCCATTGACTTCAGTAGAGTTGCTCTAGATTTACACTGGTGTCACTGAGATCATAATTTGGCCCATGATGACTTTGGTGAACAAGCAATCTGCCTTTTGCTCGTTCCCTGTTTGGGGTTGTGTGGAGGTTCTTCTCCCCCATCCTTTTCAGAACTTTTGAAGGCATTCATCTGTAACTAATTATGTTAAGCGTGAATAGATGCATTGCAACGTTGCAGTCTTGCACTAGAAAGCAGGAAGTACTTTTTACAGGCAAAAGTACCCCCCTCAGTTCATGATGCAATGGATAACGTCTTAGTCTCTTTCCTTGGCAAGAGGGAGAGGCTGGCATCGGGCATTGGACATAGTAGTTGAGGAGCTAGGGAGAGTATGCTGATAGGGCCGCTCTTTTGAACGGATGGGGAAAACAGACATGGGGCAGCATGAGGGGAAAGATGGTCCAGCGTTAGGACGGGGTTCAGTTCCCTGCTGTGTGACAGACCTGCATGTTTTGTGCGAGTCCCTCAGTCTCCCCATCTGTAAAACCCAGGAGTAATAGTAATACTTGGTTTGTATAGTGTCTTTTGTCAGTAAATCTTCATGCACTTCCCTTCTCACAAAGGTGAAGATAGATGCATTAATGACTGTGAGGCATTCAGAACTGCAGTTATAGTGGCTATGTCAGTATCTATGATTGAATGGATGTTGTGATTAGGGTAGCAGAGTTGATCTCCTGCTTTTTTACTCCACTCTTCCCTGCATTGTCCCAGCACTTCCTTCCAGCTGTTTCGTCCCCCTACCGCTGCTTTGATTTCATTCTTGAATGGTGACTGCTGTCTGGTAACTGTCGCTCACTTCCACAGGGCTCATCAGATTGTCATGTGTGGGGATGATAAGGAGTTCCCCCCTGCCCAAGGTATCATGTTGACATTGTGTGAGGGCAGGCACAGGTAGGTAGGTATCTGTCATACCAGTCTTCCAATCCCATGAAAGGATGCGCAGAGAATAGTGATGAGCCAGTGATGTGACTTTCAGACCTGGTTCTGAACTCTGGCAAAATTCAGCCGTGTTTGAATCTGAGTCCATTCTAACAGAAGCTAACCAGTCCTGCTAATATCCTGTCTACTAAAATTGTGCCTGGAATTGGACAGCAGATCTTAAGCATTGTTCACAGTTTTACTCGTTGATTCCAGAACGTATTGTCTTCTTAGAGCTGATCCAATACTAGAGTAGATTTTACAATATAGTTTTTCTCTTTCCATCCACCCAGTATTATTAATATTGCAGAATGCCTGAGGCTGCCCAGCTGAGATCTAGGTTATGGTGTTTGAGATGCTGTACCTACAGACCATAAGAAGTGACGTGTTCCAGCCTTAAGACCTTGCAATCAATTGCTATCTAGGCTATGCCTTGTTTGTCTTGCATATTGCCTCCGCTGAGAATCGAAATGAGTGTTATCAGCCTGTGGGTTCTGACCCAGAACTGGGTCATAGGTTTGGCTGGGCTCAGCTCTGGGCATTGCAACCTGCTGCAGCACCACTCAGGTGTGGCCCAGCCTACCGTCCATCATGATGATGGGCGACCGGCCAAAACAAATTCAAGTGAGTGGCGCTTTGATCCATGCTCCTAGTTTCACCTCTCTCCTGAACTTTCACTTACCTCGCACACCATCAGTGTGGCTGGGCCAAACCCGAGCAGTGCGGACGCGTGGATCAGGGAGCCCACTTCAGCCAGCCCCACTGGAAAGGAGCCAGGAGGCAGTAATCGATGTTACATTCTTTAGTAAGTACCAGCCTCACAATGTGTGCCCCCTTGCCCTGCAGTCCCTCTCTTCCATACACACTGTCCTTCCCCTTTCCCCTTGCTCCTCTGCCCCTGCTGCCCCCTGTTTCCCACATGTGTGGGCTGTGTCTTTTGGCAGCTATGAGCTCTCTTCCCCTTCCCCATACCCTTCTACCTCCATATCCTTCCCTAGCCCCTCTGCCCCAGACCTCCAAGCTTTTTCCTCACTATGCTCCTTACCCCCGATCTTCCCATTTCATCTCCAGGCCTCCAAATTTCCCCCATCCTTTACCTTCTTCCCCTGTGGGCTGTGGGGGAGGAAGCCTGTGTGTTTTGACGAGTGTCTTGGCTCACCATCCCTTCCCCAAGGTGCTACTGGGGGCATTCTCCAGCTGTTCACATCTGTCTGGAGCATCTTGAATCTGAGCTCCTACCCCATCCCATCCCCATGAACCTCAGCTGTGGAGGTGGGGGTTGTCAGATGCATCAGTTTGGGGAAGTCCTTAGGGTCTCTAAGTCACAACAGATCATCAAGCTTTACAGATGGGTTCTGGGCCTCGAGAGGCTGAGAATCACTGCTCTAGAGATTGTGCTAATACATCAGTTGTCCTGCTGTTTGGTGTTTCCATGAGGCTGTAAGGGAGCCTGCAAGAATAGGAGAGGTTTGAAGATCTGAGCAGTGCATTCTGGCATCATTTGGCTTAGCCTGGAATAGCTATTTCTTAGAGCAAGGCAGGGAAGGAAAGAGTAGCTGTAACAGAAGAAAAAAGTGCTGGTTGGGTTTTACAGCCATAAATGGTAAAAGTAACCCTACTCCACTGCCAGCAAGTAGAAGGATGAAATAAGGTTTTGATTTAGAGGAACAGCTCAGCGAGGGTCTTGTAGAGCGCTTCATGCATGTTATAAAAATGTGATTAGCTATTAAACAGAAAAGTTTAACAAGAGAATTTAAGTATCCACAACAGTCTGTTCCCCAAGGGTTGTAGATGCTTGCTTATGGAATTCTGGAAACTGATTTACGGGAAGTAGAGCATTAAAGAAATCATTTAAATTTGGGGTGAGTTAATATCCTCTTTAAAAAGCTTGGGTTTTTCTTACCTTGCTGACCATTTTCAGTTTTTACCTCCTGCCCCTTCATCTTGAAACCTCTAAAAAAGGCACTTCTCCTCTACTAAATCCTTGAAGTAAATTAGCTACTTGAAGCTCTTGTTGAGAGTTATACAATGTCTTCGATAGAATTAAAGGGAAGCATATTTGTGCACCTTCGGGAAGATTTGTTTTATACCTTGATTTTTCTCTAATTCCTTCCTTTTTAAACATGTTAGAATTTTTCTCTGCTCAGGAAGGGTGGGCATGAGTGGTTTTCAACACTTGTGCCACTCACTCTGTTAAGCAGTAAGCTTCACTAATGGTGGAGGGATGGAAGTCAGCTTCACCCCCCACATTTTTACATTCCATAAGATGACCACACAAACATCCAGTCCCTCCAGTCCTAGAATGCAGGAAATTTGAATCTGAGATTTTCTCTTTGGAAAACGGAGATCATTTATGCCTGAGTTTTCAGAAATGATTAGTGATTTGTTTCGGTGCCTCAGTATTTGCATCTCTACTTTGACACTGTAAAATGGCTAAATTTATGGATTGTGAGTACTAAGTACTTTTTTGAAAAATTGGGTCTTTTTAAATGGTGTCAGACTGGGCACCCAAAATTGTTTCTTATAGAATTTTAGGCCAAATGTCTATAAGGGCACCTTTCCCTGGTTGAAAGACATAAATATAAGGAACTCAGTTTGGATAGTCTTATACCACATGTGTGTATTAAACCCAATCCAAATTTTGATGTTGCCTAAATTAGATTAAGTTTTGGCTTCCTGATTTTTCTGAAACTGTTTGGCACTTCCCTAACATTGTCAAAGTTTCAAATATTTCAAAAACAATCAGTTTAAGGCAAAATAAATCCCCCCAGTGAGCAGAAAAAGTACAGCCCCATTATTACCATCAATCATGTTCTTTATGCCTAAATCGGGAATTAGCCCAAGGGTCTCTAGTTGCAATGGGGGAGGTCTAGGTTGAATATTAGAAAAAAACTTTTTCACTAGTATGGGTGAAGCACTGGAACGGGCTACCTAGGGAGATGGTGGAATCTCCATCCTTAGAGGTTTTTAAGGCCCATCCTGACGAAGCTCTGGCTGGGATAATTTAATTGGGGTTAGTCCTGCTTGAGTAGGGGGTTGGACTAGATCAGAGGTGGGCAAACTACAACTTGTGGGCACCTTTCATCAGGCTCTCAAACTGGGCCTGGCTGGAGCATGGAAGCCACTTTCGCCTCCCGGCCCTGCCCCCTCCCACTACTTGGGTCCAGTGATGCCATGGCTAGAGCATGGCTGTTGCCCCTCTCCCACAGTGTGGGCCCAATGGTGCCCTGGCTGGAGCAAAGTGATGTCTCCTGCCACTTCCCAGCTCCATGCCTCCCCTTCTCCCCCCATCCATCTCACACCATGTGCAGTGGTGGCACCCTGGCTTGAGCGCAGCAGCTGCTTCCCCCTTCCAAACCCACCCCTTCTTCTGCCCCCTCCAGCCTGCCTATAGGTGGCTATGGCCCACTCATGGACTAGGTTACCTCCTGTGGTTCCCTTGAACCCTAATATTCTATGAGTCTATGGTAGGAATGGGGGAGTATGGAAAACACTGAAAAGCAATGTATGTGCCTATAAATACATGGGTTTTCAAATGCATTGTTTTGGACTTATCTAAGTTTTCTTTCTTGATTGCATTGGAAAATGAGGCCATTATCGACTTCATTATTTGTGCCATTTTTTCAAAGAAGATTGACATGGATGGGCATGTCAGAACAGTCATAATATAAATACTGACTTGAGTGGTGTGATGTAAAATGTAATTATTAAATTTAACACTCCATGTATTAATCCAAAATTACAGTACTTAAACGCAAAGCAATCATTTTTTACACATACATACAAAAAATTAAGTTGCTCATTTCAGGACAGAAGGGTCAAAACACTAATAATTTGCTAGTTCTGACATTTCGGTGTGCATAGTAAACAAATTAATAAAAATAGAAATTCAAAGGTCCTGAAAATGGTTTTATTCGCTACAATAATTAGATTTCAGGGGGTTTTACCATTCATTTGATCCAAGTTGAATGTTTTAAAACCTCCCTTCCATAAGAAAGTCAATGAATAATGTTCTTTTAAGTCACTAATGTGTGAGTAAGTCTTTAGCTGCTGAGTGTGATTACAGCCTTTTGCACCACAGGCATTTTCACAGTCCTGTAACTGACACAGTGCCACCATGAAAAACCAATGTTTCTTTGTGATATCCTAGGCAAACTATTTTTGTTTTTTCCCCATACACACTGTGTGTTTTATTGATGCTGTTCCAAAGATTTGTGGGTGGTCACATTGTAACAAATCTATGACAACTTGTGTGTGTCTGTGTAGGGAGATCAGTTAATTTGTACATCTTAATTATATAGAGGACCCCCTTTTTATCTCTTCTATTACAGAAGAAATCCAGCACAGCACTAAGGCATGGATGCAGGCTAGTGATTCCCTAGAAACCAAAACAAAGCCAATATATGTAGGATCTTATTTGCTAAGCAGGAGAAATGTCTTCATTAAAGAATGCCATTGCTTTTGAAGGAGAAAAGCTTTTAGAATGTAAAGTTTAAGCTCCTAGTTCAGTGATTTTCATCTTTATGCTGTTCAGAAGCAGGCTCAAGGTGAATTGTCACAGATTGGTTAAGCAGGTTGCAGCTTCTTACCTTTGCTCCACCGTTGGATTGCTTTGGTGGTTGTGAGGCTGGTCAGTGTTCCATGCAACTGACTAGTCATCCATCCATGGAAGTGAGCCTTGAAAACAGGAACTCAAAACCAATAATGGATCAATATGTTGAAAAGATCACATGGCTTGTAAACTGACAAACTTGTCAGGAGTATGTATCTATGCTGTGCTCTCCCATTGACTTGAGGCCAAGAGTAGACACCTGTGTTGGGTAATCATTGTCTTGAAAGTATGGAGTTGGTAAAGAAAAAGCAGTTGCGTCTATTTTTAACAAATTGTGAAGGTATAACAAATAGGGTATATGACTTAATCAGTTTAGGGAACGAGCACATTTTACAGTGCCTTCTCCATCTCTTCTCTCCTACTCATAAAGAAACAAACCAACATGACACTATTTCTTTAGTCTACAAATGAAGATGCTTCAGGAAGGGGATAAAGCTGTAATTCTGTCAGCAGAATTCCAGTAAGAGGTCAGAAATTATTTCCATTGTAAACTAGACTAACAGGAGGAAAGGACTCTCCAGTTCACCTGGCTTTATGCTGCCATGTATCAGACCTAATATTAATCCCTCGTTTTGATCTATCCTTCCCCAGGCTGAGAGAATACTGAGATCTGTGTGGGAGAAATTTGTAACTGAACAATGATGGACTACTTTCCTTCTTCTGGGCGATGGAGAAATATTTATAATGTTCCATATGGAATTACGTACATTGGGTGGGATCATTCCGAGTCAAATTCATGAGTCTCAAGATATGGATGGATGGCTGTGAGACGTGGACTTCTCATGCTCATGGGTGCATAAAAGACTTTGGGGTGGAGGGAAGACATAACTGTCAGTTGTGCATCAGTCTTGGTTTCTTTTTCATCTGTCACTTTGCTCATGAAGAAATCAGAGGACTTAGGCAACAGCCTGGTATCCGTGAGCTTGCTACGTGCTATCCTATGTTCTGATCTTCACATGCATGGGTCCTGAAAGATCTCATGCCATGAGTATGGACTGTCAATGAAGTTCATATATGCACCAAGATACAAGCTACTTGATTCTCTGTGAAGGATGAAAATTGTCACGCTGTAATGAAAGGGCTTATGGTGAAGTAACTTTATCTTGATGTTTACTGTTTCCCTTGTGAGTAGAAAAGATTTCACTATTTAAGAAGGTCTAGGTTCACTCCCGCTGTAACGAGGTGCATTTTCCTTAGCCTTTAGACTAAATCAAGTTACACTCATTTATTTACACTTGAGCTGAATCTGGCTCTTAGTGTATTGTATTGCATGTTATATGTGAACCCTTCATAAGCTGTAGGACGGTCATAATGGGTGGACGGTCACTTTAGATTTTTCAAGCAATGTTCGAAATTACCACATTGACACCTCATGAGTGCTAATATTGCATTTGTGGTCACATAAAGGTATTTATTTTGACCTGAGTCCTGTATTGTTCTAACATTTAAAGGCATAAATGGAAAAATCTGTGCTGTACCAATAATTAACAAATCACCCGTATTCTTCCATCTTGAGCTTTATCCTGGTCCTGGAGAGTACATGTTCCTTTGGCACTGTTCCTGCATGCTCTGCTGAAGATGTTCACTTCTTTGCCATTTCTGCTATGTGTGATTGATTGAGTGGGCGGGCGGGATGTGAATTTGTAAATAACACTTCTCTTCAACTAACAATAACACTCAAATTTAACTTGTCATGAACTCAAATTGTCTGTGCCATCCCAGATATTTTTTTCTTGGACGCATTGGTATTCACTCACCAACTGCAATTCATTCTCCAATTCCAGTTCAGAACTAATCCATGTAGACATAGGATTTGTCATACTGGATTAGGCTGTTGGGTTTAACAAATTTAATATCTTGCCTCCAGCAGTGAGTCCTTTTACTAAATAAAGAACTTTGCAAGGTGGAAATTGCTGTCAGAAATGCCTTCCTGAAATATACCACAATGTGTTTGAGCCATGAGAAGCTATTACTGTTATTACAGCCATTTTTTCTTAAAATTTTGTTGTTGTTCTTGACATTATCCAATCCTTTTTTAAAAAAAATCCATCCACTAGTAAAATATCTTTACTATACAGGGCAAAATAATATGACTTTAGTAAGTGGCTGCATTTTATTGAGCACTTTAGTGGCATCAGTTCGAACTGGGGAATGGGAAGCCTCAGCTCAACAGGAAAATGGCATAACAGCATCATGCTGTTTGATAAAACTCAACCCAGTGGGGTCCTCACTGGTAATGGTATCATTTCTTTCTTTAGTTGTCATTGTTTCAGGCTATAGTGTTAAATGCACAGCAGTGTGGAATGAGTTTTTCCAAGATGCTTCATGCTATTTCACAGTGCAACATATTAAACTACTTAAAATACTTCCTGAGTGATATCACATACCTGAGGTGTGGTGTAAATTACTGCAGTGCAGTGAGGGCTAATTCATTGTATTTTTGTCTTGCTCAGGAGTTAAATTAAGGGAGAGCATGACTTCCTCCTCTACTAAAAGCAGAAAGAGTGACTCCTCTCTTTACCGCATTCCCTCTGCCCTTTGACTAGTTAGGGGAGGGATCCTTGTCAATTAAACCTGGAGTTACCACAAAATTCCATTGATCTACTCGCTTTGGGGAAAACAAACAAGGAATCCTGTGGCACTTTTAAAGACTAACAAAAAATACTTTTTATTATCTATCATTATGCAAAGATTATTTTGCCTGGCTTTATCAATTTTGATGATAATTTTGTAAGGTTGAATTTAAAGCAGGTTTTCCTCTCCTTTTGTAAAGATGTTTTGGGATCCTGTCTAGATCTGCAGAAGTCCTTATTTTAGCTCTGATACAGAGAAAATTAGGATAATTAATTTTGCCAGCTATTGTTAAGTGTGTTAACTAACATAGATACTAGCCTTAAAAATTCAAAATCCCTTACCCAGGCAAAATGTCCATTTAAGCTCGGGCCACAGTAAGGATTAGATTAGTACAAAGAACCTGGCCCTTTCTGAGGAATCTTGGAAAAACTCTTCGCTTTGTTCTTAACAGAGTTGGACTGGCTGTCAAAAAATTGCAGAAAACATTTTAGATACCAACTCATTGTGGGCTACAGGACTTCTAACTAGAGGTGAAAGCTGGAAATGCTCCATCATGTTTTGTCTCACTTTGGTCAATTCTAACTGCAAATATTCTGACTAGAGGTATGTGGTAGTCCATCTATACCCTTGATGACGAAGTGGGATTTTCTCCCACGAAAGCTCATGCGATTAATAAATCTGTTAGTCTTTAAAAGTGCCACAAGACTCTGTTGTCTTTCTACAATAGACTAACACGGCTACCCCTTTGGCACTTGATGCCTAAGACGTGTTCTTGTGGTAGTAAACCTCATTCTATTGTGCCACAAAATAGATGGCTAAAGCATCCATGAGCAAATCCACTCTCCTAATCAATTTACAAAGTAAAAATTAGAGAGGGCAAGAATATCAGTATTGGATAAATGGGAGCAGTGGGGAAGGAAGCTGCTCTTATACGGAGCTTGGGAAGTGAAGATTGAGAGCCTTTCATGGAGAGCTTGGGAGCTGAACAAGAGATAAAGGGGTAGACCACTCTCCTTTTCCAGGACAGTACCCCTGAAACCTTTTATTGATAGCAAGTAGGATAAGTCTTCTGGCTATCGACCTGCTGGCTAGTTTGTGGAAGTTTGACTAAAGGAATTAATTCCACTGGAACGGGCTGAAATGCAGCACTTATGGTGGGAAGGAATTATCAACCACGGAAAAATAACTAAATGAATAGCTCCATGGGCTTAGACTGCCCATTTTCTTTTACAACCACTACTTCAGTATCTCTGGTAAGTGCCCTTGCTTTCAGGTGTCTTTGGATTTGGCTCTAGGAAACATGATCTGACTTGCTCTTTGTAGCCTTCCTTTTCTTGCCCATGTTTATTTCTAAATCATACTTGTTCATTTTAGTCACTTGTGCTCTGTTTGATCCCTAAAACGTGACTCTTCATTAGCTCTTGTAATAAGTTTTTGTATGCCATTTTTTTGCACAGAGAGCAATTTAATTTCCTGCACGTACTTACACCGCCATTCTCTAGCCTGCAGCCTTGCTCTCTCTCATTAGCCATTCCTAACCTGTGAGGTTTGTGCAAATCTATAAAAAGGGCAAATGTTTAATTCTCCCTCGCCACACAAATTCCTGAGCTGCCATTTAGACAGCTGACTCCGATCAAACATTCTCCCAGCCTCTGCCTATTTTACATTTTGTTGTTTAAATCTAGGAGCTTAGTGACTATTGTTTAGTCACTGTTCGATGTTGTTCTCAGTAGTTCTTATTACTTGCCTGTTTGTTCCCCCAACGCATTTTTATATTTCGTAGGACTTGCTGCACAGTGCCTTCACACCTTCTTACCACCGTTCCACCTCTGGGATCTTTCATGGTGAAGAACTCTGTGCAGTTATACACATAATTGTATGTGAAACCAAACATTTTCACATAGCAACTTTTCACATAATGGAGATTTTAGTTCTTTCCATTTGATGGCTCAGTCTCCCATGCTTATTTGGACTTGAAGTCTGCAAAACAGATATAACAGAAGCTTCCCAGATCATAGGTTTAGTTTAAGGTTATTAAATTGGCATTTCTGACTGCTTGTGATATTTTGGAACTTCTATTTTTTGCCAAATTAGAGAACCAAAAGTTCACAAAGCTTCTAATATTTTAATGATCTGAATGATCTAAATTGCCCCCAAAGACTTTATTTGGGTTCAGTTTTTTGTGGCACAGGATCACTGGTATTTGGCTCCATAGCTAGAGCAGAACAGCAAGCCATCATACATCTGCTTTCTGCTGCTTATCAGCCTAACTTGAGAGAAACGTCAGGGACGCAACAGCGGTAGGAAAAACAAGAGCAAGCCTACCATCTAGAGGGAAGGTTTAAATTCAGTAAATAGCTATACTCAGATGCATTCCTTTTTTACCAGTATAACTTTGTGGGTACTAAGGGGTTGCACCTATTTAAATAAACCTATATATGTAAATAATGCAAAAACTGTACAGACAAGCCTTTGTCTTTGCTTTTGAGGCCATCTTTCACTTAAATCACTCAGTTGAGAAAAAGAAAAGGACTCCGTTTCTCCAGTAAAAAAGACCTGAAAAAAACATGTTGTCGACAATGTAATGAAATGAATAACTTTCTTGACAGTTCAAGGAGACAAACACAATGTACTATCTGTGGAATTATTTCAATAAGCCATCTGCAACTTATTTCCTTGTATTCATTTATATAGTGTATTGCTGGGTATGCTTTGGAGGATTCTGCTTTTGGGCTCTTGTGAAAGCTGTTTCCTTTGTGCATAATGAGCGGCATTAAATCCCACTGGTCTGATGTGCCAGAGCTAGAAGATAATATATTCATACAGTTTACCAGAGAGGCCTGCCTTTAAAGCACTTTGGAGTGTGTGCTGCTGACTTCTTAAGCATGTAATTAATCATTTGCAGTAATACAACTTTGTATAACAATATGCCAGAAGAACAAACCCCCCCCCCCCCCAAATCCTTAGTATCATTTTGCAGTAGGGTGACCAGATGTCCTTATTTTATAGGGACAGTCCCAATATTTGAGTCTTTATCTTATATAGGTGCCTATTGTCATCCTCACTCTGTCCCAATTTTTTACTTTTGCTATCTGGACACCTTATTTCGTAGCGTAAGTGTGAAATCCTGTCTCTGCTGAGATTTGTATTTCAAATTACTCCCTACCACATGTCCCATGAGATGTTTTCTTATCAGTATAGTCCAGTGTGTTGAGTCTTTCCTTAAAGCTGGCTGCATGCAATCACCTGATTAGCTATGTTTTGTGTGCAACGTGCTGACCAAACATTTGTATGACTGGTGCACATTAAAAGCCTGATTCTTCAGCCTGTGTTTGTATTGAGTAGCACTTAGAAGTGTAGTCAATTTAGTTCAGTAGAACTTTGAATAAATACTACTCGGTGGCATAATCAGATGCTAAAGTAGTAGTCTGATTTTCACTCCCTAAACATACTTCAGTAAAGGATAATCTGTGTATTAACCTTAGTAAGAATTTTCAATCGATGACCTGTTGGATGGAAAACACAATTTCTGCAACATTGAGACTCTTTCTGTAGGAAAACATCAATTTTTCCATTGGAAATAATCAACAAGATATTTAGTTTTGGGTCATTTTGACCCAGTTCAATATATTCAATTGTTGAAATGTCCCTAAATGTTCACTTTGGGGTCAGTTCAGCATTAAAAACTGCATCTCTGATGCCTCGGTGCTTCCTGGGGATTGTGGCTTGTGTGCCTCATGCTCCATTCTCTCCTTTAAATCGGGATGCCTGGTCAAATTACACATGCCATGATGCAGTATTCTGCACTCTGAGAATCGTATGATTGCAGTAGCATATGAGATCTAATCTCACCTGGCAGCCCAGCTAAAGGAGAATGGGGTATGAGCAGTGTTTTTTTTCTTTAAAAAAAAAAAAGGGGGGGGGGGGAAGGGGGGGGGTACACCGGCAGGAGGGGTGGTGGGGGAGGAGATCAGGACCCTCCAGCCCCTGGTGGCCTTCCCAGGCCCTGCCTTTCCCCCACGCTCCTCTTGGCCCACCTAGCCCCTTCTCCATCCACTCGCCAGTTCCCTGCTCCTCTCGGCCCCCCCGCCCCCCCCCTGCTCCCTGCTGGTTCCCCACCAGGCCCTTCTCCTCTCCCCCGCCGGTTCTCCACTCCTCTCACTCCCCCCCCCCCACCTCTGCCCCTTCCCTGCTAGTTCCCTGACTGTTCCAGCCCTCTCCCACCTTACCTGGCCAGAGCTGCAGGGGTGGCTGTGGCTGTGGCCAGAGTCGCTCCCTGGCCAGACTGCTCCCATCCTGAACGCACACTGTCTGAGCATGCACACAGCAGGAGATTTGAAAAAGCTGCAGCTTGGCCGCAGCTCCCAGGCGTCCTGCGGGACGGATTCCAGCCCCTGGTGGGCTGGATTCTGGCCCGCGGTCACTGCTCCTGGCCCCTGCCAGCCCCGCTGCTCAGGTGGGGGCCAGGATTAGCAGGGGAAAGAACACCTGCTCCTGCCCGCAGCGGGGCCAGCCAGGGAAAAATAGGTGCCGATATGCAGTACCGGTTTGTACCAGCAGAAGAAAAGCCCTGGATATGAGATGCTCTGAACTACCATGAGGCAATGCTGCACCATGAGGAGATGCAGTTTAATGTTGCATTCCTTTGAAAGAAAATGTTTTGGCATTGCTGAATCCAAAGGTGGTTATTTTTAAAGAGCCTTAAGTCCTGTGAAATTTCAATATTTCTACTTCTTATCCCCTTGAGACAAAAACAAATGTTAAAGTATTGGAATTTCCCATAGGATAGAAATTCAGGTTTATAGCTGTGCTTAGTATACCCAATTCCATTTTGATAATTCTTTATGGGTGTAAAATTATTTCTTTTAGACAGTGATCCAGTAAGAAAGGGGAATTTGGATCAAGTTAATTACCGTGTCTAATTCTGATACATTGCAATTCTCCCTATAGGTATCTTTTACATGTGTAGTGTTGTGCATTGTATATCTCACAGCTGTCAGAAAAAGGAAGAAAATAACTTCACATATCCCACTGATGTCAAGGGAAATTTTGCCTGTGTAATGACTGAAGAATCAGGCTAACAGTGAGGAAATACAAGGTCAAATGTATTTTCAGTCATCGCTAACATGTTGCAATCAATGCATCTGACGAAGTGGGTTGGAGCCCATGAAAGCTTATGCCCGAAGAAATTTGTTAGTCTTTAAGGTGCCACAGGACTCTTGTTTTTTGCTGTATGCTGACCAAAACGGCTACCCCTCTGGAACTTGGGGAAGTTTATCAAGAAATGTATGACAGCTGTTGGTACAGTAAGTGTAGTAACAGTTTTGGAAAGACTGATCACACTTCTTTCAATAAATGCTACCTGCCCTCGGGGATGTGTTATTTCATTAGATCAAATAAAAGAAACAATGCTTGTTGAAAATGGAGTTTCAATGTTAATGTTTACATTGTGCTGCACTAAGATCTCTTCATGGGATTTTGTACAAAGAAAATGCAAGTTTACAACCAAGAGACTGGGTTTGGTTTTGATTAGCTGCCTAGACTTTGGGAATTGAATCACATTCAGAATTTGATTGCTGCACTAGAAGAGAATCCAGAATTAACAGTTAGATCAAGACTTGATTAACCATGGTATTTCCTTACAGATGTGGTGTGCTCTGTCATTGCTACTGTTGTCGTCTTCAGGAGAGTGCTTCTGTGGGAAACTCTTGTGCTTCTGAGAATGAGATATTCTGAAACATTGGAGATAAAGGAGCCTTTTGATGGGACTCCACCACATCACTCTTTTCCCTTCAAAACACTATAGGGTTTGTTCATGGTACCTTCGTCAACATACCTGTCACAGGTATGTCGTGTAAATGCAATCCCATGCAGTATCTTTGGGAACTCTATTGTGTTGCTTGTGAAACCATGGTGAGATGCAGAAAGAGTGTTAGTCTAAATGCCTGATTTGGAGCAGGAGAGCCGAAGAGTAGTAACAATGGGATCCGGAAACCTTACCCCAGGCCTTGACAAATGTGCTGCACATCTAGGTGCTAGCCGCAAAACTGGGGCACCTAGGTGTGCGGTGCGTTAAAACAGCCCCCTACGTCTCTCCCCCACCCCCTGCAACCAAAATGTCATTGCCACTTTTGGCAGCAGTGCAGGGTGAAGATGCCCCCGTCTGTGCTGACAAAAAAAAACTGCCACTGCAAGTGCAGAACCTTCATCAGCAGTCTGGGATGCAGCATCCCTGCCGCCAAAGTGGCGGTGCAGACGAAGGGGCCTTTGCCACTGCTACAATACTGCCACCACTGCAGGCACTTGCAGCGGCAGTCCAGGGTGAAGAAGCTCCCCACACTGCCCCCAAAATCCCCCCCAAGTACTGCTGAAGGTGCTGGCAGCTCTTTTGGGGAGAGGGCACCATGGAGCACTCGGTCCCCTTTAGTGCTCCAGTGCAGCTAGGTGCCAGGGTGCAATTCCTGGGTGCCATGGCAACCTGGCGGCCGGGTTTTGTTGAGCACTACCATCCTTCTATGAAGGGACAATTCCAACCTCTTTGTTTTTTGATAATTACTATACAAAGGGACATAGGACATGGATCCAGAATCAAAATATTAAATTGCAGCATCCCATGCTGCATGGATGTGAATCATCTAGCTGCGCAATTCAGCCATTGGGTGGTCTGTTTATTTTGCTCTGAAAACTTCGAGAGGTGTCCGAGTTATTTAGAAAAAAAGCAGTAGGCGCTAGATAAAAGGATCACAGATACCAACCAGTGAATAATATTTGAGGTGACTGAATATTTTCTAGACAAAGGTCACTGTACAATTTGATCTGTTTCTTTTCTAATACCATTCTTCCTCAGAGACAGATGAATTAGTTTGTGAGAACTCCAGGGATGGTACTGTACTTATCAGACAGCTGTATCTAGCTGGTGCAGTGATGGATCGTTATTTCCTGTGTCACACTGGTGAGGAGTAACAACAAATTGTCCAGGATATCTTTGAGGGTTAGAGGTGTGAGGTGAGATGTTCCCAAGCTAAATCAGTCTTTCTAACAGGTACTTTCAGCGAATAAGAAAAATTGTTACTATATAATGATAGTTTAATTTTTTAAAACATAACAAAGTACTGTGCCTTAAGCAGTTAGTAATAGCCTTGTTTAAAATAAAGCACAAGGGTAAAGATTTAGAATACATTAGCTAATGACTCAGGGGTTAAAGAATGACTGTACTGTGAAAATGACTCTGTAAAAAGGCATCTTATTCAGCAGATCTGCTCTCTTTGATGCAGCTGTTAGTTCTGCAGAGTCAGTTCCTCCTTCGCATCCTTCACAGAAACGATAAAAGTTCTAATCACTCACTATACTTGTGCAAATCCAGAACCTTCAATGAGCAACAGACACATCACAAAGCATAGTCAGGCCTGCAGATATTTTGTTACTGCTCATATCTGATGAGAAAAGAATGCAACTTGATTCTCAGATCCCAGGCAAAGTTTGCAGGGCTGAGTTGGAAAAAAAGTATGGTTTGTCAATTGAATGTGTTAGATGTGGAAATTGAGAGAGAATAAATGTGCATTTACCTTTTAGTAAATCTTCAGTTTAAAACATCACTTTGAATGGGTTGGAATCATTAACAACACTTTAAAACAAAAAGGACTCCCAAAACAAATTAAACAAAAGACATTACTGTGGTTAAGACAATTTGCAAGCCAAGAAGAGGGGAAGCTGACAAGTAATACTATAATTATTCTTGAGCCCATGTGTTTTAAAGGATAGAGGAAGCAGATTTTTTGGAAATTTGCATAAACCAGTGTGCGTTCTTGTTTTACATTTTAATATGACTGAATAGCAATAATTACTGATCTTCTCTGAGCCATTACACACTTTCAATCAGCCATTCAAATCCAGCCGAAGTTGGTAGGGAGCAAAAAATGTTGCTATCTGGTGGTGTTTAGCATAAAATATGTTGATGATCTCAGAGGACAGGTGTCTAGTGCAAGACACCAACAAAGTTAGCAGAAATTAGAACTTTGCCTTGTCTGCAACTTCAGCAGAAAGACGATGGATTTAATAATTTTGGAAAGTGAGCTACTTCCTTAGCCTTAGAGATTGTTCTTCCAGTTCAGGTTGAGGCTTGTTAGTAGCCAGAATTTGGGGAAGCTGTGCTGCTGCTGCTTCAATGGATAGATAGATTTATAAAAGGGAGTGGCAGTAATTTACATATTTTTCAGTTGCTAACACTGTCCGTTATAAATTTTATATAAATAGAGAATTTTAATATCCATGACTGCAAATTCAAGAGCTTTTATAAGAAAAAAATCCATCCAGATACAGAGTGGAAAAAGAGGCACCAACCACCAAATTTTACTATTATCTACATATGTGTTGGCTTTCTCTAAATTGTCGACATAATAATACATTTGGCAATTATCGCTTGAGTTTTACAAGAAAAATATTTACCCATGATTATGGCCTCATACTCCGTAAGTGTTCCAGTTCCTGAAATAATAACAACCACCTTCTGTTTTCCTCTGGTTCCTTTTGGGTTGGTTTGTTTTGGAGAGGGAACAGGTTGTAGTAATTACACAATCACATTAATGACTGGACTACAGTTACGCTCCACATTGCGATTAGACTCAGATTCATGGGTGTAACAAAATAGGAAGTTTGCATGCCAGGAAATATAAAATTCTAAGCAGCTCTTATATTGGACAATAGACTATTTTTCTATTATGTTTCCTAAATAAGGGACAACAGAACAGTAGACTGAAAGGGATCTAATGTTGATTGGGCCTGTTCTTAAAGCCATTTAATCAGGATCTGATCCCATTCTGATTGAAATCAATGGGAGTTTTGTCATGGATTTCAATAGGATCAAGAGTTGGCCCCTATTTTGTACAAGGACTTTTGGGATAAGTTAGGATTTTCCCATTTGTTGCTTCCAGCTTTTTATAGCTTTCTTTAAAATTATTTATTTGAGAAGATCTGTTCATAACAGTTTTAGTAGAGACTGATGTTGCATGCTGATGTGGAGGCTTATTTTGAAGAAGCTTTTCTTCAAACTTGATGTTATTGAATGGAATTTGATCATTGTTACTGAGTGATAAAAGAAATCTGTAAATGGTAAGTTTGCTGACAGTTGCTATCACTGAGGTCCTCAAACCAGCAAAAACGTAAATGGATTCACCTGTGTAGTACTATTGACTTCAATGGGAGTACTGTAAACCTTTGCAGTACTAAGGCAAAGATTGTTGACAGCAGAGAAATGACTCTTTTCCCTATACATTACTGTATATGAATGCTTATACAAAGTGACACCTGTGTGACTCTGAGGTTTCAAAACAGTTGCTGTTCCTCATTGAGAGCAACCTATAAAATCTTGAGGCACTGAGAAGTTTCAAATGAGTCACTTCTAACTTTTTATAACTAGACATTGACTTCTTCTCCTCATGTTAATTGCTAATAATATTGGAGGAAAATATTAGTTGCACACAATTTTTCACAAGAGAGAGGTCTCCATGCAAAACTATCTATCTGGTTTCATCCTCAGCTGCAAAGTTGACCAAAACCTCAGATGTTATATTTACAGCATATACACAAAAATGGGATACATTGCAACCTTCCAGAAAGTGTATTTTAACACTAAATTTCTGGCCATTCTGAGATTTAACAAACAAGAATCAAAATCAGGCTGCTCCCTGATGCAGAGAAGCAAAACCCACATTGCTCCAGGATGGCTGACTCTTCATAGCCTTACCGCTGCTAAAACCATGTGTCACAGTTCCTACAGAGCCTCTTAGCCTGTAAGCAGGACTAGGAAACCCCACCTGAGCATTTGAAGTGATAGCTTGCTATTTAAATACACTTTTCAAGACCCCACAGATGTAATTTTGACTTTTAAAAAGTCAAGTTTTGTTTAGTACAAGCTCTTTGAAGAAAGTACAATCTGTTTTTTTAAATGCCTGGTACAATGAGGGTTGGGCCAGTAAGTGCTACCATGATTTGACTAGCAACTTTCCTTATCCATTTCCTAAATTACCTCCTTTCCTTCCCATTTATCCTTCAAAGCAAGAAGTGTTTAATGTTGTTCAGCCAGAATCAGGAAGACATCTTGCCCATGCAGATAGGGTTTTTTGGTTTTTTTTTCTCGTGCCAAACGCTTAGATTCTCTAACAAGCAGCAACTCAATATCTCTCAGATAAAATTTATTACGTGGCTGAAATTTGCTTTTGGTTTAAAAAAAATTCTTTAAAAGCCTTGTATATTAACAGGCTGATCCTTTGTGCTTACTAAAGATGCAAAGACATAATTTGCAAGGGGGCGGGGGGAGGGAATCATCCATGTAAGACAACAAACCTTCCAAAAATTATACATTTCAGTGTCAGAATGTTGCTGTTCAACATTCTAGGTATTGGCATGAAAAATAGCTTTTTCTTGGGGGCTCTAGGAAACAAATATTGTTCAGAGGCATTTTGGGTGAGTGCCATGAGGACAGAAGAGCGTGATTGGTGTAAAAGAAGGGAGTCTGTGTTAAATTACCCAAAACTGTAAATTCTGAAGCTGGAATAAAACAAACATTCTAAAGTGGGAATGAAACTTTTGGCAGGGCTGGGCTGCAATGGAAATGCTCTGTGATGAAGAAAAATGCAGAGCAGTTGTACAAGTGTCACTCTTCTCTGAGAGCCACTTCGAATCGAAGACCTTGACTGGCCCATCTCCAGTTTCCTTGTCCTGCTAGAGGACATTTTTGGGATTCTCATTCTCATTTAAGTTAATACAAAGGACTTAATGCTGTTGGGCCCAAACGTACAGCCCAATCCTGCTCTCACTGAAGTCAGTGGTAAATTCACTGAGTGCACAAGCAGTGCTGATGAAGAGCTTAATGAAGTTTGCTTGTTGTCACGAGGAGGAGGGAGAAAAATTGTTCTGCTTAGCTGCCGATGATAGGACAAGAGGCAATGGGCTTAAATTACAGCAAGAGAGGGTTAGGTTGGGCATTAGGAAAAACTTCCTAACTGTCAGGCTGATCAACCACTGGAATAAGTTGCCTAGGCAGGTTGTGGAATCTCTATCGTTGGAAGTTGTGCCAAGAGATTTGCTGGCCAGGAGCCAGGGTCATTTAAATCTCCTGCCTAATCTTCCGCCCTGCTCAGCCCAGCCACGTGGGCTGTGCAGGGTGGGAACCCGGGAAGACCCTGAAGCAGATGCTCGGAGTCGCTGCAGGTACATGTGGGCTGGATAAGGGGGGTGAATAGGGTTGGGGGCATTGGGACTGGGGGGCTTTGGGGGTCCCAGTGTGGGGGCATGGGATGGGGGGGGGCTGCAGGAAATGTAGGAGGGCGGGAGGGCTGTTGTGGCAGCCCAATCCTGCCTGCGCTGGCAGCCCAATCCAGGCAGCCCCAGGAGCCGGCCTGTCCTGTGGTCCAGCAGCAGTGGGCTCCTTCTGTCCCAGACCCAGGGACACCCACACTAGCAGGATCTGGTCTAAGCCTGGACCAAGGCCACCTGCTAATGATGGGATCTGGCCCTAGCCCCAGTGGCTGGAGCTGGATCGGCCGTGATGGGGGTGTATTTTTGTGGCTGCCTCCCCGAGGGGCAGCTTAAAAACCACCCATGGGCATGGGGTTGATGGGGCCCTGGTGGGGGCTGTAGAGATGGGGTTGGTATGGCCGCAGGAAGGCCTGCAGGGCCCCGCTGAGACCTGCGGGGGGCCAGTGAGGGCCTGACGAGGCAGAGGCTGGAGGGCTGGTGCTGGCCTCTGCCATGGAAGGAGGGTCCGTCTCAAGCAGCAGGGATCTGTGGTGGAGGAGCCACCCACTGGCAGGAGGGAGCCACCATGTGGTGAGGGTCCACTCTGGGCAGCAGGGAGCCACTGGGAAGAAGGGGAAAAGGGGTGCCGTGCCATGCTCCCCTGTCCTGCCCTTCCACTCCCCAGGTTCACCCTGCCACCCTCCATAGCCACTCCTGTTCTCCCTTCCCTTCTTCTCTCTTGCCACCCTTACCCTGCTCCCCAAATGGCTACCCTTCCCCTCTTTTGCCACCCCTGTCCTGCTCTGCTCCCCACGCTCTCTCCTCCCACCCCACGACTCCTGACCTCCCCTCCCTTTTCTTGCCACCCCTGCCCTGCTACCCCTACCACACCACAGCAGCATTTCCCAACCGGTGTGTTGTGGCTCATGAATATTCATGAGTTTAATTTGACTATTCATGAGGTTTTTTAAAATAGTGGTGGGCCTCGAAACAATTTGAAGGTATCGAGGTGTGCCACGGTAGAGAAAAGGTTGGGAACCACTGGTATAGATAACTTTTAATCATATGCTCTGTTTAAAGAAATTCAGGAGTCTTTGCTTCAATTGTGCTTTTGCTAATGCATACTAATCTAGCCCAGTATTTTGTTCCTTCAGCAACATGTTAGAAATGGCCTTACATTAAGTAACATGTTCAAACTGAGTATTGTGCTGCAACTTTAATTCTATGCTGCTAGAACACAGACTCTTAACACATTTGGATCTTCAGCATTGCCAACTCTTGTGATTTTATTGCAATTTGGGGGCAGGAGGGATCTGTCTTGCGAAAACATAATGAAAGGCTCCATACTCATAATTTATTTTTCTAATTTAAAAAGGCCACCATCTCCTATGGCAGTCAATGGGGATGAAACCAGAAAGATTGCTGCCATTTCCATATAATCTCTCTGCATGTGGAAGTGAGGCTGCCTTTAATAAAGTTGGAATCCTGTGGCACTTTTAAAGACTAACAAATTTATTTATCTCCTGAGCTTTGGTGGGAGAAAATCCCACTTTGTCAGACGCTTTGATGAGGAGGAATTTACAGAATGGGAGGAAATTAAATACAGGGAAATGTATGACACAGGATCAGGTCAGGCTGTAACAGCAAATCAAAGCAGACGTTAAGATTCAAACACTGGGGAGCAGCATATAGAGGAAGGTGAGGTCAAATCGCCTGTTGTAATGAGAATAAAATCCATAGTCCCTGTTTAACCCTGAGGCAATGGAGTCGAATTTACATATAAATTCCAGTTCTGCAGTTTCTCTTTGAAGCTGTGATTTGTTATTCATTTGTTTGAGCACAGCTATTAACAAGTCATCAATGGAGTGAGCAGGGAGATTGAAGTGTTCCCCTATTGGTTTTTGAATGTTGTGATTTCTGATGTCGGACTTGTGTGCAGAGACTGTCCTGTTTGTCCAATATATAAGGCAGGGGGGCACCTTTTGTTCAGAGTTACGAACAGCTCCATTCCCAAGGTGTTCGAATGGCTGTGGTTCTGCTGCAGTTCACGGGGTTGGAGAAGACACAATCTGTGGGGAACAGCAGAAATGCTGTGAAAGGTGGATGGGAAGAGAGGTGGAGTGGGGCACTTGGAGAGCTGTAGGCAGATTAACGGCTGCAGGAAAATGAGGTGAAGGGGAATGTGGGGGCAGAAAGGAGGCTGATGGGTGTAGTGGATAATAATGGAATAGGAAGGCTGTGTTGTCCCTTTCTCAGCTGATTGTGAGTCACAGGATTTTGATGGCTGCAGGAAGAGCTCTCAGGATGCTGTGAGTAGCTCTTCCGCCCTCACGATTGCTGGGGCTAAGCCATATGTGAGAGTCCTTCAGGCCAAGGACAAAAACATGTCCTGATGTATGATTCTAGAGTAGTGAAAGGTTCTGGGGTGGTTGAGAAAATGGAGAAAAGCTGCTGCTCAGACCAAGGCTTCCTTGCCTCCTGCTGCTTTGGGACATTTCTACTTGGACCTAAACAGTGAAGAAGCCCCACCAAACAGTGGAAGGAGTCAAGATAGGAAACAAATGGCAGTTTCCACACTACCCTTTCATGACCCCTAAGATAGTAAGTTGAATCTCCATATGAGCAGCCAGGGAGAGGCATGCATTTTTATACGCATTAACTGTTGACTTTTCAAGCTGAAATTCTCTCTCACATGCAGCCAGAAGAGTAAAGGGAGTTAAAAAGTCAAAGGACAGGCGAAAAACATGATTTAATGTTTTTAAGGTCTCATGATTTTGCAGGGATTCTGACTCATGATTTTTGTTCTGGTAAGATTGGCAATACGGTATTAGCTAAATTACAACTACCGAAGTTACAACAGAGACTCCTTTTAAACACTTGAAATGATACAAGTAGCACTTCAAGGGATTTTGAGGAGTGCTGTAGTGAATATAGTCAATGTCTGTTTTTAGCTTGACTACGTGAATTTATAAGATTCTGCACTAACTCAATTTTACTGGGTTGTTGTGCATTGTCTTTATATATTATGGTATGAGGTAAGCTGAACTTTGATACCAGATGGTTTACCATTAGGAATGTGTTTCTTGTAGGTCCCTTGCCAGAACACACAACTGTGATGAGAGTATTTTTGAAAAGGTGTCCAACGTTATGCAAGCCAGCTTGTGCCTTTTGCTCAGTGTAAAAACCCATAATACTGAATGTACCCATGAAGAATGACAGTTTGATGAATGTTCTTTCAATGTATCTCCGCTTGCCTAAGAAAATCTGTTTTCTAGCAAAGTAAACACAGTGACTAACTAACCATAATTCAATGGCTTCCAAAGTATTGTATTCTTGCGTTAAGAATATATGTATGAAAGAGAAGCAGATATTTTCTTCTGTTGAGGTTATAATGAAGATTTATTTACCTTTCTCAATAATCGTTGTACTTTAAGGAACAATAACTTTGGGTGGTCACCAAATATAAATAATTTGAACAAAGTTGACTCAGAACTCTGTCAAGATAACTCCAGACTTGGCATTACTCTGATTACACCAATCAGAACAGAACGTGGCCCTTCATATGTGTTTCTGCTGTGGTTTTGAAGGATTTGGCAGAAGCAGGGGTGTTGTTCCATTAGAAAAAGATCCAGGTCACCATCCCCAGCAGGGAGGCGGGGCCAGGGTGGTGCTGGCCACTCGGGCAGCCACTCCATCCCCAGCTGGGGAGAGGGTGGAGCTGGGCTGGCAATCGGGGGCAGGGCCTACATTGTGAGCGGCGCACCACGGGACTGGCCCAGCCCAAGGGTAGGGCAGACGGGCATTGTGGGGTGGTGCAGGTGGGTGGTGCTCTGGGCTCGTAGTGGCCCTTTTAGTCCAGGGGCTTTATGGGCTGCAGTCCGCTCCTTGGTCTAAGAGGAGCCCTACCAGCCCAGAGTGCCCCACCATCAGGCTGGGCAAGTTCCACCATGTTCCACTCGCAACATCGACCTGGCCCCCAAGAGCCAGCCCCGCCCCGCCCCACTGCTGGGGATAGAGTGGCTGCCCAACTGGCAAGCCACACCCTCTGACGCCCTCCCGCTGGGGACAGCCTGGGAGAAGTTGGCACTGGTGTGGTGGCAAAAGGAAGGGGGTGCAGAGAAGGCTGCTCCTCCGTGCTCGGGGAACTGCTCAATGGATTCAGGCGTGGGCCCCATGGCAAAGATTGCAACAAAGAGCCTGAAATTTAGGGGCCAAAAAAACTTACTGACCTCTGAACAAGTAGAGATCTATATGAGCAATCTCACTGGCTGCAGCATGAATTGAGGGGAAAATAGTCATTAGCAAGGAACATGAAGCAATAATCTGCATGTGCAGTCTGGGTGCATTTATCCAAGAATCCAGTGGAGGTAAATGTTGAGGTAAATAATTAAAAATCTGACTTTTTAGCTCAGCCGTGAGCCAGTATCTCATTTAACAATGAAGGACAATTTATTGTCAATGGTCTTACTGTGAGAGGGCAATCCCAATGCTGAATAAAACTTCTCATTTGATAGTTTTGTTCATTCAAAATATTCCCAAAGAAATGCTTGTTTGTGGATAACCCAAGTATAATTGGTCTGATGCTTCACTGCCTTCCACTTTGTTGGAATCATTTACTCCTATGCAAAGACAATACCCTGGCTGGGATGATTTAGTGGGAGTGGTCCTGCTTTCAGCAGATGGTTGGACTAGATGACCTCATGAGGTCCCTTCCAACCTTGTGATTCTATGATTTTATGAAAGTGGATGTAAAGCAGTGGCATTGGTTGAGCAGCAGATTTTGTCCATGTTCTACGGGTTTAAAAGGAAAACAGAGTCCTGTGGCTCTTTTAAAGACTAACAGATTTATTTATTGCATGACCTTTCATGGGAGAAAATCCCATTTCATCAGATGCTTTGAGGGTTTTAAAGGGTACCCAGAATCTCATGGAAGCAGAGAGTGAGGCCTAATATGTGTTCCATCTAAAAGCATGTGTTAATGAAGTGTCACTTTACTCAGACTCTCCATATTCTAACATTATTTAAAATCATTTTTGAAGTTTATTAAGTCCTTAAGTTGCACAGGCAACTCTTCAGTGGCCATTACTGGACTGAAGAAATGTAGCGTTTACTTTTCAGTTGGTCGTCATTACTACATCCGCTCACTAGTGTGAGCAGGATGCACACTGAAGGATTTGTGCTGTTACGCAGGGCTCAAATACTGTTTCCAGGAGATTTCTCTCTTGTTCATGCTAGGTTACATTGGATCAGCAATGTATGTAAGAAGTTCAGTATTTAGGGACTGGCCGTGGACATTTTGTGCATGTGGGCAAAGACATGAAATAGAATACATCGGACAGATATGGATGGATGTCCGCGGACATTTGTGCATGTGGGCAAAGACATGAAATAGAACACATCGGACAGATTTGGATGGCTGGCCCGAGGCATTTTGCTGGCTTGGGCAGATAATGTTAGAGCCTCCCACAAAGAAGCTAAGGAAACACAGTCAAGCAGCACTGGAACATGGCACCTCTGTATGCCCTAAGGTACAGAAGAATACTTTAGCACCTAGGATAACCACCATGCTTGCTACCTCCTAAAGCCAACCCTGCAAGGTATTTTATGTTAATGAAATAGTTTTCACTCTCTTCCTCCCCAGAATGGTGGAATGCTATAGATGTACATGTGTTTTCCTTTTCAATGCTTAATGTAGTTCTTCATGCCAGATGATAAAAAATATTAAAGTGGTTAGGAGTACACCTAATAGTTTATAAAATGTTAACAAACAGTGTTGTGCTAAATAAATGAATTGTTACAGATTCTGCGTGATTGTTGAGTTTTTTGTTCAGAATTGTTCTAAGCAATGATTAAACCTTCAATTGATAACACTTATAAATATGGGTTAGTCCTCTGCTCTTCCACAGTACCTTGGGCATGCACTTATTCTCCCTGTGCTACAGTTCATTTGTAAAACGGGGGTGGTAATACTTCTGTACCTTAGAAGATGTTGAGAGCTTAAATGCATTAAAGATCAGGATTTGCTTAGACACTGTGGTAATGGAGGCCATGTAAATACCTCTCATTCAGTTGCACAGGCAGGTAATAAAGGCAGCAGGTCTAAGACTACTGTATGCACCGCAGCAAATGAAATTAAGAATAGCAGAGAGTATTCTGCAGAAAGCAAGTTAACTCCAGTATTTCTAGAAGCAAAGTACCGTAGAAGAGCACTGAAGGGTTGGAGTACTTGGGTGGGGAAGAGGGAGGGCACAGAACAGGTTTTAGCAATAAAAATGTGAAGACTTCATTGATACAGGACTTTGTTATGGGCTGTGAGATAAAATCAGAGGGTACAGCACCCAATGAGATATGTTAGATCACTTTTGGCCCTAATAAACGTGACTCTTTCTTTTGTCAAATTATGGGGAAAGAAGAGTTCCACAGAAATGGAGTTGCCTTGTCACTTTAAATGTTTTACCATCAAATAAATTCAGGCAGTGTTTTCCCTGACAGAGCTGTTAAGTGTGTTTAGAGAAGGGAACGAGAGCAGGATAGGAACAATATTTCAATTCTTAATTGGCAGACAACTTTTTCTGGTACAACAGCATGCACTTTGCAATGCTTTTTACAGATGCTTGTTGCTGGAAATAACGATCATGTCAAATTGCACTTCATGGTTGACAAAAGTTATTTTTCTCCAGCACTCTACCATAGTTAATGAAAAAAATATGAACAGATGGCTTAATTTAGTAATTTTAATCCTCTGTGGTGAACCTTTTTGCCCATGGTATGTTTTTATTTTACTCTTTAGAAATTGCAGATTTATAATTCAATATTTGAAAGCAGGTTCTGTCAAATGTAACAAAATACTCCTTACGTTAATTCTACAGATGTTTGTTTTTCATCTCCAAAACACTTCATTTTCTTAAATGCCAGCTGTCTGTCTTCCTAAGACAGAACAGTTTTAGGTGACAGAAATCCACCTGTCTTGGGAGCCCAAATGGCAATTTGCTTCTGTTAAGTACTGTCACATGTCATGATGGTGACTGATAGCTGCCGCTGTATCTGGCAGTGGTTCACAGCTTCAGCACCTTTTCCTGCTGTGCATCCCTGAAGGATTTTCTGCGGCTTGATCCTTTAGAACTCAGTGTTTTTCAGTGTGCCATGACCTGCTGTGGGTTAAATGTCCTGATCTTTTACATACAATGTTTTAAGGTGTGTTTCTGCTCTGCAAAGTGTGCCCGAAATAACAGCACCATGGGGCTCCATGTTTCTCTGAAGTGGAGATTTTCAAAGGCATAAGCCTTAGACACTCACTTCCCACTGAACTACAACAGAGTCCTGTGGCACTTTTAAAGACTAACAGATTTATTTATCGCATGAGCTTTCGTGGGAGAAAATCCCACTTCATCAGACGCTTTGAAGATAGGAAAGTTACAGAGTGGGAGGAAATTAAATGCAGGGGAGTGAATGACATAGCATCTGGTCAGGCTGTAACAGCAAATCAAAATAGGTGTTAGGATTCAAAATAGGTGTTAGGATATCGCTCATGCGATAAATAAATCTGTTAGTCTTTAAAAGTACCACAGGACTCTGTTGTCTTTCTACAATAGACTAACACGGCTACCCCTTTGGAATTTTCCCACTGAACTGTTTTTCAGTGGAAATACTGTGGCTAATTGCTATTTGTGCCTCTGAAAATCTTCCCCTCACTGATTGCCAAGCAAATTTTTCTTTTTATAATTGCCAGTCCTATAAATTAATTTGGGTATCTGAAAATCAAGCTGGATTTTTTTACTTCTCCCATGTTGCCAGTAATGAACTTATTCTCCATGTTGCACTTGCGCAGTGCCACAATGTTTTACTTATGTCCCCAGTTTGCCTGTCCTTCCTTGTGGGTCCATAGGTGTAACTGATTGGAACTTGGTAAGTAAGCTACAATGATCATGCGTAAGTTCTCTTCATCTTGGCTGTGTTGACTGACTGTGCAGTGTTCAGTTTTACGGCTTTTTATTTCTGTCCTTTTGCACAGATGGTTTATCTGAATACAAAATGTCCAGTTTTTTAAACTTTTCAGAATAAAATTGCACTTGAATGGTCTGCTTGTGTTAAGACCCCGGATTTCTTTGCTAAGGCATGCCTTGACAAATCTCCCTCACACCTAGGCGCCAGCCCAAAAACTGAGGTGCCCTAGGTGTGAGTCAGTGAAGGCCCCCGCCCTCCCCCCGGCCACATTTGTGGTAGCGCAGAGCACACAGGGCCTCGCTGCCACCGACGCATGTGGCAGCAGCATACGGAAAACCCGCCACGTCTGTAAAAAAGCCACTTTTGGTGGTGGTGGGGAGACAATGGTGACACTCAAAATGTCAGTGCTACGGCTCTTTCTAGGCACCAGGGGTGTGTACCTCCCTGGTTGCCACAGCAACCTGCACGCAGGATTTCTCAATCCCTGCCCTAAGGTGTTCTTAAAATTAGCAATTTAATTGATTGGTAGCTTTTGCCATTGCTTGGCTATCCTTGTATTCAGAATTCTCAGTAATTCTCTTCTTCAAAACACCAAATAATGATACACAACTGAGCTCTGCTACCAGCAGCTCTCTTGCCATATGAATAAATGAGCCTGCAGCAGTAGATAAACTTATATACTGAATAGGGGCAGTTGTATGACACTTTTACAAGTGGAGGAAATAAGAGCCATCACAAAAACTGCAAGTCTGCCTATCGAATGGGGTGCTTCAACCCCTTAACTGGACAGGCTAAGAAAACGGAGCAGTATGAAGTTGCCTCTGTGCAGGTTACATTCTTTATGGTTAGTGATGATCTCATGGCCCCTTTTACAGGAGGAAGAAGAGTTTCTACTTAGCTTCAACGCACATTGTAACGCGAGCAGAAAATGACATTGTTTTTCTGCCTCCACTTCAAGTTTCAGAAACCGGTGTCTTTTATTAAATAAATGAGACCGAGAAGGACTTTCATCACAAGAGTCTGTTTTCTTTCCCTGATGAAGCATTTCCTCAAAATGTGCAATGTTTCTAGCCCTAAGCTGTACACATTTTACTCTCTAATAGGATCTTTTCTAGACAGTAGTTGGAGCTGAGGTCCTATATGGACTTTGGCCTCTATCAAGCCAAGGATATGGTGGTAGAAAATTCTTATTTTCTTTAGTCAGGCGCAGTCTGTTTGTTTGAAATAGAACAGCTGTCGGGAAATGTGCAGCTCATTGAAATCTGAAGTGAAGGAAAGAGTCTTCTCTCCCCCCACCCTCGCTTTCTCCACTATAGGCCAGGCCCCTTTATTTATTTCTATTTCTGGGGAGTTTATGTACAAGTGTAATATGGTGTTACTTCCAAGCTTTGCTCCTTTATTCATTCCATATTTTGTGGCTTTTTTGTAAGAGTGGTTTCATGCTCCCTTTTTCTATAAAACAGCATAAAAATGCTGTGGTGTTGACGTGGAGTCTATCTGCATAATTTCTAAAGGAAAAAATGACATAATACTATGCAGCAAAACCTTTTTTAAATGACCACCCAAGGGACCAGCAAAAGTATGCTGTCTAATACAGGGTGGCTTTGAATGAAAAGTCAAGACAAATAGTAGTGGAAAAAAATAAATGCTAGAAACATGGACACTATGCCTTGGTTTACACTGCAGCGTGATTTCGGCAGTAATCAGAGGGAGGTACACAAAGTACTTGTGTATCACCCTCTGATAGCCTCCATCTACTTACTATGGTGCCTTCAGTAGGCTGAGTCGGAGGGAAACCCCTTCTGACTCAGCGCTACACTCCTTGCCGGGGTGGTCTTACTCGATGGACTTCCGGATTGGCTGAGTGGGCCTTCACAGACCTAATCAGCTGATCTGAGAGATCAATCTGAAGACATGCCTTATGTATAATACTTGTTGCCTATTGAATTTTGTGGCTCTAATACAAGAAAACATGATTTTCAGTATACTTTATTTCCTGCAGTATGTTTTAGACACCTGTCTGTACTGTATGACACTTACAAGCTACTAGGGAATATCGCTCTGATGGAGATCTGGAGATTATAAGAAACATGCCTATAACTGAGACCTTTTTTAAAGTCTTATTTTTATATATACATTCACTATGGATCAATGGCAAATATAAAAGTCCTGTACAAAGTGCGATTATAAGCAATTAAGATAATTCCCTCTTTATTAACTAACATATGCAAAACAAGCAAAAGAAGTGTAAGTACTAGTATGAGCAGATAAAGGCCATGTCTATATGTACAGTGTCGCAGTTGCAAGGCGGTACCACTGCTGTGTGTCTGGTGAAGGCACTCTATGCTGACAGGAGTGAGTTCTCCTATTGGTATTAAAAAAAACCCATGTCCGCAAATGGTAGAATTGATGTCTTTGGGAGAAGCTGTACACGCGAGCAATTATGTCGGTGTCACTTAACGTTGCTCAGAGTGATGACTTATTCACATGCCTGAGTTACCTAAGTTATGTCGTCATAAGTTTAGTGTAGACATAGCCAAAATGTTGCAGGACAACAACCAATACCATAAGGAGATCAGAGTTGACTAAGTGACTCAAAATTCTCAGATGACTAAATGTTCTTCAGATGGCAGAAAAAGAGAGAGATTAAAATGAGAACAGCTAACTGAAGACTGAGATATATATGCCAACTTCCAAAAGGGTAGCTGTATTAGTCTACAAACAAGGAGTCTGGTGGCACTTTTAAAGACTAACAAATGTATTTATCGCACAAGCTTTCGTGGGGGAAAATCCCACTTTGTCTGAAATACCTCAGTTGCAGCAAAACTGCAAATGTTGCAGCAAATGCCTCAGTCACAGCAAAGTTCCAGGTGTGCATCAACACAGGTTTGTCTGCCACCACGTGCCTGGAAGCTTTGCTGCGGTTGGGGCATTAAATTGCTCCTTCCCCCTCCTCACTCAGTCCCCCCCAACGGAGAGGGGTCAGGTTGGGTCATGGCACCTACACCATGTCTGAGGAGCACCAGTGTTCCACTGAACACCGGTTGAGAAACACTGATCTACCCCTCTTTTTAGGAAGCCAGTGGTTGCCGGACTATTCCAGAAGGGAGCCATTTATGTAGATGGCGTCCATCATTCTATGCCAGCCAGAATCTCCATAATTTGAGACCATAAAAAATACATAGTAGGAATCTCGTGATGATTTTAAACTGGACCAAACAACAACATAAATTTGGCTGAATTTACTGTTAATGTAAAAATGTTGCTCTCTCTACTTTGCCGTGTAAGATACAACAACTGAGTGGTTTGTTACAAGTCATGATGTTACAAGAGGAAAATACCTTCTCCACGGTGCAATCAGTATGACTGGGGCAAGCAAATCCCTGTTTCTTTTTCTCTTGACTCCAAAACAAGTTTTAAAAAAAACTTTTTGTAAATCTTCTGTTTGGATTTACAAGGTCAGGAATTGAATGTCTTGCTGAATGTAGAACCGTGGCTTTCAACCTATGGTCTGCAGACTGTGTCTAAGATTTCTAAAGGAGTTCACACTTCCACTTGAAACTTTTTAGGGATACTCAAATGAAGAAAGGTTGAAAATCACTGATGTTGGATGTTTGAGGGAGCAGACCTTCTTAGTGTTAATCTCACAGAAAGTCAAGTAGCCATAGGATTTCAAGCAAACGTTTTTGGCAGATATAGTGCATATATCCTCTAAAAATTTCTGAACAAAAAGAAAAGACTGCAAGGATCATGGTTTTCACACGGTTTGTTATTTAATTTCCCCAGACAAATATCATGTTATAGCTACAGTATTTATCTCTTAGAATTATTATATTTGTTTCTCAGAAGGTGTTTAAAAATATAAGTACAAATACACTAGAGTTATGGCTGCATTTATGATAGAATGTAGAATACATGTACTGCATGTCACCCAGCACAGATATAAATAGCAGTGTAGGCATTGATTCATTGCTTAGATGAATAGAGTAAAGACACACGGGAACCATAGGGCAGTGATTTTCAAACTATGGATCAGGATCCAGTACTGGGTTGCAAACCTTCAGGTATTGGGTCATGGCATCTTCTGTTGCCACCGCAAAACTGGAATGCATTGCTCAAAGATGTAATTGTTGTGTCATGGGCACAAATGATGAGTCCTGAAGAAAAAAAGGTTGAAAACCACTGCTATAGAGTATTCACCATATGAAGTTCACTGCACCCCCAACCAGTAAATCCCATGTTTTTTAGCAGTGTAGTATCCCACTGCTTCTCTCCTGCCGGAGCCCCAAGAAAGACAACGCCACTGAGGAGAAGCTAAATAGATTCTTTGCATTGGTCTTCACTGCAGAGGATGTGACGGAGATTCCCACACTTGAGCCATTTTTTTGTAGGTGACAAATCTGAGAAACTGTCCCAAATTGTGGTGTCAATAGAGGATTTTGGAACAAATTGATAAATTAATCAGTAATAAGTCACCAGAACCAGATCATATTCACCCAAGATTTCTGAAGGGATGCCAATGTGAATTTGCAGAACTACTAACTCTGGTATGTAACCCATCACTTAAATCAGCTTCTGTACTAAGTGACTGGAAGATAGTTCGTGACAGCCATTTTCAAAAATGATGCCAGATGTGATCCTGGTGATTACAGGCCAGTAAACCTAACTTCAGTGCCAGGCAAATTGGTTTAAACTATAGTAAAGGATAGAATTAAAGGACAGACACTAAGATGAACATGATTTGTTATGGAAGAGTCAGCAAGCTTTTGTAAAGTTTCATCAATCTTTTATAATTCTTTGAGGGTGTCAGTAAACACATGTGCAAGGGTGCTTTGGTGGAAATAGTGTGCTTGGACTTTCAAAAAGCCTTTGACAGTTCCCTCACCCAACGCTTGTAAGCAAACTAAAGAATCATGGGCTAAGAGAGAAGGTCCTTTGCTGGATCAATAACTGGTTAAAAGACAGGGTAGAAATAAATAGTCAGTTTTCAAAATAAGGAAAGGAAAATAACTGTGTCCCTCAGGGATCTGTACATTGATCAGTGCTGTTCAATATATTCACAAATGATCTGGAAAAGGGGTAAATAGTGAGGTTACAAAGTTTGCAGGTGATACAAAATGACTCAAACAGAGTCCAGTGGCACTTTTAAAGACTAACAGATTTATTATCGCATGAGCTTTTGTGGGAGAAAATCCCACTTCGTCAGACGCTTTTCTCCCACGAAAGTTCATGTGATAATAAATCTGTTAGTCTTTAAACTGGGAACACTAGCTGGAGGCCATTTACTGAAAGAGAACCAAACACGGTGTCTACACTAGTGCTATGAAAGTTTGGTGCAAAAAGCTCTCCCCTTCTTGTTGATGTGGTTTTATTTTGTTGCAAAATCAAGGGAGTTTGAATGTGTAAGGGTGGGGGAGGAATTGCAGGGTGTACATTGCCACTATTTTGACACAAAAAGTTGGTTTGGGTTGACAAAATCTGTAGTGTAGACCAGGCCTAACCATGCCATGTAAGATGTCTGAAAGGTCATAATGTGCTAAAACCCACTGTGCTGTCAAAGTATATGCAGCAGTGTTTATCGAGTTGCTAGAGAAACATGCTGCACGTTTAAGAGCCTCTTCTACAATGGTGGTAGTCCCCACCCAGGAGGATGTTTAAGTGACTACTGTCCAGCAGGGAATCTGTAATGGTATGCAAAGTATTTATAATATAGCAATTATGCAATACTATCCAATGGAGATTGCTCCACTTTCACTGGACTGTTTAGTAGGCATACGGTCAAAAGATATAAAATAAGGAATGGGCTGCATGCCTTGAGTGTTCTTGTCCCCAGCCTACGCTGGACACAATGAGAGCGCTGAAAGACGGACCTCAGTAGAAGAATGGTTCTGAGCTTCAGAAAGGAGCTTGTGTGTTGAGCAGTGTAACATCTAGTGGGATGAGAATCTAGATCCTGCCTAGTGTTATAAGGTTGAAGATTTAGATTGTGCATTTATCTTTTCCTTTGGTCCTATCTCTGATCTCTGAGGCCTACCACTTTACTCAAGTAAAATCCATCTTTCTGTAGTTGATAAATCTGTTTTATATTTTAACTAAAACAGCTGTTTCCGCTGAAGTGTTTGGAAAATTTCAGATCCGTTCATAAGGGATAGTGCTGTCCTTCTTCATGTTGAGGGCAGGGCTGACTAGGAAAAAGCTTTGACTGGTCAGGCTTCTGACCAACAAGACAGTGCATCTTTGGTTTTCAAGGCAAACAGCTGGGCTGAACTGGCTGATGCCTTTCTTTGGGAGAGTCATGAGTGGCTCTGGGTGAATTCATACAATCTAGCTTGGTATGGGGCTTCACGTTGTTGGGTTGAGTAATAACAGCAACTGGAGGGTTGTGAGGGACATCCCAGGCTGGAGCATTAGAGGGGACACAGTTGTACCCCAGTCCCAGGTAGTACCCCAGGTGAACCAATCACACCCTGCAATGGCCCTTCTTCCCCTTGACAGCTGGCTGATTTTTATTTATTTATGTGTGCGCATGCACACATTGTCACATGGGACCACATGATAAGGTTGTCCACTAGGCTTTTCTCCCATCCTAGAGATGATTCTTAGCTAACACTTTCCCTGGTGCTTCAGCTTCCCTGAACTCACCACTGCCTGCTCTTCCTTCTTCCCAGGAGCGCTTACAACAAGAAATCGGTTGGGAATTACCTACCTTTTCTTTGCCCAGCTTCTGTTTGCTTTTCCCCACACCAATCATGCTTCTGAGGGCAAGACCAGTCTTTACAGCACTGTTCCGTCACACCTCCACACTAGATTGCTGGTTCAGTGGGTTTCAATGTTACTCCCATACAGAATGTTAAACCTGAGTGTTTTTTAGATATTCAGGCAACTAAAATATTTTTGTTTAATATTTTGTGCCATGGGGTCACTTGATTATTGTTGATTGAGTTGTATGTGCAGTTGCGTAGACCTCAATTTTAACTGTTTTACTGTGGTTTATAGGAATTGATGTATCTAAGCAAAGAACGTAAGCCACAGAAAACTGAAGATTAAAGGAACCAGGGCTATAAAACTAGTAGCAGTGAACAGCTTAGTAGCTGCAGTCTGGACTAGTAGATAATTTATGGGGACTTGAATTATATTGTTTCCTTTTCTTGTTTGCTACACCACCAGTTGAAAAGTAACTATCAACAGACATGTTGTAAGTCCCTCTGCCCAACCGTTCCTGTTCCTAAACTTGTATTGTAAATGTATAGCTGTGTACTTTGTTGCTGCAAAAATAAAATAAAATAAAAGCAGCACATTCTTTCAGAGACGTCTTCCAGTTCATTTCTTTTAAATAGTGTATTCAGTTGTGACTTCATGTGATAACTAAGTTTCTTCAGATGGGAAACTGGAGTTCTGGTAATCATTCAGTATGTGTTTAACTCCAAATTTCATGCTGCTATGCTGAATTTGTTTTTATTTAATATAGGAGCTGTAAATATTTTATCTTAATTTTTAACATGAAGGTAGCACAATGAGATTTTTTTTATATATACCAAGAGCTGGATTAATCAGGCTTTGGGGGTGATTGACAGCTAGTTATTTTATTTAGTTCCAGTGGCGTTCTTTATATGTAGCTTAATTTCTGACAGACCATTTGAGATGAAAGAAGTACATCTCTTGAGGGATATACTTCCATAATAAAACTAGTTAACTTGACTGGTGGAGCTATGTGGCAGATGGAAGCTCAGTGTCACAAACAATTGTGAGATTTTGCCTTTGTTTTGAACGGGAATGAAAATAAAAAATTTCAAATTTCTCCAAAGGAAAACTCAATTCTTTGCATTGAATCCATTAAATCATTTTGTTTTGATTTTTAATTTTTAAAAAATATACAAAATAAAGATGAAAGTTGTTTCAAAACTGAAACTGAAATGCTTCCTCTCAACATTGTTAGATGTTTTTACATTGTTAGCCCTTTCTTCCAAAATGAAATTCCCACAAAATTGACCTAAAGTGCTTAGATTTCAACAGAATAACATATTCCAGTGGACTATGGCCCCGTCAAAGTTTCTCCAAATAGCTCTGACTACTTCTGATGGATCACCCACTTTAGCTTTTCTGTTCATTGAAATAACAGGAACTGTGGATCTGTTGGGAGTATGTCTCAGGATTAGGACCATTGCTGTCTTGTGATCAAGAAATACATTTCTTCGTCTCCAGCAGTTGAATGTTCTAGGATTTCAGTAAAGTCATTCGATGCTTTATGCTGAGAAGGGCCTAAAAGTAAACACTGGTTTTTGTTTTGTTTTTTTCACGAGAGCCCAAATTATCTCTGGAAATGGCTTACTACATAAAAAGGAGGAAAAAAGACTATCAGAGTAATACCCCATAGGTTTAATTGCATAGCAATAACACTAGGGTTAGGTCTTCAGTTTCCCTTGAAGTTTTATATATCTATGTAATGATGAGAGAGTGGCACTCACAGGCCAAAAATGTTTGCAAATCAATACAGCATAGGGGTGCCATACATGTTATTGTAATGGAGATAAGCAATGATTTAATAAGTGTTATTTGGATCTCAGTTCAGATTAAGTTTAGGATAGGGTTTGCAATTGACTCTGGAGTAATAGTTTGAGGATTCAGTATCAATGAAAGACGCATGAGATTTTAGTCCCCAGTGATGAAACTTTCATGTAATCAGCTAACCTTATACAATTTCTGCCAATGTGAGACTACAAGATGTGTGTATCATGAATAACTGCATGATCTTATTATTGTAACTTTTTCCTTTTTCTGCCTCCCCTGCTTTTTTGATCTGTTAGCCTTACTTGTTATGTTGTGTCTAACTTAACTGGTAAGAACTTTTGTCCCAAATAGCTATGTTCTTCAATGCTATATCTGCCAAAATGAGTGGGTTTTTTGTCTTATTTTAGGTTTAGTGTTAAACTTTTTACCACTAAGACACTTTACTATTAAAGCATTGCCAAGAGGATTACATTTGTTCTAATGAAATGTTTTGTTTTATCTGGGTTTTGAAAGGACATTAGCTCTGTGCATAGATCTGAAGTTGTATGTTTAAAGAATTTTGACACTCTGGAAACCCATTGTTTACATTTAGATCCTTTCCATTAACTTTATCTGCATGTGTTTAAAGTTTATATTGCATTGATTCGGATGGCTTGTTTCTAAAGATGATATTGCTATTTCTAGTTTTGTAGTTCATTTTGTTAAAGATGCAAAGTCTTTCAAGGAGGTAAACATTGGGCAGCCTTAACTATAGACAATTCTAATTATATTTGTATTGCAGTAATATTGGGGAGCCCCAATTGAGGGCAAGAACTGCACTGTGCTAGGTGCTGTACAAACAGAACAAAAAGATGGAATAGCCTCCAAAGAGTTTATAGTCTAAGTGCAAGATAAGAACCATGTGGATACAGACAGACCAGGAAACAATGAGTTAGCATCGGTTCTCATAAGTAGCAGTCACAACACAGCAGTTGCCGAAACATCAAGTTATTTGTAGGCATCAGTGCAAAGAAGAACTTGAAGGAGAGATTTGAAGTCACTTTCTGCAATGCCTATAATAAACCTAAAAGAACAAGTTAACTCATCAGACTGATTTATACATAGTTTTCCGTATCAGCTGTACTGCTGCCTGTTAAAATCCTTGAAGTTTACCAAAACAAAGTGTGAAATTACCATTTATAGGATAAGAGGGGTGTGTGTGGATGTGTTAAACATGCCTTTTTGCACTCAGTTCCCCAGACATAGCCAAACACAGTATGTTTCGGTCTCTTAGAAATGAATAAAACAAACCTACAGCACCACCTTTGCTATGAAGCATCTCTAATATGCAACCATTTGGAATTATCCATGGTTTTTCAAATAGAGCTTGTTTTGGCCTTTAACTAAACACTAACTCCATTATGCAATGGATTTGTGCTGGTTCCTTAAATGGTGGTTTATGTCAGGTTTTATTGTACAAGCTTTCCTGGAGAATTGGACAAGAACAGTAATTTTTGGGGAAAATAATAGATATTTCTCTACACTTACGTTACACTGTCACGGATGATGTTGGGGAGAGCAGAGGAATGTAGTGAGGATGGGGAGAGAAGTGGACAGTACATGAGTAAATAGAGGAGGGTGTAATGAATGTGGAAATGTTGATATTTTAATGATCCAGAAGTGCACCTGAGTTTTAATCTGAGCTTTGTACGTTAGTGTTGAGTATAAAGGGGAATGACTGAGGGCTGGCAGAATATTAGGTGGTTTGACTTGGTATGGGGCACCAATCAAACATTGAATAGAATCTTCACAAATGAGTGGAAGATCCTAAGTTGACCAGGGAAATGCCAAAGACTGTGCCATTAACACTTAACGACTGGGAAGCCAAGCCAGGGCTGAATATATGAACACAATGTGGGGGAGCTGGAGATAAGATAGGTGTGGATGTAACTCTTCAGGTTGTTGCTGTGAAGAGGTGTGGCTGAGACTCAGACACAAAGCAAGACAGACAGAGAAGATGGATCCGAGAGAGAAGTAGTGCATGATGGGACCCATAGGCATTTGCAGCTGGGGACCCACCTGACTGGTGCCTCCTGGTGATGTGGGGAATTACTCAAGTGGTCTGCCATCAAGTGGTCTCTCCTTTGCCTCTCTCTCACTGAACCCCAGTCCTGAGTCTGCTTCTAGGACTGTAGCCATCTGGCTAAGTCCTCTTTATGTCCACCCCTTGCAGGGTATAATTAAATCTGGTCTGGCCCACTTTGCGTCAATGTCCAGCAGTAGCCTGTTTGCCACTTCCTTGTGATCCCTGGTAAGGCCTCAGCCCTCCGGCTGAGCCTTCAGTTATTCCCCCCGCCCCCTTTCCAGGGTATAGTCCAACTCTGGCTGGCCCACTTGTATCAGCAGCCAGCAGTTTGCACTGTTCTTGGTGGCCTCCCTCACACTGGCGGTCTGGGAGAGGCGTGTGGGACCTGGGCCCACCTATTTCTCTGGGCCCCAACCCAAGGACCATATGCACTTGGCTAAGTGCCACCTCAACCCCCTCACTTCCTTTCAGTTTTTGCCCTTATCGGGTCCCCTGGGCCATACACACTTCCCCAGGTACCTGCAGCTCTTGTAACAAGGCTGGGGATAGGCAGTGCCCCTGTGAGCTGTCCAGGGTCCTGTCTCTCACAGCACAGCCTGACTCCTCCCAGGTCTGAGGCCAACTGCCTCAAGCAGGAGCTGCAGCCCTACCTTTATACTGCCTATGGCACCCTGATTGGCCCTGCAGCCCTCTGCTCTTATTGGCTGCTACTCTTGCAGGCCAAGATAACCCCCGTCTGGGCCTGTAGCGGGTTGTTTTTTTTTTTTTTTTCCAAAAGCTCAGGACTATTGCTTCTTCCAGTATGAACTCTGCCTTAAACTGGGCTTTGCCTACAAACCTAAGGACTCTTATGCTTAACAGGACTAATAAATGCTACCTTGCTTTGAAAATTCACTGTGAATAGCATTGCTTCCAAAGCAAGTAAAGCCTCTGAGACTGTTTTCAATAAGACTTGCTATTGAGAGCAAGGTGAGAAATAGGATGCTGAAGCCCAGGGCTCAGTCTAGGAGTCTTCAGGTAAGTCTACACTGCAGTTAGACACCCTTGGTTAGCCTGGGCCAGCTGACTCAGGCTTGGGCAAAATGGATTAATAGACATTTGGGCTTGAGCTGGAACCTGGAGCTGTAGGATTCTGTTAGCGTGGAGGGTCCAGGAGCCCAAATAGCTACGCCGTGATTAATCATCGCTGCAGTCTGAGCTCACCTGGCCTAAGTCACCTGGCCCAGACTAGCCATGGGTTTTTAATTGCAATGTGGCTGGGCCTTGTGGAAATATGCGGGCTCTTGGAGTTTGGCAGACTAAAGGGATTACTCCCAAGAGACCCTGTGAATCTGTGACAGACAGCATTAAGAGCAATATGGCCAAACTCAAGTACTGAAAGGTCATGAATCAAATTTTAAAAATACTTTAAAAAAAATCCTTGCTTTGTTTAAACTATTCTAAGATTTATTTGGGGTTTTGGTTTGTTTGTTTTTGTTTAAGCCCTTCAGGGGAAGCTGCCCACCACCCTCACCTGCCCCAATTTGTGTGTTCACTTGAAGTTCAATATTCAACTTCAAATGAACAAACAAAAATACGAGTCTCCCTGTTGGCTGTTAGCAAGGAGAATGCCATTCAACTTTCACAATACTTGGGGTGGGAAATGTTGCCATGCTGAATCCATTGGCTGTCTGCCGTCTCCCACCCCTCCAAAAAAGTTTGCTTTTTGTCTGGGACTAACAAATGCCTGTTTGCTAGCTTGCTGCTTAATCTTGTTGGAGACTAGGCACTGTAGTTCTTTCTAACTTTGCTGTCAACTCTGGGTGCATCTTCCATTGCTGATAATATATAGATATCATCACTATGAATAAAATATATATATAGTGAACAATTTTTCAGAAGTATTGCTAAACAATAAGAAACTATTTTAAAGACATCTCTTCCAAGGATTTATGGTGGGGATTGGCAACCCAAAAGACAAGAAGAGCCATTTTAAAAAATGTCTTGAATAACTAAGTGTTTTGAGAGCAACAATGAGTGTTGCCTCCTGGTGAGGGGTGATGGGATCTGGGACAGGGCACCTTCAGTAGGGTCCCCTGGGGGAGGAGCCTGGAAGCAAGAGCAGGTCCCCCGCAGGGTCCGCTGGTCGTATGGGGGCCCCAGAGCCAGGAGTGAACCACCCACAGGGGCCCTAATGGTGGGGGTTTGCAGGAGCCGAGCACGGCCTGCTCACAGGGTCCCCCAGTGGTGGTGGGGAGGCGGAACTCAGAGCCGCAAGAGGGCAGCTGAAGAGCTGCATGCAGCCCCGGGGCCACAGGTTGCAGACCCCTGACATTTGGTGACCACTCACACGTTTTTGGCATATTGGATATTCTGGCACTTCTGGGAACAGCATGGGCCTGCCCCTGCTCATGAGGTCATTCTGCATAGGGGAAGTCATTTTCAAATGTGTGCCACCCCACCACTGCCAGGCTGGCCTTGCATGCAGTATGTATGCAAGGTCATGTTTGTGGAGGCAGAGCAGTGTACTGTTCTGAAATAGCATTTCCAACTGATATCGGGCAAAACCACATCTGGTTTTGTCCCAGTACTGGATGGGGGACAAACCAACCAAAAAAAGGACCATCCAGTATAAAACCAGGTATATGGTCTCCCTATAGCGACCTTACATTTACATAAAAAGCAATGTACTGATTAGAAACTGAGAAACAAATAACTTTATAATGAGATAATAGGTTCCTCCTTACTCTGTGTTTTGCAAAGTTATTTATCTGCTCTGGTAGCCCTTTTGTGTCTCTGATTTCTCTTAAGATATCGGTTTGTCATTTTGTTTCAGCAGGATAGCTGGGAAAAGTGTAGATGCATCTTAAAAACTATGAACTTGGGCTGGCTGCAAAAAGAAAAAAATCAAGAAGGGTAGAGGTAATGTTAAAAGTAGGGCTGTCAATTAATTGCAGTTAATATATGCAATGAACACAAAACATTAATTAGGTTTAAAAATAGTCATGATTAATCCCAGTTTTAATCACACCATTAAACAATAATAGAATACAAATATAAAATTTCTACATTTTCAAAAACAATGAAAGTTCAGTGGCACCTTAAAGACTGACAAATTTCTTCAGGCATAAGCTTTCCTGGGCTGCTGATGCTTCTGATGAAGTGAGTTTGCAGCCCACGAAAGTGTATGCCGGAAGAAATTTGTCAGTGGTTAAGGTGCCACAGGACTTTCGTTGTTTTTGCTATATACGGACTGACACAGCTGCCCCCTGGAACTTAGTTTTCAAATATATTGTTTTCAATTACAATACAGATTACAGTGCTCACTTTATTATTTTTATTACAAATATTTGCACTGTAAAGAAGATAAACAAAAGAAATATAATTTCAATCTCTTTATCATGAAAGTGCAACTTACAAATGTATAGTTATTTTATTTAACTTGACTGCACTCAAAAACAAAACAATGTAAAACTTTGGAGCTTTTGAGTCAAAGCACAAAAGGACATATGAATGGTTAGCATATCTGGCACATAAAATCTGCAGCACTAGCTACACAGGTGCCATGTGAAAACGTGTTCTCACTTTCAAGTGACATTGTAAATAAGAATTGTGCATCATTATTTCCCATAACTGTAAACAGGCTTGTTTGTTTTAGCGATTGGCTTAGCCACGAGTAGAAATGGACTTGCATGAAGCAAATTAAAAAAAAAACTATTTCTTTTGCTTTCACAGTAGAAATATTTTTCATCTAAATACTATAAAGTGAACTCTACACTTTGTAGTCTGTGGTGGAATTGAAATCAATACATTTGAAAATGTAGAAAATAATTCAGAAATATTTATAATTGTAAATTTGTATTCTGATATTGCTTAATAGTGCAATTAAAACTGATTTATTGCAACTTATTTTTAAATCTCATAAGTAATTGATTAGTTGTTTTTTTAATTGTTTGGCAGCACTGATTAAAGGCAAAAAATTGTTTGGATTTCTGAATATTCAAACACCTAATGGTTTTATATGCCCTTTTTTTGCATGAATGCTTCAGATTTTTAACATTTTGTTCTGATACTATCAGGCTTTGGAAGCAGATCCTGGATACAATTATGGAGGACAAGGGTCATTACTATCCAAAGGGAAATAGAAAAAAACTGAAAATAAACCTTTGGTAGATTAATTTGTGGATTCAACTATCAAAAGACGAGGCTGTGTGTTTCCATGAAGTAACATGGTGAGAGCTCTGTAACATCTGTTTAGGACAATTTTATGCTCCTGACTACCTGTGAACATGTGATGTTAACAAGATAGGATCTGCATAAACTACCTTTTGCCCATTTAATATGTTTATTAGACTGTTCAGGCAGTGTTTTGTGGGCTGTATGGGACTAACTGTCATGGTGAGGATTTTTTCCTCACACTGGTATAAATATGCATTTTCTGCATTTTTTTCTGTTTTTACCCTAATGCAAGATGGTTAGTAACCATATCAGCCAGTATAATTAGCATCTTATACAGGAAATATATATATAGAAATTGTGAGATTCAATATAAGTATTAACTAATCAAATCCCCGACTATTAAAAACTCTTTTTAGAAAGTCTTGAATTGTTTTGTTGCTATTATTTTTCATGCCACACTGTCTCTGGTACCAGTTTGCCTCATTGCCAAGAGTCATAATTGTACTTGCCTTGGAAAGCAAAAAAGAAAATCAGTGTTACAAATGCGGTCCGGACACACACAGGGAGAGAAGAGGGTATGAACCCTAAAGAACAAGCAATTGAATCAGCTGGTTGTATGCTTGTTGTGTGTAACCATATATTTAGTAAGAGCTTCTCTGAAAACTTAATATTTGGAACGTGATGGTTCCAAATAAGAGGTGTGTATACAGGTTATGGTTCTGAAGGTATGCATGTGTATATGTGTAGAGTCTTCTAACTGTGGAGCAACTACAGTATCCCTTCACAACAAGGGATGAAGCAGTCATGTAGGAAGGGGAAATTTCCAGGCTAGATGTTTACACAGCATCTACCATTGTTCAACCTAGGGGAAACCAGTGGTGGACTATTAAATTTAATGAAAAGACACTGAAACTGGGAACAAAAGCTCCACTCTTGGAAAACCAAGGAAGGGGGGTGGCCCCTGCCCACCACTCTTTTGTGTATTACCACAGTCTAAGAGAAATGGGAAAAAACAAACTCCAAAACCTGTTTAAAAGGAAGAGGTTTTGAAGTGAAGGCTATCTGTAAACAGAGGGCGAACATCTAAGTGCATCTCAGACACAAGGCACACTGGAAAACCGTTCAGAGGCAATGGTTAATTGATATTAGAAAAAGAAATTTAGCTAATGCAGATGTGTAAAGCCTGAAGTTATGTTTATTTTCAGTGCAATTTGTGTGTTTGTTTTTCCTTACTATTCACCTTTGAATCTATTTTTCTATTAAATAAATCTTTTTATTTTTATCCCAAGCAGGTCTTTTAATGTGCAAACTGTGTGGTGTATGCCCCCTCCCCGAGTGAACTAATAATTGGGAGTAGGTCTCACCCCTTTGAGGGTGACAAATCCAAGAGAAGAATCCCAGTGTCTGGTATTTAAGAATTTGGGGGATGGATTTGAGAGATCCTGGGTAAGAAGTTCTATTGGGGCCACCCAGCAAGGAGTAACTAAGTGGGTAGGAGCCAGAGTGAGACCTTTCAGATTGTAGTCTAACGGGTGTCAGGGTTCTGAATGATAGTGGCATAACATTAAGGAATCCAAAGTTAAAAGGCTGGTGATAGAGAGCACTGTGTTGGTCTAGGTGATCCCCAACACATCACAATCATTGATATGTGATTATATACCATGGCTTTTCAATGAATTGTAATGCTGTGATTTTTAAGATTTCATACTTCACAATGCACTAGTGATAGAAACAAATGGGTTATAAGTTTTAGATGAGGGACTGACTTACTTCCTGGCAGAATAAAATGGCCACCCTGTTTCACGAGACTACTGGATCTGAGATATTTAATTGATCTAGGACTGAATCAAAAGTAATTTACAGGGGAGATTACCTTTCAGTAGGGACATATGTGCATGCATTTATAGTATTTCTTTATCCTCCTATTATTTGGGAAATACGTTTCAAATACAAGGTGTCATTTCTCTGTGTTATGTGATGCTAATCAGGTCTGGTCTACACTACAGAGTTAGGTCAGTACAAGGCACCTATCTATGAAGTTTCTATAGATTTAAATCTACACTTAAATTTTGCTCCCGCTGACGTAACTCCCCACTATACTGACTTAATCTCCACATTCACGAGCAGCATAAAGTAACGACTGATGTAGTTAGGTGGCCCCAGTATCAGTGTAGACTGCATTGCTTTCGTAGACTATTACTGTCTTTCAGGAACCAACCCACAATGCCCCACACTGACAGCACAATGGATACAAGTGGTCCTGGTGACGGTGCGCATCACTGACACAAAGAGCCAAGTGCAGAAACACACACAAGTGATAGATGCCAAAGAAAGTTAGGTCGACTTAATTTTATAGTCAGAAGTGGCCTTAAAGAGTTTATCTTATATGGGACAGGGTGATTGATCCAATTTCCTATACAGGAACATTGTGAAGCCATCCTGTGAGATGCTGAGTGGCCTCGGCTCCCACTAAAGTCAGTGGGATTTGAGAACAATCAGCATGTTGCCAGGAGGCACTTAGCATCTGTCAGGATTGAGTCCACTGGGACTCTTTTGTCATTTTCTTCTACCCCTTCTTAGGTAGAAAGGAAGTGAGATGTACAAAACCAGCCAGGGACAACATGTACAGAAACACTGACTTATTTTCTCAAGGTGCCTCTGGAAAGCACACAGCTGCAAGCATGTTACAAATGGGAGAAAAGTAGAGAAGGGGGCGAGTGTGGATCACATATCCTTCCTCCAGAGACGTATGACCCAAACTAGCCTGCATTGTTCATTGTCTTGGGTAGGTGCAATAGAAGTGCAAACGAGGGGAATGAGATGTTATGAGAGGTAACATATTACGTTGATGTTGGAAAGAACTTGCTTCTTCAATTTCCTTTCCCCTGGTTCAGTGTGTTGCTGAGTAATCTGTAGCATTAATCTTCCGAGTAGGTAATTTCCTTCTCTCTCCTTTTAAAAATAATTGTTTGTAGCAGTCTGTGTGCCAAAAATATTACTGCTATAAGTCCAGGATGGAAATGGAAAATAGCAGGGACACCGCAGTCATCCGGCAAAGTTGCAGCAAGTTTTACTTGTGTTGTGTGTACATGGGAATTGAGTGACATGGCTGCTTTTCTACTTAAGAAATCATAGCAAGAAATGCACAGAACACTTGTACAAAGCTCTCCTTTTATAAACAGGGAACCAAATGTATCCCTGGTGTGACTCCACTGCTGTCCAAGGTAGAGAGAGAACCATATAACTAGTTACTTCCATTTCTTGGTGCGCTAAGCCGTAGGAATTTCCACTGCTTCACTCATCTCTGTCAGTTCTCAGAAGACCTTGTAAAACTAAATCCTGACCTATCTGACCACAACCTGCTGCCTCTTCGTTATCGAGTGTGATATAGAGTTCCATTTGAGCAGTCATTCAGCAATTGTATGTGGCAGGCCTCAGCCATTCCAGTGCATTATTGATCAGAAGGTCAAGGGAGACCCATCCTCCTTCAAGGTGGTGGATGGGGCATTGTGACAGGCTGCTCCCCAGATCTGGTCTGGTGTGCCACTGTAATTCCCCCAAATTCCACTCCTGAATGCCAATTCACCCTACCACCCACTCCTGAGTCAGTCCACACCAGCCACCAGCATGTAATTGGTCCCAGGCAGTGGGTGTAAATCCACTAGCCACACAGGCGTCGGTCTCCAAGCGAGCACCCCCAGCCCCAGATCCCACACCGGGAGTCACTGTCTTACTGGTATTGGGACCCACTCCCAATCACCATAATCTCAAGTCCATCCATTTAACAAAAGTGGATCGTGCCCAGCCTCCCACATCCACACACTCTGAAGACCACACAGCTTTAGATAAAACAAATACTAGTTTATTGATCAGAGTACAATTTCAAGTAAGAAAATGGCTAGTCAAGGCAGAATCTAAATGAGTCAGGAGTGACCACTATCAAATAAAAAGTGTAAACCACATGCTCATCTATTATCTCTACCTAAACTGACCTCATAGTCCAAGATTATGCGCAAGGAGTTCGGCTGTTTGATATTTTACAGTCATTTTCTGCGTATCATAAGACGGGGCCCAGAACTTGTTTGAAGTTGACAAAGGTTGCAAGATGGAGTCCCCCAGGCAAAAGCCTGCAGCTTTTTCCCCAAACAGTCTGTCTGTTTTTACAAACTCCTCACAGTCCCTCCCCCTCTATGCTGTGATTCTCTTTACTTCTACCTGAGCCAGGGAGGGCATGTGCATTCCCTTTGTCATGTAATTCTCCAGCCTCTGTGCTCAAGATAGTCCTAAGAATCAGAACCCTGTAACATGCTTCACACCTGTATATACATATTGCTGTAGGAAACATGGTACTGTGGTAATTATGTAGACTATGTTATGAGCACTCACAAGGAAACCCTGCAGGGCACATATAGTATCCAATCACATAATTACATTGCAAAAGTGGACAGAAAAGTTACACAGATCATACCCTAGGGTTGCACAGATGTGCATCTTGTGACAGGCATTCCTCCACAAGATGATCTGCTATTTGCATTTCTCCTCACATGCAGGCTGCAGTCCCACAGAGACTCCGGTTGTATGTATAGGAGTTAAAGCGCCAGACACCAGTACTTAGGTGGTTTAAGTGGGTCCACTCTGTTCAGAGCAGGCTGCAGCCTATGGGTGAGATGGAGATGAAAGGCAGTAGTTGCCATCTGCCAGTACCTTGTTCCTTCCTCCACTGGCACATGACCTTTTCACTCTGGCAGAGGTTGGAGAATCTTTTCATGAAGGGGGTGGAGTAGGCTGTTGTCAATTTTGAATACTTCCTGCCTGGTTGCAGCCAGCTGTGTCAGGCGGTGGGGTGGAACCCCAGACAGAATAGGCAGTTCATAATATGGTGTGGGGTGTAGATGGCTGCTGATAATGTGAAGGGCAGCATTGAGATGTGTGTGCAGCTTAGGTGTATGTGTACTCCTGCCTCAAGCAGATGCACAGTATTCTGCTGTAGCTCACACAAGTGCCAGAGAAGCAGAGTGCAGGGTTGTGAAATCTGCACCCCAGTCATGACTGCACAGCCTCCTCAGCAGGTTGATCCAGGCTGCCTTTCGCTACAACTCCATTGATAAGATGGCAGAAAGAAAGGGTTCTGTCCAGGATTAAACCCACATAAGTTGGGGTGCTAGAGAATGGCAGGGACGATACATTGAGTCAGATGATATGTTTTTTGTTTGCCTCCCTGTTGTTCAGGTGGAAGTCTGAGTACATTTTTTTTTGTTTGTTTTTGTTTTTTCCCCCCAAATGTTAAGGTGAAGCCGCCACTGATGGTAACAGGTATGCATTGCTTGCATGTCCCTTGCTAAGAACTTGCTGGGGTAGAGAATGAGCATATCATTGGGATATGTGAGTTTCATGCCTGAGGTTTGTGGAAGGTCCGCAGTATGGAAGTTGAAAAGCGCAGGAACCAAGACTCTCTTGTGGGACACCATTTTGAGGAGCCTTGTCCAGCTGGATTGTCCATTGACTGACGCAGAAGCAGTGGTAGGTGATCATTTCTTGTATTTCAGGCATCATATGATGATCTTGGAGGCAATTATGTGGCTTAAAAAGAAGGCCAATGAGCCAGACAGGTCATAGAATGAGTAGAGGTTGATGAACACGACACCACACTTTTGGTTGGACTCAATGGCTGCTTCAATATAGTCTGTGTCTGCAAGGACCTGCTTTTCTGTACACTTGTTCTTCCTAAAAGCCAGCCTGCACTTTAGGTAAAGTCTGTTCAATCTGTTGGTCAACCTTTTTAATATTAAGCATTCCATAAGTTTAAGTGGAACTGACAAGAGGGCAATGGGATAGTAGCTCTTTGGATCACTGTTTGTTTTATGTGGTTTCAGTATGGCAATAATGTTGACTCTCTTCCACTGTCAAAGACTTTTTGCTCTAGCTAGGCAATGTGACACGAAGTCCCTCATCCTGCCTGTGGGTAGATGAGCTGCTTGGGGTGTATAATCAGGGCCCGGTGCCTTCCTGGGCTTATCAGACTTGAACGCATATGAGGAAAATTCTTGTGGAGGCCAAACTCAGCACATGGTGAGTGCCTTGCCTCCTTAGCTTCTTCTTGACCAGGCATGAAAAGGCTCTACTTGGATGAGTGTATTTCCCATTATTAATGAGTGTGTGCAATATTGTCTGATGAGACAGAATGGGTTCTCGCTGTGCCAGCTTCCCTATGAGGTAGTTGAATGTCTGTCATGTTTTCTGGCTCAAGTGGATGAAGTTGTTTCCTTCAACTGTCTCTTTCCATCTCGTTTTCCATGCTTTGTCCAGTCTAGCTTTTACGTGGTGTGCAGCTTTGGTCAATTCCTCTTCATTTGGTGTGCTTTTAAAAGTTCAATGTAATTTCTCACATTCTTCATCCCAACCTGAAATGAAGGTCCTGGGTCTGCCATGAGGGATGCATGACATGGACACAGGAACAACTCTCTCACGAGTTCTAGAGGGGTAGCTGTGATAGTCTGTATATAGTCTGCATCTGACAAAGCGGGTTGGACAACACAAAAGCTTATGCCAAAGAAATGTGTTAATTCTGTCACAGAAGGCTAAGTATTATTAATGTCTGCAGAGTCTGAGTGGGGTGGAGTATGAAATAGATTGTCAGGTTGCTGAAACATTCCCAGTCGGCCTTGCGGAAGTTCCACCGTTTGACAGAGAGTGAAGGATTGAGGTAACTAATGGGGTGGCTTTGAGGAAGATTGGTCTGTGATGGCAGAAGGGGAAATGGTCAAGGACTATTTTAGTTGATGTATCACATGTGCTGCTGCTCTACCAAGTCAAGTATGGATTAGTTGATGTATTCCAGCAGCTTGAATAGAAGGTGCCTGGTTATTCGTTATCATGCAGCAGAATCAGGTCCAGTTTTGAGGTCCAGTTGTTTAATGTTTCCCCAGATGCTGTGGAGTAGTTACAGCCCTAGTTGGTGTGCTGACAGTTGAAGTCTCCCATGTTCCTGGTGAGTGACGGACCCAATGGGAGATCATTAGGTTACAGTACCGTGGATGGGGGGTTATACACATTCTTAATATGTAGGCCGTGTACTTGATGGTTTACCATTGTACCTCTATGCTTGGGGAAGACATAGGTATAACTGACCTTCTTGTGGTCCACCCTGGAAATGTCTATTGGTGGCGAACGAGTTGGAGATTCTGATTCGAGACTCCTATTGAGCATTGACCAGCGCTGATCTTTCGTCTTGTTTTAAAATTTCTATTTTCAATCATCCCCAGGATCCGACAGCTTAATGTTAGGTGATTCATCCCTGCCAGCAAGACCGTGTTGCTGCACATTGCCAGCGCTAACAATGGGCTTGTTTTATTGCTGCAAGGGATGCACCTGTGCGATAAGAGTAGAGCTAGCATCCCAAGCTTCAAGCTTCTTGCCCTCCTGGACAGTCCACGCTAGAGAATAACCTCTGATGCGAGGTGTACCATCCATGAGTACATAACAATAGTAGCAAGTTTGTAAGTTAATGATAAAAGTAAGGAAGGAATCAATCTACTCTTTTACTGAAAATACTAAACAAACTATATATCTGACATTTTTAAAGAAAGTTATCCAGCACTCATTGCTAGATAACTGTGTTGAAATTCTAGGTGTTTCCTCATGTAGAATTGAACCAGGAAGATTATTCATTAATAACCCCTGTTTTAACTTTTTGCTATAATTTTCCTGGATATTGGAAGGAAAGTAATATCTGGCAAAAAGAGGGGTTACTTGAAAAGAGACCAAACATGAATTGTGATGAAGAGATGGGGTGATTTTTTTTTTTAATCCCTTTTTTCAATCCTTTTCTTCTCAACAAATGACTTGCAGTGCTGAAAGAAACTATCAAATTTGTAGCAGGTCTCTCGCAAAATAAAGCATCCCAGGGGGTGTCTTAAGGAAACAGACTGAACATCTAGTAAAAAGGCTGATGATGTCATAAGATGAAAAGTAGATGTGTCCAAATGGTAAAAGTCATAGATAGCACTGCAGGACTAGATGAACTATTACATATTTACTTTTTGATTTACTAAAAAATAGCCTTTCCTAAGTTTGCAAGTCTGATTAGTACCTGTATTTGTAAGGAATATCTCTTAATTGCTGCTGAATTGATGGCTGAACAAATAGAAACACATGGAAATATCCTGAAATACATTAAAAACCTCTTCCTGTTCCCTTCTTTTTTCTACTCCCAAGTTATCCTGTGTTCACTTAGAGGTTCATCAAGAGAGACTGAGTCAATGAGCAGCTTCAAAAGTAAGAAGGCAGGCTGAAAGGTTGAAGCATTTTATAGTTACTTTTGTAGGACATGCATTTGCACTTTTGCTCTAAAATTTGAAATTGATCTGAAAAGCATGAGACTTCAAAAGTTGTTAAATCAAATTTAATCAACGTGAGTCCTGTGGCACCTTAAAAACTAACAAATTTCTTTGGGAATAAGCTTTTGAGGGCTCCAACTCACTTCATCAACCCACTGCTATTTAAACTGGTTTAAATAGCAGTAGTATATCAAAGCTAATTTAAAGAGCACTTCTCAGTATCTGAAGCTTTCTCTTTACATGCAGTAATTTTTTTCTCTACACCAATCTTATGCAATCTTGTGTTGTATTGATTTCTTAATATATACCTAAAACCACTATGCTTTTATGGAGTGTGAGGAACTTCTTTATTTGGAACAGTGCCCTCTTAGATGTTCTAGAGAAGCAGGCTGTCTGTCTAAAAGTATATGAGATGCTCTTATTACTGACCCAAAGGGACCAAGTGAGAAACCGTAATCACCCTCTTACGAAGATATGTGTGGACATGCACATGCAGAAAGTGACATGTAGACAAGAATTGCTGCATGTTTAATATGCTGGCGTTGCATTTTTTAAAATCTGCTTCAAGAGGAGGCATATTAATTTGGGTGGTTTTTGAACGATCATTGTACTCTTTCCTTGAAAAGAGGAACAATTTCTTAGTGAATGATATTCATTGCGAATAGAAGGGAAACAAAGTTCATTCGTCTCACTCTGTAAATTGCATTTCACTTTACCCGATACGCAGTATGGACTAAGACTAAGCATCACACAATTCCTGTGCCGTGGACAGGAGGCACATTTGTGTAACAGGGCAACATTTTGTCTCTGTGTAGCTAAAATGGCTTAATACCCTGGTTCACTGTAGCTCTACTATAGCCTTGCCGAGCACTGCTGTGGAGTAAGGTATTTTCTTCCCTTCAAATAAGGGACAGTCTACAGTAGACAGGAATCATGAACAGTCCAAAAACCTTACAGCAACCTCTCAGTGCATGTATGTCTGGCAGGCAGCAATCTGAACCATATCCCAACTCTGAGAACCATCCAAGAAATTTTTCTAACACAGCAGACAGAGGGACTCCTTTTGCCGCTTATGTCGTTCTCACTGCTGGCTGCAAGCATTGCATTTTAAGTGTGGAGATGATGTACAACAAAAACACCACCATCCCCAACCGCCAAATATATTAGAAACAGATGACACATTTGGAAGTGGTTCGTTAAACTAAGAATGTTACTGATTCGCTGAAGACTGTTTTATTTTTCTCTATTCATCACTACTCACCTTTTCCAACTCGATATTAACACTAACATCAATATATGATGTCAGTGTATTCAGTACACAATAAGGTCATACCAAGAACGAATCCCTCTCCCCTATATATTTATATATTATTGGTTGCAATCACTAGCCGTAACCAAAAGATTAATGTGTTTGTTTTAGGTAAAATTTTTGCTTAGTAGATATTCATAATTTAGGACAGAACAGCTTGATCTCTAGTCCGAAGAAGACTTTGGGGCCAAAATGCAAGTCTTAAGCCAATACATATTATCACAATCAAATTATTTAAAAATTGTGCAGCCAGTTTACTGACGTTGAACAGCTTCTCCTTTCTTTAGGTCTGGAAAGGTAGCCCTACTCTAACCCAGTCTTTATCACTGGACACAAATAATTCTGCAGTGCTGATGTTTTTGAATACTTTCACAGTAGATAACCCATCTTTTAAATACAGAGATTCTCATGGGCATCTTCCTTTTAACTTTCCTTGGTCATGATCCATTTACAACTGCTTACATAATATATGTTGATATTTTTAATTGTTTAATAAAAATTTATTCTGTGTTTTCGGAGGTAAAATAATCAGTCTCCTCTTGTTCATTTCCTCCCTTTCTCTCTCCCCTGCCCACACCCCAATCTGGTTTGATCCTTCCCTGTTTCCAGGTCCCTTGTTCTGACTCACCTATGCCACTTTCCTGTGCTCAGCTCTTACTCTTTTCCTGTACATGCAGCCCAACACCCTGTTTTTTTTCTGTTGTTCCCAAAGAGCAGCTGTTTTCTTTCCTCTTCTTCTCTATGCAGTGGTGACCCACTAAGAGTCAGATAAGCTGTTCTTCCTTGCTTCCAGTAATGCAAAAGGGAACCTGGGTGGAAACACGAGAGAGCAAGATGCTGGAGTGAATTTCACGTGAACTGCTACCTCTCCAGAACCTGCTCCTGTGTTTCCCCAGTTTGGGAACTATTGCTCTTGTGCTATTGCTGTAGGACTGCTAGGAATATCTACTGTGCTTCACAGAAAAATCTTGCTTTGCATGCCATTAAAAGATAATGTCTCATTCTCTCCCACCACACTCCACTTAGAGCTAGGAATGCAGCAAAGGTGCACAGCAAGGGAGTCAATTACAGCTTCTTGATCCAGTGGGTCAGTCGGCTCTCTGGCACAAGGGAGCCACCTGGGGCCTGCTCTAACTTTTGCCACTTGCATGAAGTGCCAAATGTCAGGGTGGACAAAAGGCGTTAAGTCTTGTGCTGTAACATTCAATATCATCTATCTTTTAGGAGCCTAGAAAATTACTACAATTCAGAAAGCCAAGGTGTCTAATTTGGGCTATCTCTACAATGAATAGAGTGAGAGAAGCCCCTTTGACTGAAATTCACAAAAAGCCACTAGGGAAGTGCCTAAACTAGCCAACTGGAGATCCTGGTGAGGGATGTGTTCTAAGACCCGCCACATTCATCGAGCTAGGTGCCTAAGTCTAGGTTGCGGGAAGGCACCTATGTCTGCATACAATCCACAACCAAGAATCCTTCTCCTGGAGTCCAGTAGCTTGGCCATTTTAGCAAGAGACCTGAAGGGAGTGGGGGGAGAGGAGGAGGAGGAGGTCCTTCATAACTTTTAGCCTAGTGGTTGGGATGTAGTAGATTCTCAGTTCAAGTCCCGGGGTAGAGAGCGAGGATTTTAACTGGGATCTGCCACCACGCAGGTGAACATTGTACTCACTGGGCTATGGCAGATTCTGATATAGGGCTCCCTGAGTCCCCCCTATGGAAACTGTTGCTCTGTGCATAAATACTTGAGGAGTCATTTGGACTAAAAAGAGAAGAGAGCACAAGGATGAGTGACCCTGTAGCCTGTGCTAGAGCACTCACCTGGGATGTGGGAGACCAAGGATACAGTCGCTCTGCTACAGTGACTCTTTAATTGATAAATAATTGGTTCACTATAAAATAATTGTCATGTACACGTTGGTAACCCAGTTCTGCTGCCCAATACAGTAATGCAACTCTGCTGAAGGGTGGGGCTACATTAATATAAATTGGAATTTGGTCCCGGAGCATCAGTTTTCTGTTAATCCTGCAATATGGCCACAAACTTCTTAAGCAGAATTGCTCAGGAGGCAAGGGGATGAAGTTAGAAGTTGAAAATAAACGGTTATTGACCTTGGAGGCTGTTACTGCCAAATGCAGTCTAAGTGGTAATATCTGTAATCTCTTATTTCTTTACCTCAGTTACGATTTCTCACTTCAGCATTTTCTAACTTCCTTCTAGTTTGAGACTTTAAAGCCTGTCCATAGAGGGCTCTGATTATGCTAGCTGCAACAGCATGTAGGGTTTTTTTTCTTCCTAAAATACATGCTACTTAGAACGGCTGTACACTGCTCCAGTGGATAGCCTAGAGCAGTGGTTTCCAACCTGTAGATCGTGATCTACTTCTGAACAGAAGTTGCAGTTAAAAATCTATGACTGTTGCACCATCTGCTGACAAAAGGTTGGAGACCACTGGCCTGGAGCAGGAGCTCTCAACCCCTTCAGCCTCGCGACATGGCTGGGAAAGTTCCCAGCCGTGTGCAATGCACAGATGCCTCCCACTTCCAGAGCACGCCACTGCTGAGTCTCCCTGGCTGCTGAAGTTCCTCCCTGGCTCCAGCACTTTCGATGGCTGGTTAAGTTAGAGTGGCCCACACTGCCAAAGAAATTCTGCCTGAACAGGCTCTTTCAGTGGCAGGAGGCTTGAGCAGCAGCCCCCACTGCCGCAAAACAGAATGGACCCGAGTGCATTCCGCGGTGGCTCTTCACAGAGTGCCCTCACTGCCGCAGAGAGCTGCTACCATTTAAGCTTTTAGCAGTGGCCACCACAGCTCTCCTCAGTGGTGGTGGGGTGGGAGAGGAGCAGCCTTCAGTGGTGAATTGATTTCACATGAAAAACTCAGCTGCTGTACCATGACACACTTCTGTCACAATGCAGCGGTTGAGAACCACTGGCTTAGAGCATGGCTAGACAATAGAATTTTTATAGAAAAATTCCTTTTGGTCTTTTTTTTTTTTTTTTTTAAACCAAAGTTCCTTAAGTTCACCTCTCATCCTTAGAAGAGCATAAAAGCTTTAAGTTCACTTTGCAAGGCAAAAGTTCCTTGTCTTGTCTTGAATGTAAAGCAGAAGATGTCTTTAGTGCTCAGCTTGTGATTCAAAAAAGTTAGGCTTTTCTGTGTTAAAATCTTAGTTCGGTATTGTATAATAGAAAGTTGGGCCCCAAAATATATTTCTTGATTTTTAAGAATGTTGTGCACCTGGCAGCTGAGCTCCCACTGAAAATCAGGCTGCATAGGCTCTTGAATCTATAAGTACACATTTAAGATTAGGCTTCTATTTTCTTTTAAAAAAAAAAAAAAAAAAAAAAAAAATCTTGGCTTATGCTTCTAAAATATCTTCTCTCTATGACCCCTCCCATTGTGGAATATATGGTGAGAGAACATGGTCATATACATAAATTAATTAAATGTTTAATACTTTCATCTCTGCAGAGGTCTTGTATTACCCATTCATTTGTAAATGGCAAGTTTAATTGATTTACAATAGGTTCAAGCTCCGAGATTATGGCAGATGCTGTTGTTGAATCATTCATCTTTGTGGCTAGTGGACCAGGATCAGATGGTATCCACCCTAGGGTTCTGAAGGAACTCAAATGTGAAATTGCAGAACTACTAACTGCGGTATGTAACCTATCATTTAAATCAGCCTCTGTACTAGATGACTGCAAGAGAGCTAATGTCATGCCAATTTCTAAAAAATGCTCCCAGCAATTGCTGGCCAGCAAGCCTAACTTCAATACTAAGCAAATTGGTTGAAACTATAGTAAAGAACAGAAGAATCAGACACATAGATGAATGCAGTTTGTTGGGGAAGAGTTAACATAGTTTTTGTAAAGGGAAATCATGCCTCACCAATCTACTAGAATTCTTTGAGGGAGTTAACAGGTATGTGGACAAGGGTGACCCAGTGGATATAGTGTACTTAGATTTGTTCATCACCAAAGGCTTTTAAGTAAAATAAGTAGTCATGGGTTAAGTGGCAAGGTCCTCTCCTGGATCAGAAACTGGTTAAAAGATGGGAAAGAAGGGTAGGAATAAATGGTCGGTTTTCAGAATGGAGAGAGGTAAACAATGGTGCACGTCAGGGGTCTGTACTGGGACAGTACAGAAGTACTATTAAACATATTCATCAATGATCTGGAAAAGGGGTAAACAGTGAAGTGCAACATTTTCAGTGATCCAAAACTACTCAAGATATGTAAGTACAAAGCAGACAGCAAAAAGTTACAAAGGAATCTCATAAAACTGGGTGACTTAGACCACAAAATGGCAAATGAAATTCAATATTGATAAATTCAAAGTAATGTACATTGGAAAACATAATCCCAAATTTACATATAAAATGATGAGATATAAATTAGCTATTACTACGAAAGATGGTGTTGGAGTCATTGTGGATAGTTCTCTAAAAACATCCATTCAATGTTCAGTGGCAGTCAGCTAACGACATTGGGAATCGTTAGGAAAGAGATAGATAGACAGAAAATATTGTCTCTTTGTAAATCCATAGTAAGCTCAAATCTTGAATATTTCATGCAGATCTTGTTGCCCCATCTCAAAAAAAATATGTTGGAATTGGAAAAAGTACAGAAAAGGACAGCTAAAATGATTAGGGCTATGGAAAAAGCTTCCATAGAGAGATTAATAAGACAGGAACTTTTCAGCTTGGAAAAGAGATGTCTAGCAGAAGGTATGATAGAGGTCTGTAAAATCATGACTGGTGTGGAGAAAGTAAATAAGGAAGTGTTTGTTACTCCTTATAACACAAGAACTAGCACGTCACCAAATGACATTAATAGACAGCAGGTTTAAAATGAACACTAGGAAGTATTTCTTTACACAATGCAGAGTCAACCTGTGGCACTCCTTGGCCAAGAATGTTGTGAAGGCCAAGACTATAATAGGGTGCAAGGAAGAACTAGATAAATTCATGGACAATTGATCTATCAATGACTTTTAGCCAGGATAGGCAGGGATTGCTGTTTGCCGGAGCCTGGGAATGAGCATGGCTGATGGGATGTATCACTTGATTATCACCTATTCTATTCCGCCTCCCTCTGAAGCGGCTGGCATTGGCCATTGTCAGAAGAAAAGATACTGAGCTAGATGGATCATTGGTATGGCCATTCTTATAGTGTCCTTATGTCAGGTCCATACTTAGCCATGATTTCCTGGCACAGACTGACCTTATTTGTTCGTTTGTTTGTTTGTTTTTCTCTTTCCTGCCCCAGTTTATGTAGAATGTGCCTTTTTGACCTGGCATAGTAAGACAGTATTAAATCCTGGTACCTTTAACTTTTTGCACAATGTTTATTATTTTACATACAGTAGAGTCCACATAACAAGTAACAGTGCAGACTCACCGGTTCTTGCCTGCTTTTGTTTTTACAAGTTAACAGTCTTCCGAGGCATGGGATTGGTTCAACTCCTTTTGAGACAGACTTACACAAAGTGTAACCAGCACTTGTGGAGAGAGGTCGATCAATACACTACATGTATCGCATGTCCTAGGCCTGGTCTGTACTGTGGGGCTAAGTCAATGAGAGATGCGCAGTCTGAGTGCCGCAGAATGCACATCTCTCATCGACTTAGTTACTCTCACTTACCTCCGAGTCTTCACTTGGCTGCGGTGACTGGCAATGCTCTCCTGTTGATGCAGCCTTGCTCCACTTGGAGGGGTGGAGTTATTGCATTGACACAAGAGCACTTCCGGGATCGATTGCACGCGTCTATACTGGTCACTCAGTCAATCCCGCTGCCTCTATCTGTGAGGATCGACACAACTTTTTGAATGTAGACATGGCCCTAGGATCTAGGTAATGTGATCTGTGAGATAAGGGGTATATGAACTTGATAAAAATTGACTGTGTGTGTGTGTGTGTGTGTGTGTGTGTGTGTGTGTGTGTGTGTGTGTGTGTGTG